>OW026523.1:128457383-129057383 GCA_932274085.1 Protocalliphora azurea
GTCTTACTCAGTACACCATCTCGAACATAGCATTCTAAGCGACAAAAACTCTATTTAGTTTAAAATATCTTTTTAGAAATTTTGTTATAAAAAACTAACAGCTTCAGAATGGGGTTGAACCAAAAACCTTCTCGTTGTTAATCCGGCGCTCTAGCCAACTCATCCACGTGATTGCAGTATTACTGTGCTATTATACTATTGAGTACTTATTAATGTAGTACAGAGTAGGCAAATAATAATGACGCCTCATTACCAAGAAACTACTTTAATAAGTAGTTGTTATTACCGAAAACCAAAAAGTTTTTGCTGGGAGTGTATTTAAATGCAATAAGGTAAGCATTTAGCTCAATTATAATTAAAAATATTTACTGGGAATATTCCAACTGCTTTAAAAATATATTTACTGATTATAAGATCTAAATTATAGTATTTCAACAACCAAAGAATGCACTAAATAGTGTCATCTAAAAAGTATTAGAACTGATATCATTTTCTTCGATAAGAAAATCATATCTTTTTCGACTGTTATTAACTACATGAGGTGTGGCTTTAGTTCAAATTCCGATAGAAAATGTTGGCAGGGATGTACAGGCAACACAAACACGAACCTCTGTGTTATTATTTTTATATCTAAAAAGTTTTTAATTTAAACGACTTTTAAATTACACAGATTCATACTTATACTTATATGTAACTGCTTTCCTTTGTATATGTTATTTTTTAGAAAAGGTAAATACTTATTTGATAATACAAAAGATTTTAGTACTTCTTTCGTTTGCGAAACTCTTTTCCTTATTTCTATTGTTTTTGTCATCACATCTCAAAGACACAATCTCAGTGAGGTATCAAAAGAAATGCTGTTAGATAAGTTCCAATTTGTGCAAAATGTTATTAAACGGAAGTGTTTGATGTTTTTTTTATACCCTATTCCAACATAGGTGGTTGAGATGTTTGTAACACATAGAAAAAGTTATCCAACACCCACCACAGAATCACATTTTAAAATTGATCTAACGATGTCCGTCCGTCCGTCTAGCTGGACGGCTGACTGTCCATGTAAACCTTGTGCAATTTTAAAGAAAATTCAATGAAATTTGTCACGTGTAACTTTTATGATACAAGAGCAAAGCCTATTGAAATTGTTTGTGATTGGTTCATTATTGAACCTAGCCCCATGTCCCCCCGGAATAGGGTTTAAACAATCAAAAATTCCTTAAAAATAAGAATATTTTAATGAAATTCAATACAAGGAAATTCTGTAAAAGTGTCAATTTTTGTACCAAATTTTAAGAAGATTGGTCCAAAATTGACCATAGCTCCCCTCTTCCGAAAAACACTTTAACGTGCATATATCCCATAAGAATATCAGTATCAAGTTAATATTCGAAACAAATAAGTTTTATGTAAGTGGAAACAACGTTGGCAAATTTTATGAGAATCGGTCCATAATATACAATAGCTCCCATACAAAACCCACTTCCAGGAATCGCCCTTAAGTGCATAAAATAATATTTATGTTACTATCAATGCATTATTCTGAAGTTTTATGCTCGTACACAATGGTGTATGGTATCATAGAGTCGGTCTTGACCGACTATATCTTTCTTTCTCATTTTTTTTTCTTTTTGCCTTTGATTTACATAGTTGGCATAATTGCAATTAAGCTCATATCTACTATGAATAGCTGATGGAAAATAATTGGCATTTTAATTTTTATTTAAGTTTATCAATTTTAAATGTAAAGCTAACTAACAAAATTATTCACTTGAATCTTACCATGGAATTTAAATTTTTTAACTTTAGGGAAAGATAAACCACATTAACGCTATGGTTCATTGCGAAATGTCTATCATCGTTTTCATTGAATATATGTACTGGAAAGACTTGTGAATGTAAATACATGTCAAGAGCGTTTTATCACCGAACAATTTTTGCCAGAAAGGAATTTCCTTGGATATTTAGGATTCACTTACTCTCCAATATTCCGGAGTAAACAGAGCTGTTTGGGTCTGGATAGGAAAAGTAAAATAAGTCAAAGCAAGAGTTACTTCTATATAATTATGTCGTGATTGAGATCCTTTTCCGACTCACTCGGAAAGGTGCCAAAATAGTAATTTTGACATTTTGATCCTTATCAAAGACAAATTTGTTTTCACATTAAGTGATCTTATTATAGAAGAACTATTCAAATGAGACAAAGTGAATGGTCTTGTGGTAAACTCGTCAAAGGCCAAATTGGTTCTTTATTCTGGAAGATAGTGTTAAGATTAGATTAGATTATACAGGCATGACAATATCCTACAAATTATGGACGGAAGCAACTTGGGAATTCAAAAACATTTTATAATCCCTACACAGAAAAAAAATATTACCTTGTATTTTTCAGTTATCATAGTTGTTTCATTTTACATCAAAATTTAATTAATGTATTGAAGCAAAAATAAAATAAAAGAAAGAGTAAAACTAAAATTCAAGTAAAATTTTTTCTCATATAAATTTTTTATTCATTCAATCGTCTAATAATTTAATTATTTTTTGATTAAATAATTTTTTTTAATTGAAAGGACAACCAAAAATATACTCTAAAAAAAGTATTTTATGCGCATAAAAACTGCATTTAAAATCAGAAAATATGCCCTTTAAAATTAAAAAATATGCTTTTAAAATATTATTTTTATTTTTTTGTTTTTTTTTTTCTTTTGACTAAATTTTAAATTGTCATGCTAAAAATAACTTAATTTTTATTAATAATTGCTAAAAAAAAACATTTACATTTTACACTTAAAAATTTCTATAAATTTATAAAGGAATCGGATTTGAAAAATATTTGTGACAATAAAAGGAAAATTTTTTGAATGGCAAATCATGTAAAAATTCTCTTGGGTGGAAAATATGCAAAATTATTCTCTTACATGTAAAATATGCAAAATTATTCTCTTAAGTAATATGAAAAAATATATCATTTAAATTGCTAAAATATGCTCTAAAATAAGTATTTTCTATGAAAATATAACAACATATGCTGCTAAGACCAAAATATGCAAAAATATGCTGTTAGGAACGACAATTTTCAACAACAATCGATGCCAAAATTCTTAAAATTGTCTGAAATTTGATCCCTTTTGAAGCCCAGGAAAAAAATGATTTTGCATATTATTGGTTGCCCTGGTTATTAGTAATTGATATTATAATTTTGGTGAGAGGTGGAAATTTAAACAATTTTCAATTGAATGAATTATTTTGGTGATTAGTGACTTTTTTTTCTGTGAAGAATGAACGAAGAATAATATATTATAGGAACCGGATCAAGAATATTTTCGATTATCAAGATTTATGTAGACAGTTAGGCTCCAATAAAGTCCCTAAATTTGTATGTGGTGAAATCGAAACTAGAATGTTATAATGTCAAACAAGTCAGGGTAACAGGACATAAGGATAATCATATCAATGAAATAGTAGATTAGTGTGCACATGTCAATGCTGTGATCGGTAAATTTTCACGTAGATTATTACCTAGATAGTTCACGATTACCACTTCCAATTATTCGGCCTCCAATTAATAGAAATATGACTAAGACTGTTGGATATTGGTTTCAATAGGGAAACGAATTCATTTCTAGATTATTCTTACGTTGCCCGATATTATAAAACTAATGTTTCTAAGTTTCCCCAGGAGAAATAAGAAAAGATTCAACAGCGGGCGTTTTCATTTTGGAACATTTATAAATTACAAAATTTTCTAAAACCTTACGGAAGTACATTTTTATGTACCATCATTAGTTTTGGAATTATGGCAGATTTTAAGCAGATTTTGGTATTGTAAGGATAATTATATTATCCATTAGCTATAGATATGTACCTATTCATCTTTTATTATGCGAATTATCAAGAAAGCACTTCCTAGCCCATGTAAGGATATCGCAAATGCAAAGTTAAAGTTACAAGCGCATTGAAAAGACCTAGCAAGTAAAAGGACTAATTCTACATATTTTTATTAACATTCGATGTTAATATTTTCGTATAACACTCTTGTAAATGTTATAGAATTTTTGAGTAAAATCATAATTGTTTTGTGTTTTTGTTATTTTGAGATTGAGCCATTTTTTCGTCTAATTTTCCCGGACTAAGAGTAATCTAGCGAATTTTATTTAGATTATATAGTGATTTCATATGAATCATGTACTCTAAATTACCACATAGGGTATACGTATATCATTAACAAAGGATCACATAATTTAACATAACTTATGCTATTGTTTCATTCATTACTATTATATTCCAATACAATTTCTTCTCCATATGTCTACTTTAAATGCTTGAAATCTCTAAAATTATTTAAACTAACCTTGCACTATCTGGTTTTCTATTTACTTTTTATTTTAGAAAAACAATTAATTAATGAGATTGGTCTTCACTCTACATCTAAGTCAGTTTATTTTCTTACAAGGAATATAGGGCCTCAACAAACTATCTCCATTCGGATGCTTCTTATTTCGTTCCAAGTTGTATTCATTTTACTCGTTTCGATTTTGAATTGCCTTTGCCACATGTGTGCTGGGCGATCTTGTCTTAGGCTTCCTTGTGGATGCCAGTCAATAACATTTCAGGAAATATCTAATGTTTCTTTAAGGAGAGTGTGTCTGATCTAATTAAATTTATGTTTTCGAATTTTATCAGGTATTTGTATATTTCAAGCCACACGTTTCTGTTCGAGATGATTTGAGATCAAAAACTTCAAAGCATTCTACAGTGACATCTATTTACACTTGTAATGATAGTTTGTCTCTAGCATTCTCGTTTCGGAACTGACAGCTATATATAGTAATGCCAATTACACGTTGGTATTAGATTATATTTACTTTAACACGTCCTAAAATTATTGATGATTAACGCACATTGTTGTGCTATCCAAATAATTGAGTGATCCCTCAGTAATTACCCAGCAAAAACTTTTTGGTTTTCGGTAATAACAACTACTTATTAAAGTAGTTTCTTGGTAATGAGGTGTCATTATTATTTGCCTACTCTGTATTACATTAATAAGTACTCAGTAGTATAATAGCACAGTAATACTGCAATCACGTGGATGAGTTGGCTAGAGCGCCGGATTAACAACCAGAAGGTTGTTGGTTCAACTCCATTCTGAAGCTGCTAGTTTTTTACAACAAAATGTCTAAAAAGATATTTTAAACTAAATGGAGTTATTGTCGCTTAGGATGCTATGTGCGAGATGGTGTACTGAGTAAGACGTTAGTCAGTGAAACGAATGGTTAGTGTGTGTCCAAGTTCGAGTCTCACTGACGGCAAAATTTTTTTTTTTTTTTTTGTTATTTTTGTTTTCGTTTAGGTACATATTTTTGAGTACCCCTAGAGTCACAAAATAACTACATGAATTTGTGGACAAGTCGAACAAAAATAACTAGTTATTCAGGCAAAAAATAAGTAGTTTATTTTTGTTTCCAATTATACCTGCTAGTTTACCAGGAAAGCAAAGTTTTTGATGGGTATAGATACAATATAGCAGAAAAGCATTTTGAGTCGACATCTTCAGAATTTCACCGCTTACCAGGAAAAGTCCTTAGTTTTCTGAATAAATTCTTTAAATCTTTGCCTTACCGATGTTAATCTACAGCCATTGGCTTTTGTTGACATTTCTATTACTATCTGAAGCTTTTTTGTCAAATCAGAGCAGCTGTGGAAGAGGAGGCATATATTTTCGGCGTACTGAAGATCGTCGGTCGTTCGTGATGTGCAATGGCACTTCCTTGTCGAACTTTAGTACCAACCATAATTTTACGTGAAAGCATGCCCTCGTGAAGGATTCGGCAGCTTGCACGGAAAAAATAAAAATTGGATTTTAATTACGATATTGCTTATATTAATTAATTTTTTCTTTGATTTTGCTCCAATCATGAAAATTATACTATTAATTAAGTGGAAGTAATTGATTTTTTGGATTAATTTTAATTAATTTGTTTATTACATCTGTAATAAATATTATTAAAATTTTGCTTAAAACTAAAAATGTATTTATTAATTGGATTTAAAAATCTGCATTGATGCATAAAACTGCTGTCATAAATAAAAAAGTTAATAATAATAATAAACACCAACTGGAAAATTATAAACATTTCAAAAATACAAAAGAATATTAAATGTAAATGAAATGTATATAATCGTGGCAATGCTCAGAATGTGTTATTTACTTTATCCCAACAGTTTACTTGGTGGTAATTAACCCCTTTTAGATAGCAAGGTTAATTGGAATATACCTTCGTTACTCACTCCCGTATGTCCCTCAGTAAGTATGATGATAATTGTCACTTTACTGACTATAATCAGGGAGAGTAAATCGAAAAAGTAGAAAGAAATCGTCACCTTCACGACTTTTTTTGCAGACACAATCACCTCCACGGCTAGGAAGTTGCACTTTCGTGCACACAATCATTTTACTGTTTTTTTTCGACTTCTTCCCGTTTTTCTTACCAAAGTTTTAGTAAAGTGAGAATTGCCATCATTCTCACTGGGGGCAGATGGGAGTGGGTCAAGTATATAGATACTAACAATTGCCACTAAATAAACTGCTGGGTTTATTAGGGACATACTTATGATTAGGTCCCAAAAAAAACTCATCATCCTCTAAAGCGGTCTCCTCGGTTGGTCTATCGAACAAAGAAATTTATATATCACTGAGATTCTATGTAATATCTAAGGGCGATGTCATAATCTGGATATAAAACGACAGATTGTTAAAACAAATTTGTAAATTAATCAAAACATACTCACTCTTTAAACGGCTAATAGTTTCGATATTAATTCGGGCATTGGTATAGCCCATTGACTTCCTATATAAGTCGCGGGAATATCTGTAAGAACTATGGAATGCATAAAAATTTCACCAAACCTATGAAATTGTACTTACTTAAGAATTAAAAGAATCTATGTATATATTGTAGCGTCATGATTGTAATTTTAAATATTATTCACAATCTACATTTCGGGAGCAATAAACTCCAGAAAATCAAAAATCATTAGTTTTTTATATAATATTGTGTTTTCCTTTTTTAAAATTATTGAAATAAATTTTTGCAAATGTTTTCAATTTTTGACAAGCAAATATAAATTTTTTTAAAAAGTTTGTTATGTTAGTTAATAAATTAATTGAACTTATTAAAATAAAAATAATTAATAAATTAGTTGATAAATTTTATAAAATAATTTTTTCTGTGTGTATATTAACTTCTGGGTAGATCGATAAATTTTCGTGACATGCCTTTGGATTCAAGCGCATTCGAGATAATAAAATAGTAGCCGATTGTGTGGTCAAATGTTGTTTTTTTCTTTATCTGAAATTTTACTTCTTAAACTTCAGGGCTGAAAATTTCTTATATTTTGGACAATTCTAAAAAGGCATAAATTGTTCGACTGACATTAATTTTTTAATATCGCAAAAATTATCTAATTATCACCATGAAAATTTAACTTCATTAATAAGACCTATTTACATTAATTCTTAAGTCTATCAAATAATTCAATAATTCAAATAATTCAATTTTGACCCTAATCTTCTTAGTATGAATAGTATGAATAATAGGCAATTAACAAAAAGGAACATGAATTTATTTCTATGAATGCAATAAATTTATATTTTAAAGGATGCAAAATAATATTCTGAAAAGAAAAAATTATGTTCCATTTTGTTACCTATTCGTTACTAACTTGATTTCATTTTTTCCTTTTTTTATTTCTAGATATTTTATTTATTTTATTTTTATACAGAATTCAATTAGTTCCCAGCAAAAACTTTTTGGTTTTCGGTAATAACAACTACTTATTAAAGTAGTTTCTTGGTAATGAGGCGTCATTATTATTTGCCTACTCTATATTACATTAATAAGTACTCAATAGTATAACAGCACAGAAATACTGGAATCACGTGGATTAGTTGGCTAGAGCGCCGGATTAACAACTAGAAGGTTGTTGGTTCAACCCCATTCTGAAGCTGTTAGTTTTTTATAACAAAATGTCTAAAAAGATATTTTGAACTAAATAGAGTTTTTGTCGCTTAGGGTGCTATGTGCGAGATGTGCGAGAGAGTAAGACGTTAGTGAGTAAAAACGAATGGTTAGTTTGTGTCCTAGTTCGAATCTCACTGACGGCAAAATTTTGTTTTTTTTTATTTTTGTTTTCGTTTAGGTACATATTTTTGAGTACCCCTAGAGTCAAGAAATAACTACATGAATTTGTGGACAAGTCGAACAAAAATAACTAGTTATTCAGGTAAAAAATAAGTAGTTTATTTTTGTTTCCAATTATACCTGCTAGCTTACCAGGAAAGCAAAGTTTTTGCTGGGGTTTCATATTTTTGCCCAGAAAGTTTTCCAAATTATCTTTTTAATGCTTAAAATATTTACTATAAATGTTAACAGATTGAAATCGCTAGATATTCAATATATTTTGACAATATCTTTATTTTTTTTGCAGAAACAACACCCCCTCTACTCCTAGATATATTTTTCAACAAAAGAGAATAATAAATAGATATTTATACTAAATGAGTTCAAACTAAAGAAAATACATAACGAGACTATTCATTCTAAATGAAATTCAATATTTAAACGAAAAATGTAACATGAAAAATTCGAATAGAAAAAAAAAACTAATACAAATGTTAAAATGAAATAAAGAGGCATAACACATTTATGTAACAAAGACTTGAAAAGAAAACTAACTGACTGACTGAATGAATGATTGGAGTTTAATGAATTTTTCACCATTCCTTGGGGACAATTGTCAGCATGACATAAAATGAAAACAGATACAAAAGTACACTGAAAAAAATTATTCCAAATAATTTTTTTAATAAAATTATCTGTTCATTTTATATTGAAATTTAATTATATTATTAATTAATGTAATTAACTTGCTACTGGTTTAAAGTTTTTTGACAAAACATTGACAGCTTTAAAAAAATATACAGAAAACAGAAAAATTTTTCGATATAAAAGTGTAAAAATAAAATAACTTTAAACAAATTTTCAAATATTTTAAATTATTTGGACCCATTCTATGTTGTAAAGATTTGTTCAGTTTTCAGAATACGAATTTTAAATATCTGATGAGATTTTTAATCACTTCAATGCTTTTGTAGATATTGGCGTCATTGGTATCGAGAGTTATATTTAGTTTCAAGATTCAAGTTTGTGTGAAAGCTGTTCTATGGAAGATTATATGAAAATCATTAATGGAACGAAATCAAGAGTTTCAAAAATTTATACGTATTATCAGTGAAAGGAACTACCCAGCAAAAACTTTGCTTTCCTGGTAAGCTAACAGGTATAATTGGAAACAAAAATAAACTACTTATTTTTTGCCTGAATAACTAGTTATTTTTGTTCGACTTGTCCACAAATTCATGTAGTTATTTTTTGACTCTAGGGGTACTAAAAAATATGTACCTAAACGAAAACATAAATAAAAAAAACAAAAAAATTTTGCCGTCAGCGAGGCTCGAACTTGGACACACGCTAACCATTAATTTTTACTGACCAACGTCTTACTCAGTACACCATCTCGCACATAGCATCCTGAGCGACAAAAACTCTATTTAGTTTAAAATATCTTTTTAGACATTTTGTTATAAGAAACTAACAGCTCTAGAATGGGGTTGAACCAACAACCTCATGGTTGTTAATCCGACGCTCTAGCAAACTCATCCACGTGATTGCAGTATTACTGTGCTATTATACTATTGAGTACTTATTAATGTAATACAGAGTAGGCAAATAATAATGACGCCTCATTACCAAGAAACTACTTTAATAAGTAGTTGTTATTACCGAAAACCAAAAAGTTTTTGCTGGGTATGTAGCAGGTTTCATTTCCACGTGATTCCAGTATTTCTGTGCTGTTATACTCTTGAGTACTTATTAATGTAATATAGAGTAGGCAAATAATAATGACGCCTCATTACCAAGAAACTACTTTAATAAGTAGTTGTTATTACCGAAAACCAAAAAGTTTTTGCTGGGTATGTACCAGGTTTCATTTCCACCAATCAAATTTCGAGTTTAATTTTACTTGCATTGATTGCCTTATTTAAATATTTTTAATAATTTAATAAATAACTATAATACATTTCATGCGCTTTAATTGAAGGAAGGATTTAATTAACCGTACAATTAAATTAATAAAATTGTTGGTTGATTTTAGTAAAACATTCATTCTAATTTGATTAAAAAAATTAATTGAAATTTAAACCAAAATCAATTATTATCAGTTAATTAATATCATCAGTTAATTAATATTTTATATCAATTAAAAATATAATTGATATAAACAATTTCGTAATTGAATTTCACTTCTATTTTTTTTTTCTGTGTTCTTGAACAACAGCAGAGAAAACCTAGAGACTATATATTCAAAACAAAGAAGGAAAAGATTTTATGAAAATACAAATTTCATAAAAAAAGAAGACACAAGAAATGTAATAAATAATAAAGAGACACAGTGGAAAACACTGAAGCCGCAAATGTTTACCTCAATGTTTAGCAATAATAATCGGCAAGTGCCTTTTTTTCATTCATTAGTTCGTTCCTTGCTTGTGCCACCCTAAAAGACTGAAAAATGAAATTTAATACTTCCTCACTATCTACTACTTTATGCTCATTGCGTCCGTCTGATTCGATAGACTTGTGTCAAGTTTTTTTTTTCAGCCTGCCACTCTCTGTTAACAAGTTGCAGCAGCAAGTAGTCGTGCTAAAGGGAAGCAAGCATTCGTCAGTCAGTAATGTTAAATAGGCAAAGAGAGAAGTAAAAGCATGAAAACAGTCAGCCAGCTAGGCTGACAGTGTTAGAGGTATTAAATTGAAAACACATTTTACCCTCCAATGATTTCAAGTGTATTCCTACTTATTGCTGTTTTTGTTTTCCTCGTATGCATAGTGAAGATATTTTTTAAACAGTGGTTAGCAGGGTTAAAAAGATTAACAAATTTAAAAAAAAAAACATATTTTTTCATACGAAGTTTTTGATAGATTTTCTTTTCACAGAAAATATTTATAAAGTTTTCATCAAATTTTCTTAAAAAAAAAGTCGTTAAACTTTTTTTTATAGAAAAGTTTCGTTCAATTTTCCCTTTAAAGAAAATGTTCGTTAAATCTTCTGTATAAAAAATTTGCGTTAATTTTCTTTTTTCGTTAAATTTTCTTTTTATTTTCGTTTATATTTCTTTTTTGTGGAAAATGTTCGATTAATTTCTTTTTTATAGAAAATTTTCGCTTAATTTTCTTTTTATTGAAAATTTTCATTTAATTTTGTTTTTACAGAAAATTTTTGTTAAATTTTCTTTTTATTAAAAATTTTCGTTTAATTTTTTTTTTTTTTTTAACAAATTTTTTAATTTTCTTTTTATAGAAAATTTTCATTTAATTTTGTCTTTATAGACAATTTTCTTTTTATATAAAATTTTCGATAAATTTTCCTTTTATAGAAATTTTTCGTTAAATTTTCTTTTTATAAAAAATTTTTCGTTAAATTTTCTTTTTGTAGAAAATTTTCGTTAAATTTAATTTTTTGTAGAAAATTTTCGATAAATTTAATTTTTTGTAGAAAATTTGCGATAATTTCAGTTTTTAAACTAAATTTTCAACAATTTTCTGTTTTTTTAGCAAATTTTCGATAATTTCTGTTTCTATAGCAAATTTTCTCTAATTTCTGCTTTTATAGAAAATTTTCAATAATTTATGTTTTTACAGCAAACTTTCGATAATTTATGTTTTCATAGCAAATTTTCGATAAATTCTATTTTATAGCAAATTTTCGATAAATTCCGTTTTTATAGCAAATTTTCGATAAATTCTATTTTTATTGCAAATTTTCGATAAATTCTGTTTTTATAGAAAATTTTCGATAAATTCTGTTTTTATAGAAAATTTTCGATAAATTCTGTTTTTATAGAAAATTTTCGATAAATTCTGTTTTTATACAAAATTTTCGATAAATTCCGTTTTTATATCAAATGTTCGATAATTTCTGTTTTCATAGCAAATTTTCGATAAATTCTGTATATAGCAAATTTTCGATAAATTCTGTTTTTATAGCAAATTTTCAATAAATTCTGTTTTTATAGAAAATTTTCGATAAATTCTGTTTTTATTGCAAATTTTCGATAAATTCTGTTTTTATAGAAAATTTTCGATAAATTCCGCTTTTATACCAAATGTTCGATAATTTCTGTTTTCATGGGAAATTTTCAATAAATTCTATTTTATGGCAAATTTTCGATAAATTCTGTATATAGCAAATTTTCGATAAATTCTCTTCTTGTAGCAAATTTTCGATAAACACTGTTTTTATAGAAAATTTTCGATAAATTCTGTTTTTATTGCAAATTTTCGATAAATTCTGTTTTATGACAAATTTTCGATAAATTCTGTTTTCATGGCAAATTTTCGATAAATTCTATTTTATGACAAATTTTCGATAAATTCTGTTTTTATAGAAAATTTTCGATAAATTCTATTTTATAGCAAATTTTCGATAAATTCTGTTTTTACAGCAAATTTTCGATAAATTCTGTTTTTATAGCAAATTTTCGATAAATTTTGTTTTTATAGAAAATTTTCGATAAATTCTGTTTTTATAGCAAATTTTCGATAAATTCTTTTTTTATAGAAAATTTTCGATAAATTCTCTTTTTATTGCAAATTTTCGATAAATTCTGTTTTTATAGAAAATTTTCGATAAATTCCGTTTTTATAGAAAATTTTCGATAAATTCCGATTTTATAGAAAATTTTCGATAAATTCCGTTTTTATAGAAAATTTTCGATAAATTCCGTTTTTATAGAAAATTTTCGATAAATTCCGTTTTTATATCAAATGTTCGATAATTTCTGTTTTCATAGAAAATTTTCGATAAATTCTATTTCATGGCAAATTTTCGATATTTATAGCAAATTTGTGATAATTTCTGCTTTTATTGAAAATTTTCGATAATTTCTGCTTTTGCCGAATATTTTCGATAATTTCTGCATTTATTGAAAATTTTCGATAATTTCTATTTTTATATCAAATTTTCGATAGTTTCTATTTTATTTTCGATAAATCTGTGTTTATATTATTTTCTTAAATTTCCAATATATAAAAAATTTTATATCATTGAAGCTTCTACCTTACCACTGTGTCCACTGTGAAACATTACTACTTTACAATATTCATATAATAAATAAATAGTATTCATTTGTTTATTTGTGAATGTGTGTGTAAAAAGTAAGTACTTTACTGCTCATCAACCAACAGGTTTCCAATTACATGTTTACAATCGAAACTTATTTTATTAGCGAACAGTAGAGAAGAGCAAGGAGTGGGGTTTTATCATATATTTTCTTCATCATTTGCCAGCATTGAGGACGACAAGTTGAGGATTGTGAAAGTACTACTAATAGATTTTGTATTACCTTTTAACTCTCATGCTTCGACGAATTCCGGGTCTCAATGGAATTGATTTTGAATTTAATTTCATTCATTTCTTTTTTCTTTCCTCTACCCCCTCATAGAACGGTTTCTGTTGATAAACCAAAATAAAAAGTACTCGACACATGCTGTAAATTATAAAAGACTACACGCTGTTAAACGCCTTTATTGTGGTGGCCAGGATTTCTTCTTTCCTGAGTAGCGCCAGCAAAGGAGGTTAAAAGAATTTTTAACAGATTTTTTTTTCCTTTTTGTATACAACAATCAAGAGAGAAGAAAAAGGTGAGGGAGTGGGGTAAAACATTGAAAATCTCATAACGAAATGAAATTTTTGCAACAATAACATTTTGACAAGTTACTAATATACGACAGATGGCCTTTCCCTTAATTGACCTGTTTCTGTTACTTTTATAAATAAATCTATAGAGAATTTCATTTTGGCCACAAAAATAATATTGTACATGGAATTTTATTTTTTCCCTATTATTTCAATGTTTAACAAACGGATAATTGTTGAAAATCTATTGTTAAATCAACAACATCGACATCATCATGACAACCAGTTAGTTCTTTGTGGTAATATTTTTCTATGTAACATGTTCTTTAAATATAAAAATTATTTACTTTTAAAAACTTTTTGGACAATTTTAATATAATTTTTTTTTTTTTATTCCTTTAACTCCCCCATTCGATGAACCCATTCCTGCTGATTTTGTGTGGCAAGTATATTTCCTTATACACTCTTCCTTCCTTCATTCAATTTTCATTCTTTCAAGGGATTATTAAATATGCCACATTAAACTAAATAAACAAAACAAAGCTAAACCGATAGATACTTGAGTGTAACCACAGCTGCCTGGAATTATCTTTTTTTTTCTATTTTAGTTCTCAATTTCTCAGTTTTGTCTGCGGAAATTCAACAAATTATGAATTAAATTATTGATTATTACTAAGAATATTATCGAAAAAAAAATTATTTTCCTTGGAAGGGGGGGTTAGTCAGGACAAAAGCGAAATAAGATGACGGAGTTAAAGTTAAATGAAATTAAATTTATCTGGAATTAGGAAAAATCTTTATGTACCCAGCGAAAAAAGTACTTAAAAAGAGCTGAAAAAGTCATAATTTTATTCATTTTATTTTATCATTGAAAGGAAGTATATAGTGCTGAAAAAGAACTGCAGAAGTTTTTAACCCATGGTTGTCATTGGTAGGATGTTCTTCTTTTATGCTTCTTGTTCATTGCTTTTGAAATAATTCTCTTAAAACTATGTTTATACATTTTTTTAATAAAAATTCTGTTGTAGCCTTATAAAAAAAGTAAATAATTCTGAAAAGTAAATAAATAAAATTAAATAAAAATTTTGGAAATTTTATTTTCTTAGAAATTTTTACTTTTTTGGAAGTAATTAGTAATAACTTCCAAAAGAGCACAAAATATGCTCTGGAAAAAATTCATTTTTGGAAGCACTTGATCGTTTTTTTTTTTTTTTTTTTTTTTACTGGGTAATTATTTAATATGTACAATGACCTAATAAATTTAATTATGAAATTTAGCAAACAATAATAGCTCGGAAAAGGTGATTATTGTAGAAACCAAAAATAACTATTAAACATTTTTCAAATTAAAAAAGTTGCATAAGAATAAGAAATATTTTTATGTTACTCTTAGGTTCACACAACGCAATTTTACTATCTGAATTTCTGATTTTGTGTGAAAGAAAGCGAGAGGGAATGTGAAAGGGAACAAACTTCCCTGTACTTCGAAATTCGTTTTGATTTTCATTTTCGTACTTCAAAACAAAAGTAAATTAAGCATGAATTGCTGAAGTAAAATTTTGTTTGTGACCATAAAGTCGTAAAGAGTAAAACAATAATTTCGACAAGAAAATTTTCTGTGTGTGAATCTAGACTTTTGTTATGTCAACAAAAATTCTATTACTCAATAATTTTTCTTTTTTAAAAATATCTTTTTTACTTTGCTTGATAATATTAAAATATATTTTTTTCTGTTGTTTTTTTTTTTTATTTTTTGAAATACTTTTTCTACATTGCCTTATAATAGTTATTTTGAAAATTTTTTTTTTTTTTTATTTCTGTTGTATGTAAAATTTTTCTATCAAAAGGTGTCAAATTGGATCTCTGAGTTTCAAATATTTGTATTATAAGATGTATCACAGCCCGTCTGGACGTAATATAATATGTAAGATTTTTCTGTCAGAGAGTGTCAAATTCGCTCTCTGAGAGAATTATATCTTACCTAGTGTCAAACTTAGTGTCTACATTATTTTTATCAAAACAAACGTCAAAATCAATGTGAATATATACAAGGTAACCTTAGTTAAACAGCTGATTATTATTTTGGTTGTTACAGTTGTCAAAATGCATAAATAAAAAACAATTATGAATACGCCATATTGTTGTTTTTTGCAACTGTTGCCACCTCACACAAATTCACGTTAAATTTGACGTTTGTCGTGATAAAAAAATCTCTAATGTAGACACTATGTAAATTAGGCAATTTTTTATCAAAACAAACGTCAAAATCAGTACGAATATATACAAGGCAACCTTTGTTACACAGCTGATTATTATTTTGGTTGTTACAGTTGCCAAACTGCATGCATAAAAAACAATAATCGATACGCCATATTGTTGTTTTTGTGCAACTGTTGCCACCTTCCACAAATTCGCGTTAAGTTTGACGTTTGTCTTGAAAAAAAATTGTCTAATGTAGACACTATGTTATAAGATGAACTGTCAAAAAAATACACAGACGGAATTTTGTATGTGTGTGTGCTTCTATATTTTGGAAATTACTAAAAGAACAATATTTTTTGTAAAATTGTTTTCTTTTAATAATTGTTTTACATTTAAAAAAATATTTTTATAAAAATTGTGTTAAAAAAGTACGAATTTCTTAAATAAAAAGCACATGTTTACTCTGTGACTGAATAAAAATAATGATATCTTATTAGAATACATGTAGCCCTTATTTAGTTAGGATTCAACATAATATAAACAAAATGGTTACTCTCTTCTGCTTGCGTTATCTCACACATTATATCAGTTACACAACTATCTTATAATATGAACTGTCAAAAAAAAATACACGTACACGAAAATACACATATTTAAGTAATTCTGAAAAAAAATGTTATTGTTATTTTTTATTTTTTTTGTAAAATTTTTTCTTTTAATGATTATTGTTTTACATAAAAAAAAAAAACCTTTATAAAAACTGTACTAAAAAGTACGAATTTCTTACATAAATAGGTCATGTTTATCCAGTAAAAATAATTATATGTTATAGGATTTATTAGAATACGTGTAACCCTATTTAAAATTTAACATAATATAAACAAAGTAGTTATTCTCTTCTGCCGTTATCTCACATATAATATCAGCGTTGATATCAGCTGTAGACCTGGGGTTATTTGCAAATAAGTGTAATGCGTTGCCGTATAGTTTTTTTAATTGTAACTTTCTAACTCGCGAAAACAATAAATGTGGGCATTTTTTAATTTTTTTTTATAAAAAATATTGTGGAAAAAAGAAAAATTAAAAAAAGAAAATTATTTATAGAAGAAAACAATAATTGTTTTTATTGACGATATACTATACAAATAACTTTATTTGTAAATAAAAAATGTATATAAATTAAGTAAATAATAAATATATTTTATTTTTCAATATATATTTTTTATGTTGTTTATAACTTTAATTTTACGAAAAGAAGGCCTTTCTTCAAATCTGCTGGAGATCCTTGTTGCATATTCTCACGCTTCCCTTGTAATTGCCTTAATTATATACCTATGTATATAACTTTGACAACTTCCGTAAGGGTATACAAATCATTTCGTTACCAAAAATGCAATCGGCCTATCTAACATTTCAAAAATTCAACAAACGGAAAAAAAGGACTGATTTATTTAAAGCAGGGGTTCCCATCTCTTCATGTTTCATGGACTCTTAGAAATTTTTGCTTTTTCGTAGACCCCTTGCCACATTTTGAAATTGTAAAAAATTAATATATTTTATAAATTATAACAGATCAAGTAATGAAGAACATATATTAAAAAATATAATGTGCCAATGTTGACAGTCTGACAAGGCATTGAAATTTGGTAATTTAATATTATTTTTAACATTTTAAGTACATACTTTAATAATTATTTAAAGTAATGGTGCGAGAATTACCACCCAGTTTCTTATAGCTGTCCAGTCTGCGCGATAATACAAGGGAACAGAATATGTCCTGTTTTGAACCTATCCAGAAATAATGCAAAATATAGGTACATGGTCCGGCTGTAAAACATTTGGATGTGTCTCAAGATTTGAAAAAAGGAGACATGACTTAGATACAAGAATGTCTACTGTAGACGGTTGAACAGGGTTGATATTTTGTACAAAGCAAGTGTATTCATTAGGGTAGTATTTCTAGTAACTGGATTGAAGGCAGTGGCTGTAGAGCTCTTTACCAGCCGAATTACTTGACACACAATTCCAATGTGTGTGTTAGGCATTCAGATCACCAAATATAAAAAAATCGTTCGCAAATGAAGTGAGTTTATCCAAATCAGCCTTGAAATTGGTCTTCTATTAATCATAACTTGTATTGAAATACTCTCTGCAGTACTCGTTTTGATCTTCGGTAACAACAAATGCTTAATATTACCCTTTATTGTAATTTGGACTCCTCCGCCATGCGTAGATCGAGCCTCTGTATAAATTTTATAGCCACCAAGTTGAAATTTGTGGTACGGTTTCAAAAAAGTCTCATTTAAAAGGAGAATATCGATTTTCCTTTTCTGCAAAACATATTCCAGCTGGGCACCTGCTGACTCAATTGTTATGCCTTGAGCATTCCAGTGCATGACATGAACATTGTGAATACAAATTCAATTATATGGCATGTTGAAACATTATACCCAAAACTCGTAGCTTGTCGTACTTGTTCTGACATCTTTGCGAAGCATCGACAGCATCAAAAAATATTTGCATAAATTTTTCGTTTGAAATGCCATTGTTATTATCTCTTTCGTAGCTTTTATTTTTAGCTAACTCAGAATACAAATTACCAAATGAGAGCGGGAATTACGTGCATCATTTTTCGGTACTTGTCTTAGCAATTCAGGAAAATCATGATCATCTTGGTTAAAATGCGAAACAGTTCTTTAGCTGGACGTCCTAGCTTTAGTTATTACCCTGTGTCGGATCTCTAAATATTCTTGATGACTTGTCATTAGCTCTATGGTTAACATTCTTTAGGTTCTTTTTTATGCAGTTGTACCAATTGCAAATCACACTACCATCACAATTAACTTTGTTAAGTGAACAAACTTCATAATCGTGAACACACTACGATACGATTACAATTTTTAGCACCATGTCCATACATAGCACACTTAAAGCATTGTATGGGACCTTTGTTGCCCTTAAGAGGTTTTCTCCAATGGTTTTAAGCTCCAGTTAATATCAGGAATTTTTTGAATCCCAGTATATTATAATATTTTTCATATGTTCTTTTTGAGCATCAGATGAATCCAAGTACTTGTCGGTGGATTACGCAGTGAGATTTTTGTGATTTAAAAAACCTGATCGCGATCCTATAATTGATACGGCTCCATCTAATTTGTACACCTATGGACAAAGGCAAACAAAGGTAGGCAGGCAAAGGTTTAGTAAACAATAAATAATTCTTCCTTTATTTCACTTTCTGCAATAATTATTATTATTATTATTATTATTATTATTATTATTATTATTAATATTGTTACGAAATTGCACTTGAATTCAAATATAACGGTTTTAACGACCGGTTTAAATCTTTCTCAATGCTTCCAGACATTTCCGTTTATGTTAACAGCAGTTAACTTAGTGTGTGTGTATTAAAACACAAAGTGACTATTTAAACTGTATTGTTGTACATTTTTAAATAAAATAAAGAATCGTTACAATTTTTAAACTACTAAACTGCTGTTATTTGCAATCAAAGTACAAGTTTATTTAAAGGAAATAAACAACCGTTTTTAAAAGGTAAAAACGTAACAATATTATTATTAACTTGTTTAAAAGTTCATAAATTGTGTGTGGTTTCTTTCCTTTTGCCGTTCAATAGATTCAATACATTTTTCCCATCCAAATGAAAGGCATCTATAGAATTCAACTTTGATATAATTATATACAGTTATGGACAACAAAATGGATCAACTATAATTATTTTAAAGCATTTCAGTTTTCAACAAAATGTTATGCAAAACAATAAAACTTTTAGTACCAAATCATTACTATATTACAAAAATATAGGGTCAGCAGTAAATTCGTAAAAATTTATTTAAACTTCTCTAAATTTTTTCCGAAACTTAACTTTTTTATATCTTGTAACAATATTATTAACAATTAAAAAAACTGAAAAAAGACGAAAATCTTTGATTATCTTTAATTGCAAGAGCTATTTGTATCAAAAAGGATCTACAAAAGAGAAACGTTAAAAATGTGGGAAAAATCGAATGTTCGAACAAATGTTCAGTACCGAAATCGATCATTGTAGTTAAAAATGTTATTATCAATTAAAAATCAACACTTAAAAGCAATTTAAAAAGGTTTAGTGCAAAAAAAGTTCTTCTGGAACAGAAAATCTCCAACAAATTTTGCCAAGTCGGGAACTTTTAATTCTATTAAATCGGCTCAAAATCTGTTAGGAATATAGTTTTATTTGAGAATATAAAAATATAATTGGTTTAAGCATTATTTCTCTGGAAGATCATTCTAGAGTTACCAGATGCAAAAAATCGACCTGACAATTCGCTGTGGTAGTAACCCACGCTGTTATATTACCAACACCGTTATTCTTAATTGTACAGGGAACATAAAATGTTCCTATTTCTACATTATTTGGATTTCTGCGAAAATTTTGCGATCAAAATTAACTAATACAGTGCATTACCCCAGGTCTATAACAGTTCCAGTCCATCTGTTATGACGCAGTCTCATAATACATCTTATAACATAGTATCTACATTAGACAATTTTTTTATCAAAACAAACGTCAAACTTAACGCGAATTTGTGGAAGGTGGCAACAGTTGCACAAAAACAACAATGGCGTATTCATTATTGTTTCTTATATATGCAGTTTGACAACTGTAACAACCAAAATAATAATCAGCTCTTTAACTAAGATTACCTTGTATATATTCACACTGATTTTGATGCTTGTTTTGACAAAAATTTGCCTAATGTAGACACTAGGTAAGAGAAAAAGTGGAAGGAGAGGAAAGGTATGAATCCCACATGAAAACTTGTCTTTTTTATGAAGAGGGTGGGTGTGTGTTGAATAAAAATCGTGGTGTAGTGAATAAAGTATGGTGAATAATGGCGAATAAAATTAGTCTGGTAAATAAAATCGAGGTGTGGTGAATAAAAAAGCGTGTTGAACAAAATCTAGGTGCGGTGAATAATAAAGAAGTTTCACCACAAATTCCGTTATGTCAAATTTTTCAAAATTTAAATTTTCAAAACATTTTTTGTTAATTTTTATATATACATACGTATATTAAGAAAAGAGAGCTGCCTACATCGTTTTTCTTTGCTATGAATCACTCTTATCATCTCTGATTTCAAAATGACCATCTAAAGTTATCGATAATAAACGGCATTCAAAAATATAAAAAGAAAATATAAAAATATATAAAGAAGAAAATATAAAATTTCGTTAACCAATTTCAGTAGCAACCAAAACTAATAATAATCAGCTGTTTAACTGAGTTACCCTTGTACTGATTTTAATATTTGTCTTGATAAAAATGTGTTTAGTATAGACACTACGTTACAAGTAGCATCATTAGAATGGAATGGATGTTAAAAATTTCTGCTCAAATCTCTTTGCTTTCATAGTGGCATACATGCATTACTATTAATTTCTTGTTTTCTCATTGTTTTGTGTTGCTTTCCACGCATATACATTTATTTTCTTTGTCTGTGTTAATAAAAACATGTTGATGTTTAAAAATCGTATTTTTAGGATTTGCTTTAACATCAAAAAAAAAATATATATATATATATATATATATATATATATATTAACATTAATATTTTATATTACAGCACATCTACACGTAACAGAATATCTAAGATTTTTCCGTCAGAGAGTGTCAAATTCGCTCTCTGAGGAAATTATATCACTCGCAGGTTCAAATATTAGTAGAAATATTGTGAGACTGTTGTGATGAGACTTCTCTACACAACAATCTTATAAGATGTTGACAGTTTATTAACATCTTATAATAAAAAAAAAACAATGTTTTTTGTAAAATTGTTTCCTTTTAATGATTGTTTTACATTTTAAAAAACATTTTTATAAAAATTGCGCTAAAAAGAGGTGAATTACACTGTGACTGATTGCAAATAATATTATTTAAGATTTAACACAATAAAAACAAAATGGATATAAACATTGAAATCAATCGAACCTTTACAATATAACCTCAGATAAACAACTGATTACTAGTGTTGGTTATTGCAGTTGTCAAACTGCATATATAAAAAAAAATTGTTGCAATAAATTCGCGTTGATTTTGACGTTTGTCTTGATAAAAAATTTTCCAATATAGACACTATGTACAATTCGCTTGAATAGCGTTGCCTAGACCACATTTTAATTTAAGTTTACATTGCATTTAGTTTTTATATATGTTAGGAAAAGGGCTGCCACTTCGCTTTGCTTTGGTATGGCATCTCAGTTATTATCTTTAATTTCAAAATGGCCATCTAAAATTATCGATAATAAACGGTTTATAAAGAAATAATTTCGATGCGTATATTTTTTATATTTTTCATAGTTTTTTTAAGTAAAAATTGATAAATTCAATATAAATTAAAAGTGCTTAAAATGTTCTATCAGGGCAATATGAAAGTTTTATAAAATTTATGAATTTAAGGTTGGAAAATTGCCTAGAAAAAATTTGTTGTCCAACGTCGGCATAGAATTTGTAAAAAAGCGTGCTGCTAGCAGCTGTCATTCGTCATAGTCGCTGCATAGCTTAACTAATTACATACAAAAAAAAAAAACTAAAGCGCTTGATGTGACAGTATATGTACATATATGTGCGGATAAACAGAAAACATTTTTGGAATTTATAATATATAAAATAAACACACATTTTGACTTTTTGTTTAGAATTCATTAAAGCGAGTTAAAAGACAAACTTAAAAACCTAAAGGAGATGTTTAACAATTCGTAGATGTCGCTGTGTAAATGTGTGCGTTTGGTTGTATGCTTGATTTGGGACTATTGATAAAAAAGAAACATTTTTTAAGCAAAAGTAAATAAATGTTGATGATTGCTTAGAAGAGGCCTCTGTTGTTAGGGGGGTAGTTACGCTTGCGTTTAATGGCCGAAAATGGAAACTTAAACAACAACAACTTCAATAGCACACAATCAACAAGGGAATTTATAAATAGATCTACGGTAACAACAACAGCAAAAACTAGTATAAATTCTACAACTACGACATCAATTTCAGGAACAAATACAACACCAACAACACCAGGCTATAGTGAAAGAGATGCCACACATTTTCGTTTACGTGACGGTGTAACTAAGGGTTTTGAATATCTGACTTGTTTTAGCTGTGGAGAAACATTCAAATCCACTTCCCTTATAGAAGTTTACGATCACTATAGAGAAAGGCCACACCTAAGACACTACGCCGATTGTCTGTACTGTCAGGGTAAGGTACACCAATACTACCATAACCGCCTACAACAAGTGAAGTACTATCACAATTGTTTGCGTTGGAAAAGGGGTGAAGATCAGTAATATGATGAATTTTGAGTCATATGCCATCTCCATTAGCGATCAGAGAGATAGTATAAGCGCCGAATCTGCCGAGTCCGAGTATTCGGATGTTGATGGCAGATGTGACGATGATGCCAGTAGCATTAGCTCTCGTAACAACAATGGTAGTTCGGGTGGCTTTGGTAAACGCTGGTCTAAATCGGAGGACAATCTACTCAAAAGGCTGGTAGAGCAGCATGGTGACAGATGGGATCTTATAGCGCCCCACTTTAAGGATCGTACCGAACCTCAGGTTCAACAAAGATGGGCAAAGGTTCTAAATCCAGAATTAATAAAAGGACCCTGGACTAAAGAAGAGGATGAAAAAGTCATGGAACTAGTCAGACGTTTTGGTCCCAAAAAATGGACTCTTATAGCTCGCTATCTCAATGGACGCATTGGCAAACAATGCAGAGAGAGATGGCATAATCATTTAAATCCCAACATTAAAAAAAGCGCCTGGACGGAAGAAGAAGATCGTATCATCTATCAAGCTCACATGCAATGGGGTAATCAATGGGCTAAAATAGCCAAGCTTTTACCGGGTCGTACAGACAATGCCATTAAAAATCATTGGAATTCCACCATGCGTCGTAAATACTACGACAATGAACGTAAATCTTCAAAACCCTGTTCCGACTTGAAATCTTCACGCTCCCATCTTAAAACTCTTATTAAGTCGGGCGCTGTCATGACACCGGGTTTAGTTTTGTCTGCTCAAATCTTGCAACGCAACGAGAATAAAAACCTACAAACCGAATCAAAACCCAATATTGCTAAGATATCTACTCGACCTACACCAAATATACTTAAAAGAGCCAAACAACAAAATCAACTACAGCAACAAACTAATGATTTTAATATAAATGCCCATCATGGAGGCATCAAACATGAAGTCAAACTGCCTGAATCGCCAGTTATAACGCCAATTAAAACGCTACCTTTTTCGCCCAGTCAATTTTTAAATTCTCCCTGTCTAACAACATTCGAAGATATGAATTTACGTGCTAGTACACCAGTAAATAAAAATCACAATCGTTTGAACGCTGAAACGAAAAAAGAATTGGAATCCTCATCCATAGAAACTCCTCATAAAAGTGAGTATTTTAAAATGGTTATTAAGTTAATTATTAATATTATTTGTTTGGAATTACAGCAAGGTCAGTTTAAGTTATTTTAAATTCATTGAATTTTTTTTTTTTTTTTTTTTTTCTTGTACAAACTTGTCTAATAAAGTTGTCTATCTTTTTATGGATTTTTATTTTTTTATTTGAAACGTTTTTTCAATGTTTGTATTTGAAATTCTTCTTATAATTGAAATGAAATTCTAATCATATTTGAGGATAACAAAAGTTAAAAGCTTGTTTGCATGTAATATATATATATATATATATATATATATATATATATATATATATATATCAGTTTCTACTTGTTTGTGGTTTATTTTTTGAATCTAATTCTCGTTGTAATGATACCGTATCAGAAAAAATTTATAAACAGTAGAAATTATTACATATATATGCAATTAAAAAGGCTGATTCACAATATATTGCATTATATATTTTAGATAGAAATACAATAATGTTGATAACATGATTAGTGGATATGAATTTAAATTCATTACATTTTCTTTTCTTTTTTGTTTATTTCTCAAAAAAAAAATATATTTAACTTTAGTTTTATTTTAATCACATTTATTGTATAAAATATCTTTAAATTATATGATATATTTGCTATTTAAAATAGTCAAAAAATAACAACACAAATACGTTTATTCAGTATTTTAAAAAAAAAACTTTACCTTTAACCTGGAGGATGTTTGGTTAGGCGTTTGTAATAACCAAAAAGTCCCAAACTATACAAAACGTTTCTGGGTGACGTTCTAAATTAATTTTACTTAATCATAAATAAGTTCGTTTTTTAATCTTTAGGATAAAAGAAACGCTGCTGATTTGAATATATAGTATAATTAAAATAAAGTTGTAGAGAGTCTTGTAAGCTGGCGAATTCTGTAGAAATTGTGTAGAAGCAGTATTTTAAATCTTGTGATAACATGACTTTAAAAATTATACGTTTATATATCATATAATTTTTTAATTCGACTGATTTTTGAAAAATTTGAATACTGATTTTTTTTTTTTACAAATTTAAAATACTGTTTTCAAAATTTTTGAACTTGTTTTTAGCAATAATTAAACTAGTTAAAATTTCTCTTTAATACCTCAAAATTTAAATTTCAACAATATGTAGATCTACGTCTTTGTAGTTGAGGGAGACGAAATAGCAATATCTGATACCTCAATCTGTCGAATTATACTTTCTAAAGACCTTCAATGAGGATATTCTGTCATAAATTATCTTTAGATTTTTTTTAATGATCTTGGCGTCCACTGACTGTAAAAAGTTTGGGATTAACATTTTTCAAAAAAAAAAAAAAAAAAGACTAAAGAATAAATAAATTCTAACATTAAAAAATGTAGTAATTTTCAAAAACTATTTATCAAAAAGGTGTTATTTTTAAAAAAGTAACAATTTAAAACAAAAAATATAAAATTTTTGAATAAATTTTCACAAAAATACGAATTAAAAAATAGCAATTTTCATAAAAAAAGTTCTAATTCTCCAAAAAAAAAAAGTATGTACATATTATTAGAAAAATTTAAATTTTTCGAAATGTTCCCATTTTCAAAAAAAAAAAAAAAAAAAAAAAAAAAAACAATAACGAAAAGGCATCAACTTTTCATAAGAAAAAAATTTTTAAAATATTTCAATTTTCAATATTTCAATATTTCAATGCCTAATTTTGAAAAAGGTCTAATTATTAAAAAATTACTAATTTATAAAAAGTACTTATTTTCAAAAGGCGAGTACCAATTATAAAAAATAAATAAATGCATTTCAAAAAACAGTTTTTAAATGATTTCAATTTTCCAAAAAAAAAAAGAGAAATCCAACTTAAAAAAAATACCAATTTTCTAAAAAGTAATAAAAAGTGCCAATTTTCACAAAAAAATAATTAAGAGAAAACTTATTAAAAAAAAATAAGTTTTAAAAGAAAATGTACTAATTTTCAAAAAAGTGCGAATTAAAAAAAAAGTATAAATTTTTAAAAAAGTACCAATATTCAAAAAAAAAAAAATAATGTTAAAGTTAAAATGTTGAAAAAGGTACCGGTTTTAAAAATAGTTTTGTTGTTTCATATTGTTTTTTGTTTGATAATGTAGTTTTATCGCTTAATAAGTTGATTATTTTAATAACAAAAAAGTAATAAATAAAAAATTTCTATAATTTTAGGCTTTATTGGTCCCCGTACACCAACACCATTCAAAAATGCACTGGCTGCCTTGGGTAAAAAACGTCGCGGTGAACGTTACATTCCACCAAGTCCTTCTAGTTTAGTCGAGGATCTGGCCGAAATAATCCACGATGAACAATTAAATGACACAAATCAATCAAATAAAGTTGCGGGTAAAAAGGAAAACATACCCGTATCCACATCAACAACTACAAGTACTATTGGTGGTAACAGTGTTAACAATTCTTCTCAACTGCCACCACCTACAAAGAAAGCACGCAAGTCACTCATAACCTCATGGGGAGAAAATGTAATGCCTACCAATCACTCTTCGAATGATGCAAAACTGGACAAAAAACCACAACCATTTGAAACAGAAACTCCCAGTAAGTTTTTAATATCAAGTGAGTCCAGCATAATGAGGGATACGCTGTGCAGTGAACACGATTTGCTGCTCGACGACGATGAGGTCAGAGATGATGAGGCTAAAAAGGAGAACAAACCACAGCTGAACATTGTGCATTCACGTCAGCGTAATTCTCAACAATATTTAGATCCCAAATGGGAAAAAATGGCCTGTGGCCAAACCAAAGATCAACAATATATGGTGCAACAGGCTCATGCTTGTCTTAAGAATCTCGCTCTAATGCCTAGATCGTTAAATTTTGAAAAGCAAAAGTAGTTAGAGGCAACAACCAGTCGAAGTGGTGAAGCGAAAAAGTACCTTTAATTTAAAACAAAAGAATAATTGAATTAAACACTATTAACAATGTGAGCAAATTAACTAATATTTGTGTGGCAATTAAAGTTGAAATTTTTTTAAAAAAGAAATAATATTCTTTTGGCAGAAAAAATGCTTTAAATAAGAATTAAATGTTGTGGATGAGAACATTGAAAATGGTGTATAAAGTAATCTATCAGTTTAATTGCTAAAAAATTTTAAATTATATTTTTCTTATTAAAATTAATTTTAATACTGGGGGTTATCAACTTTTTCAAAATATAAGAAATTTATGAGGGGAAGCTTTTTAAAATATTTATCATTTCGTTGATATAAATTTATTGTTTTTTTTTTCTTTTGAAATTTTAGTTTTAAGTTTAAAAGTTTACATGTAAAGAAATTATACGCATTAGCGTATATTTTTTAAACAATATTATCGTATATAGTTTAAGTATAAAACAAACAATTCCTTTATGTTATTTATCTTTTTATTTTTTGCATAACGTCTTAACAAGAATATAATAATCAATAATAATCTTAATTAAATATTACAAATTGATTTTAAGGCAAAACAAACAAACCTATAAATAATGAAATAATTCGTTTACATTTTTTTTTTTTTTTTTTTTTTTGCATACAATTTTGAAATTTTATATATGCACGTATTTTTTTCCAATATAATATTAATAAATTTAAAAAATTTAAAATGTGTACATTTTCTTTTTTTCTCTTATTTTTTTACTATTCTAAAATATCAATTATCATTGTATTATAAAATAATATGTATGCCTATACAATATATATATATATATATATATATATATATATATATATATATATATATATATATAAAACAAATAAAAATTTATATAAAAATTATAAAATTTTGTGGGATTTTTTTTTATAGGTCTCTTAGAGTTTCAGCCAGATTTGCACAGCTTTTTAATTGGAACAAACTCAAAAATAAACAGCAAAAGACGAAATTCAATTCGTTGATGTTTACAAAACTGATTCAATTATTGGAGAAGATAAATTAATGATTTGATATTTCGGACGTATTGAAATTTCACCAGGATTAGGTTTAAAAAAAAGTACCATTAAAAAAACGAACAATTTAATAAAGAAGAAATCAAATTTTTTAAAACAAACAACAGTACCAAAGTACTGTTAAAAAAAGAATTACAAAAAATGGCAATATTCAAATTTACAACAGAAAAAGGTACCAGTTCCCATAAACATATTTTTAAGAAAAATTCAATTGAATCAAATACTCTTTCAAGTATTTGAAAACTTTTCAATACCTAAAATAAAAAACAATTTTATTAATTTCTTAAAAAAAATCCAAATCAAAAATACCAAATTTAAAAATGTTTCAATTTACAAAAAATATCGATTAATAAGAAGTACTAATTTTCAAAAAGGGTCTAAATTTACAAAAAGTACCAATTTTCAAAAATTCTTCAATACAAAAAAATAAAATTTAAAAAAAAATAATTTCAAAAAAATAACAAAAAACTCAGAAAAAAATATTAATTTAGAAAAGTACTAATTTTCGAAAAAAGTACCAAATTTAAAAAAGTTACAATTTTCACAAAACAATTTTCATTTTAAAAAACGTTAAAATTAAAAAAGAAGGTACTAATGTGAAAAAGGTGAAAATTACTAATTTTCAAAAAAGTGCCAATATGAAAAAATACTAATTTCCAGAAAAGAGTAATAATAATTTAAAAAAATAAACATTAAAAAAAATGTGAATTTTCAAAATTACCAGAAGTGCTAATTAAAAAATGTTTGAAAAGTACTAATTTTCAAAAATTTCAAAAAGTTGACTGACTGAAAATTAGTCAAAAATCAATTTTCCAAAAAAATACGAATATTGGAAAAAAAGTACTTTCAAAATAAAAGAAAAAACTAGTTTTTATAAAAAGTGTCAGAAAAAACACAATTGCAAAAATCACCATTTGTAAAAAAAAGCATTTTTAAAAAAATTATAAATATTCCGAAAAAGAAAAAACTTCAAAAAAAAAAAGAAAGAAATATAGATATTCCAAAAAAAAGTAAATATTATTTTTTTATTTATTTAATCGCTTATTAGTTTTGGATTTTTGGTCAAAAAAACACAGCGAGAGAGGTAAAGAGAATGTAAGAGCTTAGTATTCGCTTCTCCTCTCTATTCTACGAAGTCGGAATTGCAGTAAGAATAACTGCTGTGTTTCACACACAACTAAATTATAAAATCTCTAAAAAAAAAGTAAATATGTAAATAAAATTTCAAACATTAAAAAATACTATTTTTCAAAATAACTGACCATTTCTGTTTAAGTAAAAGGGAAAAGTAGAACTATTAAAAAAAACATTTTTTAAAGAAGATTTGACACAGCCGAATGAATACAGCATTTCAATTGTTAATTATATTTTTGGTATAATTTTAATAATTTTATTTTATACAAATTTAGTTTTTTTTAATAAACTCAGGAAATAATTTAGTAAAACATATTTTATAAATTTGACCTAATTTAGTCGAATTTCTTATTGCTGCTGCAAATTTGTGGTTCTATCCTGGTTTTGTTTAATACCAAAGTCCAGAAACAGCACCATAATGGTAGTAATACTGAAGTAACAATTGTACACAACCAATTGTTGTAAATCTATAAAATAAATTATTTATGAAAATGACTTCGAAACCAATCTAACTAATCAAATAATTAATTGAATACTCACCAAATTATCGGTTAAAGAAAATGTTATGGCATCCATGCTGGCGTGAACAGCACGCCAAACTATTTCCTTTAATTTCACTTCAGGAAACTGGAACAAAGACAAAATACACACCAAACCGTAAATAAAAACCATAGGATTCAATAAAACACAATAAATAGTTAAAAAAGTCTTTCGAAAGCCCTTCTGCATATTTGGTTTAATACCCACAGCCAAGGGTACACAAACTAAGGCAATGAAAAAAGCCAAAGCAAAGTTCAAAAGGCCTACAACCACTAGGGCGGCACCCAGGCCAACCAACGAGGCTAAATGCAACCAATGCATAGCAGTGACAGGTAATCGATATACAAATGGTAAAACAACTGCCATAACTACCCATAAAAGCATTGAAGAGGTAACACCTTGAGCAGTAGTTAAGCCATGAGTGGACAAAGAGTTAACCACTAATTCCAGACACAATAAATGTTGGCACATATAACCTATGCCACAGGCATAGATAACATATAAAATAGCTGGCACTAACTGCAGTTCAGAATTTTCTTTATCATTGTGAAGAGGAAGTTTCTCTTCTACATTTTCTTTTTCATCATCACTAACTTGTCCACCAGCTATGAGCCACATTAGAAATGATTTTATAAACAAAGGAACTACCAACAAGACCAAACAGGGCATATAATCACCAATCGATACGAAACGATCATTTTGAGCCAGTATATAAAAGAAATAACTTTGATGAAAGCGTTCCAACAGATTATTAAGACTGCGTGATATTCCCTCTATGGTTTTCAACAGAGGCAAACCACCATTATAACGATTGCTACCAGTTGTAGGCCTTTTCACAGCCTCCAGGGTTAAGGATTCAATGCGATGTCTATGAAATAAGCCATGGTTGCCATTTGGTACTCCTGTAGTTTGACTAAGCAACATGCTAAGTAAATTTTTTATATTACTCTCTATGGAGGTATATTGCGATGAACGTCGTTTCTTTAAGGGAGTTTGTTTGTAGCCAGAAATAATGCCTTCACGGGCAGTTATACGCTGAACTAAGTTAAACATATCCAAATTGGGTAATTGACCGTTGAGACCTTCAATCTTAACATCAATGTAATCTGAAAAAAAAATTATATTTAAGTTGAAGGATAAATTTATCACACCAGTGTATAAAACGAAAAAAGAATTTAAAGATTTTTCGAACAAATTACAATTTTTTTAAATACCTATATCTAAATCTTGCACTTCTATATTTAAAGCCGCCTGCAGGGAACCAGCTCTTCCCGGCAAATTTCCATAATTTAAAAATGTATTCTTTTTTGCGTCCTCATCCATTTCTGTATTAAAATATGCCTCTAAGAAAGCATGCATACCCAATTGTTCTTGTTCGGTAACTAAGAAAATTATATCCTTTGCCCAGTAATTTTTTTCTAAAAATAACAAAATTAAAATTAAATGTAAAATTGAGTAGATAGTAATTTCCCACTTCTTGCAAAATCCGCAAATGCCAATAAAATAGGCACACTAGCCGTTATATCTGTATGATATGAAGAAGGGGGTCGATAGGGTGCTGAGAAAACTAAACCTTCCGTTGAACTAGTACGTGGTGCCCTCAAAATGCCATAAACATTTTTACCATGAAATTCTTTGCCACCGGCAAAGGGATAACGTAAGGTGTAGTTGTGAACATAAGTTTCCAAACCAATTTGTTTCATTTTAGCCGATATCCAGGTATGAGGAGTAGTAGACTTATGAGTTTCTCGTTCTGCCTTCAGTTCATCCAACAATTGTTGGGCCCACCGACTGGAATCTTGTTTGATTTCGGGATAAACCAAACCTTTAAAAATACATAAAAAAAATAAATTATAATACGAATTTTATTTTTAATTCAAATTATTTACTAACCTGGCGATAGCGCATTTTCTGATAGATAAGTGCCATGATTAAAGTCCTTGTGGCCCAGACAACCAAACCACACAATGCTGGCGACATATAAAAGCCAACCCAATTTGGAATGATATTTAGTTAGAATTTTGCCAAATTTATGGCGTGGCGTTAAGGAGGGATCTGATAGGAGACCCATGCTTATGGAATGCCTTAGTTTTGTAGGATTTTCTGGTTTTTTTTACAATGAAATTTCCTTCCTTTGAATTCCTCCGGAAAAAACTCATCAGTTTTTTGTTTATTTATTTTAGTGCTGCCACAATTTGAAATATTTTCTTGGTAGTTTAATGATTTGTGTGTTACCCTGTCTTTAGATGTTGTTTACAAACTGGCATTACTATTTAGTGTAGCAAAATGATACAAATTAAACGTTAAAATAAAAAATTTGTTATCTTTAATTTGCTTTATGCAAGAGGTGAACAAACTGAAAAAAATATTTTATAATTATTTTATTTAAAATGGCATTTTAATTCATTTAGTTTTAAAGAAATTTTAACGTCGACATATTTTATATAATTTAAGTATTTCTTTTAATCTTATTCTACTGCATTGTATATTTAAAGTAGAAATTTGTTACCGATTATGGCCTAAAGGCTAAGTTACCCTTATATATAAATAAACAAATAAATAAATAAACAAATAATATGTAACACGGTTTTCTTCTCCTTACTATTTGTTGATTTTTCTTATGATCTCATGGAAATTGTAATAGTTACTTTTTCAATAGTCCACGGAATTATTTTCATCATTTCGTTTTCACACCTTTTATTTATATTTTTTGTTTAAATCAAATTTGATTTATTATTAAATAATTATAAACAAAAATGTTTGTAAAAAAATTATATGAAAAATTAAATGTTAAAAAAAATTTAACTGAATATTTTCATTATATTATAAAAGAATAAAATAAATTAAAAGCCTTAAAAATTCCACTGGTATTTCGAAAATGATAATAATAATAATAATAATGATAATGATAATAATAATAATAATGATAATGATAATAATAACAATAAATTTTCATAATCACACAATTTGAGCATAAACGATTAAATTGTATTATGATATCAAAATTTTCGACAAATCTTAATACTTTGATATATTAACCAATTCAAAATTTTTAAATTTGTATTACGATTTTCAAAACAAAACTAAATTATTATTTAAGTCTCGCAATTTAAAAATATAATTATTAAAAATAAATAATCTTCATTATCAATTAAAATTGAGAAAAGACAATTTTAATTAAAAAAATATTATATATAATAATATTTGAAATTTTAGATGATACTTTATGGCATGTTTATTATTTTCGCTCTTTTGCAGTTATGTATAAGTAATATTGAAATTCTCAGAAATATTCAAAAAATTTGAAATCTGGTTGGATAATTCCAGAAATATCATAATTAAATTATAGGAACAATAAGATTTTTTCGAAAACCATAATTTATGTATTAGTAGGATGACTTCAGTTCAAAAATTAGTGAATGAAAAGATCTGTAAATAAAGTTGGTGCCCACATAAATCTTTCTAAACATAAATCCTGACAGTGTTAATTCGGCACTGCTGTCTTATAACTCATATATATCTTTTTTTCTTTGATATACTAGATGTGAATTTGACATGTGAGCCAGTCGTACATCCTTATTTTTGCATACATCACATTATTTTCCGAACAAAGTTATGGGAACTGTAATTTATAAACTATTTTCTGATACGAGTCATTTGCATTATTAATGTTATGCCTGCCTGTTTCAGTCAGATTTTCTATTTTTAGCAGAAACTTATCATTTACAGAAATTTCGCCCGCCAGTTTTTTCGTAAATAAAAAAAAAATGTAAAAAATTATTTTAACTTTCTCATTTATTTTTAAACGATAACTACACACATACATACTAAACCTTAAGTTTTCTTGCTAAACTTTCCTCCCGGTGTCCTCTTGGGTGGACACCATCTTAAATAGGCCGGATCAACAGTTAATTTTGGTCTTTTAAATTGTGGCAATTGTAAATGTTCCATAATGGTTTTCGGTGTAACGCAGATGACATGTTGACCCTTCCAATATTTAACCATTTTCATGGACTGTAGTGTGTATATGATATCGTCATGTGTAATACCACTAAGTTCACTTAATTCCTTAATGCTTTGTGTAGTGGTGCGGCAATCTTTCATCAACTCCAATAAAGTATAAGCCCAATAGCTGCGATAACTGAGACGACCCAAATCCGACAATGGTTTCTCTGGACTACCAACAACACCTTCACGTCGCGATAATTCATAGCTAAATGCTATTAAAAGTTTGCCATAACCTTTTCGTTGATAAGGCGGGAGAATTAAAATGCAGGCTACATTATTATTTTCAGGAGACTCCTTTTCTTTGCTAAAGTAACCCACTATATGAGCTCCCTTCTTGTCGATTTCACACAAAACATAAAAGTAAAATGGTTCCACATCGTAATACAAGGTTTTGTGATCTAGAAATAATTTTGCCATAAGGCAAAGCATTTGGCAGTATAACTTGTGATCTTTGCCATCAATTTCAAATATGGATATAGTGCCTTTCCTGTAAATTTCATTGCCCGGTGGTTGTCTTTGTGTACATTCTGAGGCATGATAGCGATAGGTCTTTTGAAAGCGCATATATTTCAGACAATACTCACACACATACAATGTGCCCACCTTGCCATACTCATCTGGGTAAGGACTAAAGTACCAAGTATCTATCTCAAATCTTCCTATACGTAATTTGTCAATATATTTTACTTTTGTAATGGCCTCATGTTCTTTTTCTAATGCTGCCGTTGTAGGATCCATTTCGGCATATGTCTTTTGCACATGATTTATTTCATCGTGACGTCTTTTTTGATTTCTGGTCAATTTGCGATCACTATTCTCTACTGCTGAAGGATTTTCCAATGATGCAATTTGTTCTTTACTCAATTGTTTAATGGTTTTAGCTCCCACTGAGTCTGCTACATCAGGGCCACCTGCTGTTGTAGTACCCCCACCTTCTGCCTCAGTATAATCTGTTATACGATCTCTAGACACCCATTCATCTAATCTTCGATTTAGACCCACATAATGTACATAATATTCTTGTTGCGGAGGATTCGTGGATTGTTCACATTCTCTTGATTGTATGATTTGTGCCGCATGCACATTTCCATCAGTTCTTTTTATCATATAAACATCACCAATGTTTATTTCCATTTCCTGACTGGGGCTGGTTGTAGCTGTTGTTGTATTTATGTTTGCTTTTTCTGTTGCGACCACATTGTTTGCAGAAGCCGTCTCATTATTGTTTGTATTTTCTTTGCTATTGACCGTGTTGTTATCGTCATATTTTTCATCTTTTTTACCAGGTTCTTCAGCGTCTTTCATTCTCTTATCTTCATTAGTTTTTGTTTCACTGGCATTTTTTGTACTTTTACTTTCAACGACCATTCTTGTATTTTTTTTTTAAGTTTAATTTAAACAAATTTCACAATAAATATTTGTGGTAAATAAAAAACAATACTCGACGCAAATTATTATTTTTGGCATTTATTTCAATTCTTCCTCTTCTTGGAATTTGTCAAATTGTTTTTTTGCCATAGTGTTGCCAGATGGCTAATTATATGATGAACAGAGCTGCCAGAAGAATAGTGGTCATTTACACTTGTAGCAAAGTTTATTGAATTGATTGGTCAAATATTTTTAAAATTTAATATTGACTTAAAATTTGGGTTAAATTTAAATATAAAAATAACGGTGCAAGTATTTTTAGATGAATATTCTTTTGAATAAGAAATTCTTTGAATATGTTTTGGAAATTTGGCATAAATCAGGATTATCGGAAATAATTGATCTTTAAATAATTTTGATAAGGATTGCGATTGAAGAAGTTTATCCCTTATGGGCCTTTAAAGTTTTGGTAATTTTTTTCTGAATATCTTTATTAATACATGTGTGATTTTAACTATATTAATAACGCTTAGAATATTTTTCTAGTGATATACAACATGTACCATATTCATTAAATTCTTGTTAGGAAAATTTGCATTTTTTATTGGTATAGCGTGATTTCTAAAAAAATGTATTTATCATGGAGGAAAAAGTCCTTAAAGCCCTGTCGGTGGCTGGTTACATAAGAAAACTTTATTAACGTTAAAAAATATATTTTAATTTCAACAATGTTGGCATAGTGTAATAAGAAAGTGATCTCGTAAGCCCAGCTAATTTACAATTTTTTCATGCACATGCCGCGCGAAACTGTCAAATTGTTTTTGTAATATTTTTTGTAGCGCTTATTTACTCTTCTTCATTTTCTCATTTTGACATTACTACCCGTCTACACCTAAAGCCTTGTTCAAACCGGCGCGAAATTACAAAATTTCATACCGAAATTTCGAATGAAGTCTAGAGTGTTCATACTGGCTAGATGACATTTGATGTAATTTCGTGAACAGCTGATACTTATTGTTTACATTTTAAATTGTTATAGGGGTGAATAAAGTATTTTGAAATGGAAACAAATAAGAAACAATAACTTACTAAATTGAAAGTTATTAATTTGCAACAATTAAAAATGTAAAAAGGATAGGTTTCATTTTGCAAAATCACTTTAATAATTAATTTTAAGATTTGTGTTTAAATTTAAGATCAGCTGTCAATTGTTTTTTTTTTCTTCTCACGGTTGAAACATGCAGTACATATTTGTACGGAAATGGGCATCGTAATTTCAATGTAGTTTCGCCGAAATTACACAAAATTATATAATTTCGCAAGTGTCGAAATGTATGAGAAATTACGTAATTTCAACTTGATTTCGGCCGAAATCACGAAAGTACGTAATTTCGCGTCGGCCTGAATGCCCTATTACATTAACATCATCTTGATAGTAAATGTAGACGGCTTATGTTTAATATTTAAACATGGTTGCCCATACAAATGTTTCAAAATTGATGCTTTAATATGATGTCTAAACACCTAGTGTCTGCATTAGGCATATTTTGGTTGTTACAGTTGTCAAACAGCATATATAAAAAACAATAATGAATACGCCATATTGTTGTTTTTGTGCAACTTTTTCCACCTTCCACAAATTCGCCTTAAGTTTGACGTTTGCCTTGATAAAAAGTCTCTAATGTAGACACTATGTAATGTAGACGGTATATTATGTGCAGTGGTTTTACACTAAAGATATCAATTTCATAGTACAATTGTGCTGGCCGAGTTCACACCCATTTCTTAGTCGTTGGTGAGAGTGTAAAGAGTACAAAATGCACTGGAAAAAATTTATGGAAATAAATTGTTTAGTAATTAATAACCATTAATATTATAATATTAATATTATCAGATAAAGTTTATATTATATTTCTTTTATGGCAGTATTAATAAATTTAACCTAAGAAATGCAAAAATTAATTAAAAATATGCTTTATACAATAAAAAACCATGCATAATTGACGTTTTTTGTTTACTATTCCCAACTTTTCTTTGAGTGCATTTGTTTCACACTCACTAACACAACATCGTGGATAACTTCTTCGGAATGAAAGGTAATAGTAAACGTATTCTATTTTCTGTGATAATTTGTGTTAGTAATCTTGATTTGTTCAAGATTATCAAATATGTAGAGTTTTTTGTTTTTTAATGAATTTAACATATTAATTGCGAATTTATTAAACAAATCATTTTTTTTTTTTTATCAAAATCGTTTATATCTTAGCCGATTGATTACGTTTTTTTATTATATAAAATAATTATTGCAAATTATCATTGGTCCTTTTAACGAATAATGTAATGGTCATTTCTAAAATCTCTGCTAGTCAGTATATTTCTTTCAGTCTTTTAAAAGCACATAAACTTCGAAAATTCAAGGCTTAGAAAATTTTGCTGGATTTCGACATGAATTCAAATATAAAAATACTTTAAACATAAAATATGATTGAAAAAATTAAAAATTTCAAGTATAATAAATTTTACTTGAATTTAAATTTCCTTTTTACTGGAGAACGCTATTGAATTAATGTGTAATACAAGTTTAATTCAATGCTTGGTACTGGAATCAAGACTTAAAATATATTTGGTTTTAACTTGAATTGTAGAAAAAATTATTATTGGAATTCTATTAAATACACAATACATCTAAAAAATTTAATATTAGTGAAAATTTCAACATCATATGTGATTTGGAATACAACATATCGTATTTACTAAGTCAATTATGATGCCTCTGTTTGTACTCTGTGGCCACACTTTTTAGTAGAAAAATCAAAGCTATTGTAATGACGTCCCTAAATATTGGTATGTTGGCAAACAGAAATAAGCGAAAGATATTGTTAGAACAACTCAAGAAAAGCAAATAGCTCTTGGCACACCGGTATCTGTCTAATACCAAAAGAAGGATTGACATCCTTCTGTCATCAAATTTGATCCTAAGCGGAACTCGCTTCCTTTAATACGACTATCCATTGAGCAATCTGAAGCATATAACGCGAAAGAAGTATTGTTCATAAACTGCACAGCACCCCAGTCACGGAAACATAAATTCCTACACCAACTGAATTTATAGAGGCTATCACGCATAATATCCGTTGCTTGAAAAATAGGTCGATGGCCGTAAGCGAAAGACTTCATTTAATCATCTGAAGGTTTATCAATAGCTCCCTGTCACTAGTGAAAACACTCTTTTCAACATCCAACTGACACGCCAACTTGCAATAGCTCACTGGTAGAAATAACATAACATTAGCCACAATGATAAAACAACCACGCCACACTCTTAAATCACATCCTACGTTAAGAACAACATGTAAAGATAGATCGTGAATTGACAGTAGTTCGTGGAATTTAGAGATAAGAAACTCAAATCTACCTCTCTCTACTTCCCACATTTGTTCAAGGAGTAGAGATGATTATGTGTGACGAAGGTTGTATCATTATGGCGAGAAGCCACAATTTGGATGACCAATGCTCCGATACATAGGGTTACTAAATAAAATACAAATTTTTTTCCACAGCGCGTAGGTTTCAGTTATCACCAAAGAGTTCTTGTGTGACACTCTTTACCACCTGGACAAATGAGGTAAAACTTGGGCTTAGTGAACAGCACGAAGTCTTGGGGGCACAAAGACTTTTTGCCATGTAGAAGTAAGGTTTCAAAAGGGTAAGCGTTTTCCTCACTGAGTGATGTACAGTGAAGAAATTTTTAAACCAGTTTTCAGGACCGTTACATGCTGTCGACAAATCACCTCTCCAAATTATCTATATAAGGAAAAGGACATACTTCTGATGAAGGAACATAATGGTATTTTGGCAAAATATTTATTTTTGAGATGTTATCAGAGGAGACAAACTTTTGGAAACTTTGGACAAACAGTTGGAGTCTCATCCAAGACATGTCAGAGATATGTTCATAATGCTCTAGATTGCAGCTCAATATGCAGCGAAAAAAAAGAGATCACAACTGATATCAGGATGGATTACATAGGCTGTACCGTCTCCAACTTATGCCCAGAACGTGGTAAAAGTTCTGCTAACCCCAAGTCCCAATATATTTACCGCTTTCATGTAGAATTTCTTCGACTGGACCTCAAATCAACTCGACTCAAAATTGCAAAGAAAATCTACCCATTCTACCAAAATAACTGAAATAAATATTTTCTATGGCATCAAGTTAAGTTTTATGAAACTTGGCTTTTTGATTTGATTGGCGATTTTGATTTGTATGAACAATTTTAGTAAACAAAATGAATTTATATATATACTGTAATCTATTTAGTTTTTTTTTTTTTTATTTTAAATAAAACATTTAAAATAGAAAATAGTCTCTAACATTTACTTTTTTGATTTGATTTCATTAAAATTTTGGCTGCGACTCATTCGGAAGGTCTAATTTTCGTCATCTAACTCTATTATAAATGCCCGTAATACCAAAAACAAAATTTAAATTTCCTGGTTTTAATGGACGATGAATCAAACTTTTAACCAGGTCCTCTAGTAAAAATAAATCTAGTAATCCAGATCATTAAATATCTAAAAAACTGTCGAATTGATCCTAGTTCTGTGTCAAATTTACCAAATTAAAAAAAAAAAAAAAAAATCACATTTCAAATTTATTAAATTTTGGCACTTTATTGCATTTGACAACCACAATAAATGGTATACTTAACATAGGTTAATATATTTTTGTTTGTTTTAATGTTAGCGGATTATAATTATAATTAATTATTATTATTAATTTTTTATTTTGTTTTAACAAATGATTTTTTTTATACTACTTAACTAATATTAATATAATAATTAATTTGATTACTTTTAATTTATCTATAAAATAAAACATTATTTTTATTTTATTTTTGAATTAGTTGATATTAAATGTAAAATAATTTTAATTTAGATATATATTTTGTATTAAATTAAGAATGGAAGCCATTAACGTTTTGTTTTTATGATTTTATTTAAAAAATATTAGTATTAGGATACGGATATAAAAAGTCCGTATACTTCGTAAAAATTCGTTTAAAATGGCTTTGGATTTTTATTTGCTAACATGTCAAATGAAACTAAAGCCAAAGCAAGGGTTTTCTATTTTAAGTTTTTTTTTTTTTAAAGGTTTTAAGCGTGTCCCACGATCTCAGTTGCGTAATTCAAAATCTTTTAGCAAGATGTTTAATTAAAAGGCTTGGTTGGATAAATAGGACAGGTGTAACTTTCCAGTTCTCAAAATATAGATTTTGTTTTAATTTTTTTTTAATTAAATTTTGTTATTCATTTTCTATAATCCATGTTGCGTACTTTAATAATGGTGGATCCAGAGGGTGGATTTCTTTTTTGTCTTATATACTCTTCATGTCTTATAATACTAGCTGTATCCTTGTTAATATCCACGGAGCCGCGAGATTCCAATGAATGCTTTTGTTGCAATTGATAATGTGGAGCTGGTCGATATTTATAATCGTCTTCTATATATGAACCTGATCGATAGGCCTTTCTATCGTCATATTGTTGTTGTTGCTGTTTCGCGACTGAATGACGATTATTGTTGGAATAGATTTGCCTTTCGGCATAATGATCGGTGTCGTCTTCGTTTGTTCCTATTTTCGTTAAATCTTTTTGACTACGACTTATTAGATTTACAATTGATGGACTTTTGAGGGCACTTTGTTGTAATGTATTTTCCTTGGAACTAGAATAGAGATGAGGATTTGACTTGTATGCCTGGCTAGAGTGTAGATTGTTGTTCGTATAGTTGTTACTCGTTAGCTTTTCCATATAAATGGGACTAGGATCATTGCTACCATTCATGGCATGAACACTAAATGATTTGCTACGATTAAGCTGTTTGGCATATGTCCGTGCCGGCTTAAGAGGTCCAGTATTTTGACTAATCGGTTGATAAGATATACGTTGTTCAGTTGGTGCTTGTTGCTGTTGCTGTTGGCGTAATTTACTTTGAACTTTGCTGGTAGCATTTGATCGGGCTATATTAACAGTTTGTGTTTCATAATGATGTACAGATGGATGATCGTTAAGTTTACGTGGCAATGTTTGGGTAGAGCGATAACCATGATTTAGATTGGGTGTTGATCCGGATATACGTTGATTACTTTTCTGATAACGGCCTAAGGTATGCGAAGATGTTGAACTTTCTCGGTTGTTGTATGAGGAAGGTGGTGGTTGTGTCCCATTGCGCATTTTCACAGATTCATGTACATTTTCCTTACCATACAAGGTACTGGAATAGGGGTCTTCACCTAAATAGTAACGATGTTTTGGACTAATTACACGATAACCATTATCACGGTTATTTCCCACTGGATGGGAAGATGTCGAGTGTAGTAGAGCCCTTCTATCTATGCTGGTAGAATGTTCTATTGTTTTGTTAGGAGTTTCTTGTCCTGGTGGATAATGACTTCTTAGTTGACTGTTGTATTCCTCTTCTGATTCATCGTGAGAGGTGGTATGATGATTTCCTCCTATATGGCTATCGATGACATTGTATTGTTGATAAGTGCGTAGATTTTGTTGTTCTTGATGAATGGCCGGTGCTGGAGATTGTTCACGGGACTTAGACTTCGATTTCATGCGCAGTTTACGTTCAACACTGGCTGATCTTAGTTTACCAACAAGTTTCCTTAAAGAATTGCCTATAGCCTGTCCCACTTTACTGGAACGATGAGAAGCTACTGTAGATGTTGAAATAGTTGATGGTGTAGTCTGAGTTGTTTGGGTCAACATACTTGGTCTTAGAGTTTGATGTTGTGAGAGAGCTACCGGTGGTGATGGTGTATTGCGAGCGAATCTAGTACGTTGGTTTTGTTTTCTGTTTAAAGTTTGAGCTTCTCTTGGATGTTGTTCTATAACCGAAGAGGGTGTATACATTTGTTGTTGTGAATGGGCATAAGGTTTGGCTCTCAAACCATGGTGATTGTAATTTTCTCTGGGTGAAGATGATCGACTTCTGGGTGGTGGTGAATAGTCGGGTGGCGGTTCTGCCACGTCAATTGGCTCTTGTTGTAGAGGAGTTTTTATTTCCGCCAACACCTCACTATGTTGACGTAATTTCTTTTCACCATTTCTTCTACGTTGAGGCACGGTGGGTCTTTCTAAAGTACTTACCTCCCTATGAGGTGAAGGAGAGTCATGCTGTTGCGACTCCCTGCGCAAGGAATTATAACGTGCATTTTCCACATAACTACGTTCATATGAATCTACATCATCTATAATTTCCGCCCTAGTATAATTACGTTTCTCTTTGTCCTTAATATTCATGCCATAGTGCAAGTCTGTACGTGAGCCACTTATATAACGGCTTTCCTCGAATGAACCTGTCCCTACTTTATCCAAATCATCTAAATGATCTCTTGAATTTTGCCTTGATCTAGCTAGAAATTGGGAAGAGAGACTTTGTCTCTTTTGCTGTAAAATATCTTCTCGACTAACATAACTATCGTTGGCAGTAGGTTTTACATATGGTTTAGTATCACCAATATAACTATCCTTCTTAGAATATACAGCACTTGTTTTCTTCAATTGATTACGTTCTATAGAAGCGTGGAGATCATCACGGAATGCTTTGGAAGCAAAATGATTAGCTGGTGTTGTGGTGGCTGTTGTTTCATTGCGACTATTCCAATTCGATATGCCTTGATAATATTTGGCGCCATTATTAGCTGGTACAGGAGTATCGATGACGCCGCGCTTGACATAAGGTTTTTTATCGTTGGTGTCGTAGTGGGCATTGGAACTTGTGTGATTTTGATTAGATTTGATAGTAACATTAAAATAAGTTTTCTTAGTTGGTTCAATGACATCGACTTCATCTTCACGCGAATCATTGGAAGCTGTAGATTCACTGCCAAAATGAGACTCTAGCCATTTAATAGTTTCCCCTTTGCGGGTCTCCTCTTCTTTATCGAAATCTAAAGGTCGTTTGGTAAGGGCATCTTTTCGGTCCATTAAAACACCCCCTAGAATATAATAACATCATAATATATATTTTATTTGCAAACTTGTATAAAATTCTTCTTACCCTTAGGGTGCTGCATTATAGATTTATTGTGCGGCTTACGCATTTTTCTCATACGATCTGATAAACTATCCCAATCTCCAGGCCTTTCCAGCATATCATCATTTTCCATGTGCATGGTCTCGGCTGCGTATTTCATTTCAGTGCCTACCACTTTGCCATCTTTGATAATATCCACATGTTGTTCATCACGTTGTTTAAAATATCTTTGATTAGCTTCCTAATATTAAAAATAGGATTTAAGTAATTTAATTTAAGTAATTATTTCAATATTTTATACATATATATATATATTTTTAACTTACTAAAACTTTAATCTGTTCTGTACCTTCTACCGACTTATTGTCTGGCAGCTCGTCATCCACAATTACCTCGTGTTCAGTAGTTTTCTTAGATTCTGTTATTATCTTACCATCCTCCTGAGCCAAAGATCTTTTTTGTATATTCTCTGAGTCTATAGTTTTGTAAGATTTTGTTTTATCGGCCACTATACGAGGTCCTCTTGGCACTAATTGCTTTTGATATTCTGGTGATAGTAAGACTTCTTCTACGTTTTCTACACCACTAGTTACAGCTTTTACAAAGGCCTAATTTAGTAAGAAAAAAACAAATGGAAAACATGAACATTCATATAAAAATCATTTAAAAAAATCTTTTTTTAAGTCTTAATTGGAAGGTGTTGAAAATAACAATAGCGTATATAGTATTACGTAAACAAAATAGCTTTTTTTTGATAAACAATTCGTTATTAATGTGGCAGTAAGTATGGCCTGCCACCTTCATATAGTGTCTGTTGCCACTTGCACAGTGGTTTGTTTTAATAAAATTAAAGTTGATGAATAATGATATGAATATAATGATGATGTTTATAAAGTTCCTTAAGCTTGTTTTACGTTGTAAATGTCTGCGTGAGTATATAGGCTTTTAATTAAATTATTTTCTCTCATTCAAGTTCTTTAACTACATTCCAACTGTCAAAGCTAATTCATTTTTTCAAGACGTGCTTCACTTAATGCTTCTAATCTAATGATCCCTAATATTCACTTATATTTATTATTAAATTCTTGTAGTGTTTTCTGATCGTTTGTAGCTCTAGGATGCTTAGGTTTCCAACCATACAAAAATAATATGTATATTTGATTAATGTTTTACGATCTTAAGGATAAATAAAGATTCCTATACAGTTAAGCGAATAAACAGTTGTCTAGCTTTTACGTTATGATGGGAAAGATTATGTAGAGGATCTCTAGATGTTAGTTCCCTGCACAACTACAGAAGTGATCCTCGTTTTGAAAGATATATCTAATCTTAAGTTTAAACTCATACAATCCAGAAATTTTTCCAAAATATAAGTGAATATATGTGACAATACTCGTTCCTATCCTACCCTAGCATGAACATGATCAGTGCCAATGACTTAAGCCTCCTGAACAACAAGGGAAAGTCTGCGAAAGCCTACCGTATATGTCTTTTCTGAGGAACCTGGATATTTTAAAGCGATCAAAAAACGTAAAAAATTATAACTTGGAGTTCAACGAAGTTTTATAGTTATTAAATTTTTCTTTATTTTCAAGACGAAAAATAAGTCTTCAGATCGTTTTTAAATAGGGGCGATAGAATGGCCCTTAAAAGTAAACTTCAGTTGAAGAAATTATAGACAGATGAAAGTTTGCAGGGGAACCTGAGGCAGGTCAAATATGTCATGCCTTTTGTAAGGAACCTGAATTTTCTAAAATGTTAAAAAAAAGTCGAAAATTATAAAGGGTTTCCATTTAGAGCTCGTTCAAAGACATTTTGCTAACGTTTAGTGACCAAATTCGAGACGGCCAATTCGGTGAACAATTAGTCATCAACAGTACGCTAAAGAAGCGACAGATTAGCAGAGAACATCGAGGGTGTTCGTGATAGTTTGTAGAAGAACTTGAGGCAGAGTGAATATATTCCTTTTCCATGGAACCTGAATTTTTTAAAAAGATTAAAAAAGTGGAAAATTTTAACTTAGACGTCGTGGACGTTTTAAAGTTATAATTATTAAATTTATATTTATTTTCAAAATTAGTTTTTAATTCGTTGACGTGTTTTAGCTTATGGGTATAGTGAAGATTTTCAAATAGGGGTGACACGGTGGCTCTTCTGTCATTTTGTTAACGATTGATCTCCAAATTCGAAACGAAAAACTCGGTAAAATTTGAAGAAACGTCAGATTGTCAAAAGAACATTGCGGCTGTTCCATAGCAGTGTATCAGAGCTGGCACGTTCTGTCACGGAGGTGAAAAGTATTGGCCACCAATATCGTGTTATGTAAACCCGTTAGACTTTTTCTTGTAAGATTTTCTCAAGTCTATGCCAATATACCCTAATCTACGGATGCCACCTTAACCCAATTTTTTTCGGATCAATAGGCGCAGTTATTGAAAATTGAACCTTCCAAGACCATGTCACCGTGCAATGAAGCTGTGGACATTTGAAAGATGTCATATTCACATGGGCCTTTCAGTTAAAAATAATCATTGATATCTTACACACAGCATGTTTTAATCCATTACAAGATCGTGCCATCCTTATTGGAAAACTTTTTGGATCAGAAACTCCAGAATAATGAAAAATATTGGTGCTGGTACTCTATATATAAGGTTGTTTGACACTTATATATCCTTTTTTAGTGCAAAGAGAGGTCAATTGGTTACTAACTGTACCTATGAAATTGAGAGTGGAGATCGGCTCTTTTTATAATTTAAGGAGTATTACTTGACTTCTTCTAAAGCAATTATATGATAATTTCGTCACACTAATGAGAGTTACTAAAACAGCTAAGTTTAACAGATAACCGACATGGTCATATTGGGTAAATATTTGATCAAAGATGTGTGAGCGAGCATTTGTTTTAGAAAAAAGTAATTATATGAGGTAATAGTCATTTATGTTAAATAAGAGATATTTTAAAAGAAAGGAGTTAAATTATATTTTGTAGTTAATTAATTTTACTAATATACTAATATAAAAAAAATAAATATTAATTAAAAATAATTCTAAAAATAAAATTCTTATGAACAATTTAAAAATAAAAGAACCTGATATTATGAGATTAAAATTCTACAACTAAGATCTTTTTAGAAAATAGTTCAATTTTATTTATGCTTATTATTTATTTATGTTTTTATTAAAATTTTAGTTGATCTATTTAATATACATTTTATATCCGTTTTTTAATGCTTTAAACACGTTAAAAAATTGCTTCAAAAATCTACTAAAAAAATGTACAAAAGAAAATGGTTCCATGAATATTTTTAAATATTTAATTTGATAAAAATGGAAGGATAACTTTGCAATCTTACAAATTTCTAACAGCTGTTTTGGAAATCTCCTACATTCTTCTTATAACAAGATATATATCCTATTATAATAATCTTTCTAAAAAAGGAGCTGGATGACAATTTTCTGTTTATATATTTCTTTTACTTTAAATTCTATATAAATAACATAAAATTTCCAATTTAAATTTTTCATATTTTGAAGCTGTTAAGGCTAGTGTGCCACTGTTTAATATTGTATTTATTGCCTAGTGGTGGCTGCCAAACAACAACTGCCAAACTCCAATCACTTTGCAATGTAAGGGCGTTATCTAGAGCAAAACAACCAAAAACCACAATGCGTTACAATTTTCAAAGAGGCAGAATAAACATATTTACAGACGGACATAACAAACAACAGCAACATCAAACATATAAAATAATAAAGATAAATAAAATGCAACTTAAACTATTAACTATCATCATAATATTTACTTAGATAGTTAGTTAAATAGTAACTGCTACTAGTATTTATTTTTTTGTTAAACAAAAACAAAGAATTAATTTTATCTTCATTTACATTTCCATCTTCATCTGTTTTTTTTTTTTTTTTTCTAATTCATACAGTCAAACCCATTCTTTTGAAGAGCCGCTTAACTCATTCTAATATTTGTGCTCATATTTCATTTGTTGTTTTTACTCAATTCATTTGATATACATTCGATCGACGTACAAATGAGCTTCTTTGAATTTTTTTATTATTACGAGTACGCTCACTATGATGTAAATATGAAGTCTGATAAATTCAAAATTTATTAATTTATTTTTTGTTTTTTTTTTTGTTTTTTATTTTTATTGCCTATAAATTTAACTAAAAATAAAACACCCAATCAATACAAATTTAAAATGATTCATCATAAATGTCTATAAACGAAATTATAATCTATTTTAAGAAATCATTTGCAACTCAACAACGGTATAGAAAAAAATAAAAGAAATATGTATTCATTTTAACCACAATGGAGTTTTTGTGTTTTGTTTCGACTGGTTTATGATTTATTTTTATTGAAAATTATAAAATATAAGACACGAGCTAAAAATGCACATAAAATAGTGTACTAGTTTATTAATTCATATTATTATTTTCTGCTTATAAGATATTGTTTTAAATATTTCAAATATTACATACAAAAGACATCATTATCGTCATCTATTGCTCTACTATGTTCATAAATATTTATATCTTTATGACATAAATTACACCACTTTTTTATATTTTGAAAACAGTTATCGTTTTTTACCTAAAGCTATAAATAAAAATTTAGTTAGGAAGTAGTAATGAATATTAAATAATGCTATATGTATTTATAAATATTTTATATCATTTTGGTATCGATTTAATAAAATTGTTATGTATACAGTTTAGTTTCGGTACCGAAATACAACACATTTATTTAGTAAATATATATTTAGGCAACTAAGAATCATATCAAAAAATGCTGTTAAGTAAATTTGATGCAGTTTATATCGTTTTTCTGGAAATAAAAGTTGTGTCAATATTTGGCTATTTGAAGATCAATTTAGTTTCAAAGAAGTCAGTCGAGAAATTACTCTTTTCATATCTGTGCAATAGGACTATAATTTATTATAATAAATTGTTATTTAGTAAAATTTGCAAAATTTCCATTTCCATCCCTGAATATTATAAGAATTTCAGATTTATTATGTTTGTTCGACTAACTTACTAAAGTTACCAAAATTACCCGAGATCATACATATTTTTGCATAGTGTAACTTACGTGAGTTAGTCAAATACAATTATTGTTTCCAAATTTTAAAAGTAAAATTTTTATTAAATAAAACGATAAAGAAAGCTATAGTCCGTCAAGACCGACTTACATAAAACTTATTTGTGTAGAATATTAACTTGATACTAATATTCGTATGGGATTTACGGGAGCTATGGCCAATTGTGGAGTGATCTTCATAAAATTTGGTACAAAGATTGATACTTCCACAGATCTTCTTTGCAACGAATTACGTTAAAATATTCTTATTTTTAAGGCCTTTTTGAGTGTTTAAATTCTATTCCGGAGTACATTTGTATGTGGGCTAGGTGAAATAATGGACCGATCATAACCAATTTCAATAGGCTTCGTCCTTGTATCATAAAAGTCTCATGTGCCAAATTTCATTGAATTATTTTTAAAATTGCGAAACGTACTTTGTGCACAAAGTTTACATGAACAGCCAGCCAGACGGACGGACGGACATCATTAGATCGATTTAAAAAGTTATTCTGAGTTTTTCTATGCATTACACACATGAGTACAAATGCATAATACCGAAACAATCTGTAGTGGTTTAGGGTATAAATACATAAATTTGAGATAATTAACACTATTAATTGTACCAAATATTCGAAATTTTATCTACAATAGTTTCCGATTTTTAAATACTGCACAGAGGGGCCATTTGAAAAATAAATGGTAATAAATCAGAATCTTTTAAACTGCTAGACAAATCTCGAGGAAACTTGGGACATCGATAGAGGTGGAGTTAGGCTTTCACAATATTGTCAGCTAAAGTATGTAACTGAACACTGACGGCGCTACAGTGCGCCAAAATTGACAACCTCGAGAGTGAAAAACATATTGGAGCTTATAAATTTTATAAATAAATATGAAACGATTTGAAATATTTTTATATAAATACAAAATAGGTATATTATATATCATTTTAAAGAAAATCGTGTCTTCTTTAAAATTATATTTAAAAAATTTATTATTTTCAAATTTATAGATTTTTTTTTTTAAATAAAATAAAAAATGCAAATTATGTTTACAGGAACATATTTCATAAATTTGAGCCTGAATATTTTCGAAATGATTATCAAAATAATTTTTACACACGTTATAAAGTCGTTAATGATGATTTCAGAAATTCAAATCTCAGATAAATATATAATTTTATCTTCCGAAAATTACTTTAACGTGCATAAATCACATACACATGTCAGTATCAAGTTTGTATTCGACTTAAGCAAGTTTTATATAAGTAGAAATCACAGTGAAAAATTTTATGAGGATCGCTCTATTATATACCATAGCTCCCATATAAGCCCAATTTCGGGAGTCACCCTAAAGTGCATAAATACATATAAATGTTAGTATTAACGTAGTATTCTGTATTCTTATATTTTATTTTACGCTTAGTAAAAGTATCGGTGCAGAATTGTCCACATAATATAAGACCCCTCCACGAATTTTGATGGACATACACAATAGTGTGGGATATTATATGGTCGGGTTTGACCAACTATATCTTTCTTACATGTTCTTTTATAATTTTAGTTATAACTAAATAAATAAATAAAATAAAAAATTTAAATGTTTGTTAAAAAATTCATCATTTTCAACCACTGCTGGATGTATGGTGAATGTTGAAAATTTTCCAATACTACATCTAAAAGTTTTTTAAGGTCCAATATTTCACAAAATGTAGGAAAATTTATACTATTTACACTATTGTATTGTATTATACTATTGTACTATCTGTAGAAGTGCTACCTAGCTAGTACACATTCTATGGAACGGTTCTAGAACCAGATCTTTAATCAATGATTTTTGTTTGAAATTATTACATGGAGAACTAGTTCTATAGAAGCTTTAGGAACCAGTTATTGAAACCACTGACTTTTGTTGGATTTTATTTTTAATTATAATATGCATTTTTACATAAATTTAATTTTGTTAAACTCTTTTGGTTTTTTTAACGTTTGTAATTTTTTCAATTTTTTATTAGTTTTTTTTTATGCATTTGGGAACCAGTAATTTCTTCAGAGAAGTAATGTTAAGCACTAGTTCTCAAAAACATTCCTTAAAACCAATTTAGAATCACAATAAAGTTCTACTCCATGAGTGTCAGAATTGGTTGTGACACCACTAGTTCTAAGGATGTACTTAAATAGTGATTCTGATTACATCGTGTTCTAAAATTTTTCTTTTGTTTTGGAAAATTATACTTTTTTGAAAATGTTTACTTATTTTAAAAATTAGTACCTTTTTGTTAATTTGATTCATTTTTTAATTTTGGTACAATTTCTTTTTTTAATTGGTACTTTGATTGAAAATAGGAAATTGATACTCATTTGGAACTTTGGTACACTTTTAGAATAATTATAATTTTTTTGAAAATGTGAATTTATATTAAAAATTTTACTTTTTAAAAATTGGTAATTTTTTTAAATTTCTAATATTTTTTTTAATTTGTACATATTTTAAAAATTGAACCATTTTTTTTTTTTTTTTTTTGTAAATATGATTAATTTTGGAAAGTTGGTACCTTCATTGAAAATGTATACTTAAGTTATTTTTATTTTTTTTTAATTTAAAATTGGTAAATTCTTTAAATTTGATGCTTTTATTGGTACTTTCTTTTGAAAATAAATACTTTTTTGAAAATGGAAAATTGGTACTTTTTTGGAACAAAGGTAATTTTTTTAGAAAATGTATCCTTATTAAAAAATTTGATTTTTTTCTTATTGTAGTTTTTAAAAATTATTTTTTTTTTTTTTTTTTTTTGTAAAATTATCATTTATTTTTTAATTTGTATTTATTTAAAAATTAATTATTTCTTTGTAAATTTTATTCATTTTTGAAAAATATAAGGTACATTAATTGAAAATGTAGACTGTTTTCTTATTTTACTTTTTTGATATTAAAAATTGGTATTTTCTTTTTCTTTGAAATTTTGATACTTTTATTGATAATTAATACTTTCTTTTTTAATTTCTACTTTTTTCAAAAGGGGAAACGCGCTTTTGGAACATTGATACTTTGTTTAGAAAATTTTAACTTTTTTTAAATGTAATTTTAAAAATTGTTAATATTTTAAAATTAAAATTTTTTTAACATTTTTATTTATTTAAAAATTAATACTTTTTTTTAAATTTGATTAATTTTTTAATTTTGGTACATTAACTAAAAATTTATATTTCTTGAGTTTTAAAATTGTTATTTTTTTTTAAATGTGATACTTTTATTGATAAATAAATTAGGAATTTTTTAAAAATTGGCACTTTCAGTGAGTGGGCACTTTTTTTGTCTCTTTTTGAAAATAAAAACTTTCTTTAAAAAAATGAAAAAACTTTAGAATCAGGCGCAGAAGAAATGTTTTTTCACAAATTATTGAAATGAATTAAAAAGATTATGGTTAAATGTTTTTGTTTTTACCCATTTGGTAGATTTCTTCAAAAGAAAATATTGCACATTATGATTTTCTATAGTCAAAGGCTGATATATTAAATATAAATAATTAAAAACAAAGATCAACACTAAAAGAATTTGGAAACTATGTTGCGAATTTGGTAGGAATATTCGTATCATTCACCAGAAAATGTTTAGTTTCATACAATTGCGTCTCGAATTTAATCCATCAACGATCAAAGAAAATATACTTTATCAACGGGTTTTTAGGTTATATAACTGTCTAGAAAAGAAATAAAATAATTATGTTTTGTACAGAAAGAATGGTGCTTCAAAAATGTAGTACACGTTAGGTTACTGTGTTCTCGTAGGAGTTCTTAAATTGTTAATATTAAGAATTTCCCTTTTAGTCCACATGCACTCATGATCGATTATAAAACAATAAAAATTGCACCAGCAAAAATTATTGGGACAACAAAAGTTTACGAAAAAATAGATTTTATAAAAAATTAAAATTAGAAAAGAGGGTTAAGAAAAGGTCCAAGTTTTTTGGTTGCAATTATCGTATGGCAGTAAATTCTCAAACTGATATAAATATAGTGCTTGATGTCCTAGAAATATGTATGTATTTATGAAAAAATATAAAAATTTTTGAAAAGAAATGAAATAAAACACTGTTAAGTAACTCAAATAAATTTTGCTGTGATGGAAATATTTTTCTATAATATATCTAGTTTAAGAAACTTAAAATTAAAAAAATTATTGTTTTTATCAAAAGTTTCTATATGCCACCGTAATCTATGAAGAATTCTAAAATCGAAATCCTGCTCCCGCCTATAGACATAGAAATTCACAAAAATGCACTAAATAGTCCTCTTGAGGACCAAAATCTCAGTTGAAAAATTTTTAAATATTTTTTTCATAACAAGCTCTATGGTTTTTGAATCGTTCGTAGGGAGCTAGGTTTTAATTTTGGGCCCCTAGTTTTTTAAGGTTACTTAAAACCTTAAACTGAAGAATTCAAGAAAAAAAATCTAGTGTACAAATTTTTGTCGTATACATACAAATAAAAGTGAAATTATAAATCTAAAATTCAGGTTGAATATGTTAGACTTAATTAAGTTGAACTTTTTAATAAGAAGGTTTTTTTTTCTTTAAATATTGCTAATATCTTAACAATTTATTTTATTTATTTTTGATACAAATCAGTTAATTATCAAAATTTATTTTTTTTTTATTTGCATATACAAACTAGTTTAACTTCAAGTCTTTTTTTTTTAATTTGATATTAATATCATAAACCTGGATCTTGTTTAATATCCAAGTGATGCATTTATTCCAAAACATTTTACACATTTTGTTTCTTTTTGTTTATTTATTTATTTACTTTTTCGTTAAGTGTATTAAATGACTAATGATTTTTAGTGTAAAATATCGATGTCGAAGAAAGTAAAGATTATTACATTCAATCATAATAAAAGACAAGAAAGAAAGATATGGTCGGTCAAGACCGACTATATGATACCCTACACCATTGTGTAGGTGTATTACACCTATGGCCAATTTTACTAAATATAAAATAAAATATACAAATTACAGAATAATGCGTTGATACTGACATCTAGATGATTTTATGCATTTTAGAGCGATTCCTGGAAGTGGGTTTATATGAGAGCTATGGTAAATTATAGACCAATTTTCATAAAACTTAGCAATGTTGTTTCTACTTACATAAAACTTATTTGTGTTGAATATTAACTTGATACTAACACTCGTATGGGATTTATGTACGTTAAAGTGACTTTGGGTGGAGGGGTTTATATGGGAGCTATGATCAATTTTGGATTGATCTTCATAAAATTTGGTACAAAGATTGATACTTATACAAAACTTCTTTGCACTGAATTTCATTAAAATATTCTTATTTTTAAGACAGTTTTGAGTGTTTAAACTCTATTCCGGGGGGACATTTGTATGGGGGCTAGTTGAAATAATGGACCGATCACAACCAATTTCAATAGGCTTCGTCCTTGTATCATAAAAGTGCCACGTGCCAAATTTCATTGAATTATCTTTAAAACTGCGTGTCCTATGTACAAGGTTTACATGGACAGCTAGCTAGAAAGGCGGACGGACGGACATCGTTAGATCGATTTAAAAAGCGATTCTGAGTCTATTGGTATACTTTAAGGTGGGTGTTGGATTTCTTTTTCTATGCGCACAAACGCATAATACCCTAACCACCTATGGTGGTGTAGGGTATAATTACGTGATTGGTATCCGTCCACTTGTTGGCCTCTAATTATAACAAAGGTAAAGTACAAAAAAAAAGTAAAAATAAAATTACCAATTATAGCCGCAGCAAAAATAGAAAAAATAAAAACAAAAAATAAGCAGCAACAATTGACAGTTAACGTATCCTCACTAATGAGATTTAAAAAGAAATCAAAGAGATTACTTTTAACTTTAAGATATTATTATAAAATTTTTTTTCTATTTGATGTTTTTTTGATGAAAAAAATCATTAGAGAAAACAAAAAAACCATTAATTTAAATAAACGCCCATAATTAATAAAAACGTTTTTTTTACATATTTATTGTGGTCAATTGAATGTTTTCTTTTTTGGGAGAAATAAATAATTTTTAATAATTTTGTTCATTTCTTTTATTAAAAGAAAATATTTTCGCATATTTTCGGGTTAATGAACGTTTTTTTAATTTTTCTAAAGACTCGTTTGCCTTGGAACATGTTCAACAAAAAAAGTATCTGTATGTCTTTGGTTTAAGCCAGGCTGGCTGACTGCCTGGTTGTCTTTTAACCGTCATCAGATTTCTTGTGCTGTGTTTAAGGCTCTAGTGCTGATATTATAGATCTTATATATATATATATATATATATATATATATATGTATATATATATATATAAGATCTCTATATATAAATATATATAGACATATATACATATACATACATATATATACATATATATATATATATATATACATTTAGCTATAGTACTTGTAGTTTTGTAAGTATGTATGTATGTATGTAGCTGTACTTGTACTTGTGTACAAAGAAGGTAGACAAATGGACAGACAGTTGTTTGTTTGATTTTTTGTGAGTTTACGTTAGAGTTAAATAAATTTTGCATGCAAAACACAACTTAAGACAATGCACAGTGGGTTGGGGGAAATAAAGAATAGATAAATGATGTTTTTGAGTAAAAATTTAAGAAGACAAATTAAAAATTGTATTATAAAACAACAGGCATTTAGTTTTAGACACATGTTTATATTACATCAAAAAAAAAATCGTATTTATTTTAAAGCTACCTATTTATTACGATTTTTCGCTGAATTTTTTATAATAGGATTATAAAAAATAAAGGCCTTGTTTAATAAAACGGAAAGTAAAATTTTTTCGACAATTTGTATTGAAAACAACCAATAAATTTAAATTTATTATTCACTGTATTTATATAAAGTACAGTTATCTAATGAAAATTATTGTACGATGATATTACTCTGTTTTGCTAGAACAACAACAATTGCTAAAAATAGTTGTGATAGACTAACTTTTGGCATTAGGATATCTAATAAGGTCATTTAATATGGTTTTCGATATCTTATTAAGGGCGTTTAGTAAATCTTTTCCCAAGAATTTTTGTCTAATTACATTCAGGAACTACCTTTTCCATCCAACATTGTTCATTGAAAAGGAGACCGATTCAATTTGTCTGTTTACTAATGATTCAGTAATGTTAACATGCCATCAATAACGAAATGTCTTCTGGACTGTGCTTTATAATTTGTATAAAACATTTAGATCTTTGAAAAATAACTAGTAACGTGGACAAATTTATCAATTATAAATTATATTTTTGTCAGTAGGGTTTTCACGTGTCTTGAATAATTCAATAACTGTCAAAATCGTATAGACCAACAAACTTTGTTCTATTTTCTTAAAATCACTGGAGAAACTAACTATTATTTTCTTAAAATTGCTGGAGAAACTAACTATCAATGTTCGGCACCCAGAGAGCTCAGGACCCGAGTTTTTTTTCAGCATTTTTTCATACACAAAAACAAAGAGCTTACAAATCAAAAAAAAAAAGATCATTTTTATACTAGCTTTCAACGTGGTACATCAAACACATTTTCAATAAAGAACATGAGAAAAGAAAACACACTAATATATTCAAAATTTACCGTCTCTCTTTTTGTCGATCATTGATGAAGGTACATTGGGAAACAGTTTGCCTATCAATCAAGTATATCCATGGTGACTATACATCTACGTAATATAGATTATAAAAATATATACTTAAAATCCAAAATTTAAGTTTTTCGGGTCATGGTCAGGAGAAATTTCACCTACCGCAATTACTTTATTTCTGTTAATTGTCATTCTCCAAAATCTTATGAGTTCAGATATACCAAATATTTTTATATACAGCTTACATCTGAACAAGGATACAAGAATAAACAAAAAATGCAGACAAGTTATGAGTACAAGCGCAATGTAAAGGTAACAAAAGAAGTCAACGTTGGTGCTGATGCTCATTACCTTAGAAGTCAAAGTTTTCTTTAATTTAAACTAAAGTATAAACATATTATGAAAGTATTTGATATAATAGTAAACTTTAGAACATGGAGAATCATAATTAGTGAAAATATATGAAATACGGTAAAATTTCTTCAAGCTATGACCTGAAAATTTTTAAATTTAGATTTTAATTATATTTTTGAGAAATAATGATAATATTTAGACTTAAACAAAATTTCAACGAGTAGAGGTATTTCAATAAAATTTTGACACAATATAGATAAACTTGTTTTAAAATCAGGGAATTAAAAAAACTCCCACTTTTTTGTATCAAAATACCCAAAATCTTAGTCCGGGAAAAACTTTTTCAAAAATTCTCTTTTTTCATTAAAATAATCACTTAGCCGTTGTAAAAGGCGTGGCTCAGAAAATACTTTTTCTGATTTTGTTGATTTTGGCTTTGGCATTTGAAAATTTTACAAAAAAAAAAAAAAAAAAAAATGTTAAAACTTTATCAAAATTGAAAAAGATTGGATAAGGCTTTAGATTTCTTTTGAAACCATTCTAAAAATTCTATAGTCCGTAACAAAAAAGAAAAAAAATAATAATAAAAATAATAAAAAATATATTAGAAGTTGAAGAATATTACCACTTTTTTGGAAAATAACCCCAAAAATATGATTTTTTATATGATTTATATGATTCTTGCAGCAATAGCATTTAGAATTTTGTAAGAATTCGAATGAATATTTTTATTTTTAGGGCTTGAATTAAGGCCCCCTTGTTTAAAAAATTTAAAAAAACTAGGCCAAAATTTTGGGTGAAATTTTTTTAGATTTAAATATCTCCTAAACAAAAAGATTAGAGATTTACACGGACTATCTATACGTAATTTGACCCGCTGAGATCCTGTGCTTTTTCAAAACAACTAGAAAACACCCCAGATCTAAACATATGAAAATATACCTAGATATCTCCGACGGTTTACAAGCTACAGAATTATTTCTAAAAAAAAGCGTTTGTGGACCACTGTGCGCCATTGATCAGGGACTTTGTATAAAAACATTACAATTAAAATACGGAGGAAGTTACTAGCATCGCAAAATTATTAAGTTGGACTTATTTGTTTCATCGAATAATTAAAGGGCAATCAGATGCTATGCAGTTGGCATCCTATTGCCTCTACTTTAAAACTTTTTTATCTATGAACTACTGGTTATGACAATTCAAATGATCTAATCATATCTGAGCTTACCGTACAAACGCAGTGTTATTTACCGTATGTTAAAGTCAGAAACCAAAAGATTCGTTTTTAAATTGCTCAATTACTAACTTCTCAAACGAAGTGAAATATTTGGGGATTATTCTAAAGCTAAGTTTACATTGTGCAAATATCTGATAAAAATGGCGTGACCAAAAAAAGAAAAAAAAATGGTTGCCGTTGTTTGATCTTACAACTGTTTTATAAGAGAAAATAAATTAAATAAAATGTGATTTATGATAGGTAAAATACATTTTTCTGACTAAAACAAGGAGTTAAGAAACATTTTATGTATTTAACTACTTTTTCGTCAAATATTTGACTAGTCTGAAAAACCTTAAGACTCTCACTTGACATATGTTGAATGTAGAAAATGATATATTGTTTTTTTATTTATTGCGATAACTGAATGCTTAAGAATGGTGTCTGAAAACAATTCAGTTCAATTCGAAAACATTATTGGTTTATCGATTTATTTGTGTTTCAATGACAGGCGTCATTATTGTGTTATACGGGAATTTTCATGCCCTCATAACTGACATTCTCGTGTTGGCATGAAAATGTAGATTTCCATCGACTTTCCATTTTCATTTGTGTTAAAGAGTGTTAAAAAAAAGTCGAGGAAAAGTCAAAAAAGTGCTTTACATTTCTTTCACTCTGAGTGTGAACTGACTGTGTTTCCTTGGTTAGTAGAGGAGTTGGCTGGAACCCCATTTTCCATATTCCTGGAGAATATTCTAGGAAAATGATTAACTCTTGGTATTAAGGCAGAATTCGATAGCCTTTGGAAAAGTATCATTAAATTAAAATAAACTAAAATCTTCGTTAAATTATCTCGTTTAAGATCCCAGCAAGTGCAACCACTCGATAATAGTGAATTTTGACTAATGAGGTTATGTACTGTGTATTGTAGTGTATTTAGATACCATCTATATATCTTAGGAAATTTTGAAGTCGAACAGGATAGAGATTACATAAAGCAGAATAAGTACATGTGATTGACTCATAGTGTGGGTTTCATAGGATAATGTTTGTTGGGGAAGTCAAAATAGTCCCAAAAAAGCTAATAAATCTAGTTTTATATAAAACTAGCTTATCCTAGTGCGCTTCGGTACTCTATTTGACACGATAGCTAATATTTACTTTACTTGGGGGCTACTACCTCACCCTCTTCAACCCTGCTCCTACACTCCCTGTTAAAAATTTGATACGAAAATTATTTCTAAAAATATTTAAGACTTTCACTGTAATACTCCTTTAGATATTTGAAAATTTAAATTAGTTTTGTATGGGGGCTACCTCTCCCCCTGGACCTATCCGTCCTATTTTAATATCGGAAATGAAATATGATAAGAAAATGATTACTAAATTGTCCTTTAGACATGTCATGATTAATAATTGTTTTGTATGAACCGATAAAAAAATAAAATATACTAATATTTGATTTCATAACGTAATATTCAATATTTATTTAAAAATTAATTGTAAATGTTTATATTTTTAAATTTGTTCATAACTTTTTCTAATTACTTTTTATGACCTTAAGACCCATTGTGTTAACTCATGGTTTTTCTTAACTAAAATCGATTTGGTTATACATTTTTTTGTTTGTTTAACACTCTATTTTATACTTATTCTGAATATGTTTTTTCTTGCCAAACTAAAAAAAAGAATTCAAGAAAATGTTTCTCTAGTTTCTTTTTAACCATAAATGTACTCGTATTAGTTGTTTTCAATAAACGTCTGGCTGGACATTTGGTTTTGGTAAAATGAAAAACACAAAATATGAACTTTTTTTTTGAGTTTGAGAGTAAAATGTTGGCCTCGCAAAAAGGTTTGCGTGTGTTTGGGATTTAAACTATTAGACAGAGGTGTAAAGAAATGCAATCATAAAACGAAAGATAAATATTCATGTCTTTAAAAATGTTTTTTTTTTTATTTTTAAACTTATGAAAAATATATTAACAAAAAGACTGTAATACAAAATACATATGCATCTGCTCAAAATAATAGATACGCCTTACAGGATGATATAAAAGTGGCGAAAACTTTGGAAAATTTTTCAGAAATACTCCAAGTATTTTTCTTTTAGTAAACAATTTGATCTGGCAATGTCTCATCAATGAAAAATCTTCATTTGTTTAATGGTTATTTCAGCTGAAATTTTTAATAAAGTAAGTCTGCAAACTGCAAACAGTTCGTCTTCGTCTTGGGTAAGACAAATTGCAGGGAAGAATTGCCACAAATGTTAGAATTTGTTAAAGAAAATTCGCTTTAATCTGGATGTAAAGAAACATATTATTTAGTGGCAAAACAAAAGCTAATTTGTTTGGAAACGACTACAAAAGAAGTGTCCACCGACATAAACGGAAAAATTCACAAAGATGACTGTTAAATTTACAAAGATGACTGTTTAGCAGGGAGGAGCGAACATAAAGGTTTGGGAGTGCTTTCAATGGTTTGGTGTTGTTTATGTTTATGGCATTGATAATACAATGAACATAAATGGGTACAAGAATATATTGGAAAATGTTATGCTTCAATATGTCAAAGATAATATTCCAATACTTTAGATTTTCCAGCGAGATAATGGCCCCAAAATCAGTTCGAAGTTAGTAAAGAGTAGATTCTGCAGAATAATGTCAGTGTTTCAAGTTGTCCAGGTCAATCTCCGACTCTCAATCCCATAGAGAAATTGTGGAATGATTTGAAGAAAAGACTGCCGTAAGAATTTTTCAAAAGTAATGATGAATTATAGGGGGAAAACATAACAAATATGGTACAAGATTCCTTTGAAAACTTGTCAGAAGTTGATGTCTGGCATGTCCCGACGAATGCTGAAAGTTATCCAAAATAAAGCAGGATGTCCAGGATATTGTTTCTTCTTTAACATTATCTAAACATGTTTACTAAAAACTAGTTTCTAATTTATCTATTTTTTCTTTAAGTACATAATTTTGAGTATCAACATTCATTAGATAGTGATGCAATAATCAAGTAAACAACAACAAAAATTTATTTATAACTTGTTATACCTTTCATTACATAAAGGGTATATATAAGTTTGCTATTCAGTTTGTAATTTACACAATTTACGTTGGAGAGCAAAAAGTTTATATTTTCTGGATCCTTATAGGAAATGATATCCATAGAACAATGTCCGTCGGTCATTGTCGGTTGAAATGCGGATAATTACCATATATATATAATATATGTATATCCGTACATCCTTTCAAGAATTTTGCTATTTAAATTCAGTCAGATCGGCTCATAAATGACAGAGATATGTGCAAAAGACTGGGTTTTTCGACTTCAAAATGGTTTAAATGAAGTTTGTGTAGCCTCCGGAAAAAACTGATTCAAAAATAACAGAGTTATTTAAAATAAAACCGGTTTTCGATTTTTAGAAGACCCTATATAAGCTAGGGATTTCTTTTTGCAAACAAAATCGGAAATGTTTCTGCTGATTTTTGCACTGAAGAAATGAACTTAGTCGGTTCATTAGATACACAGATGTCGGCCAGAATGCATTTTTGACCGATATCCAAGTTCTAAATAAGCTGCGGACTTATTTTTTATGTAGATAAATTTCAAATATTTTTCTTGAATTTCAGTTTTTTGAATCAATCAAATTGGTTCATAAACAACCGAGTTATGGGCCAAAAGTTTAAAATATCTGTTAATAATATACATACACAAACATTTATATTATTGTTGCTTTTGTATAAATATATGCATGCTAATATATTGTTCTTGTGTGTGTGTTTTTTTGTTTTTTTTTTTTTTTGTTTTTTTGTTTAAGCAAGCGTTGCTTGTGGAACAAAGGTATGCATTATTTATTTTTTCGAAGGCCATATTAGTTAGTACTCCCTTCCTATATTATATAGTGTCATTGATTGTATTATATAATATTAATAAAAAAAAAAAAAAAAAAATTAAATAAAAAAATATTTTTTTTTATGTATAAAAATGAAAATATTAAGGCATACTTTTTCTTTTTATTTGTTGGTAAAGTGGTGAAGGGTATAAAATATTTGGCAGCGCTCTAATTTATTTTAGTTTCCTTTTTTCTTTCTTAATTGTTAAAAATAAGTATTGACCGATTTTTTATTTTTCAATAAACGAAAACGTGCTTCTTTTCTGCTTAATATATTGCCAACTTAGGTGTATCTATTATATTGAGCAGATGTGTATGTTTTATAAAAATTATTATTAAAATGTTTCTGTTTAAATTGTATCTAAACTTATTTAAGATTTTTCTAAACTTTTTTTTATATTTTCATTTTCTAAGAATTCATTTCTTTAAATTGGCTTTTTTATAGTTAGTAGTAGGCTTTTGAATACCAGTATCAAAACAAAAAAAAAAAAAAAAAAAAAAAAACTTATAGCAACAGTAGTAACAACAACAACTGCAAAATGCAGTTAGCCTTTTTTTCAATTTCTTCGATTTATATACAATATTTTTTTTATTATTTTATATTCAAACCCCTTAAACAGGTTTCTTTATTATACGAGTGGTAAAATACTCGTATACTCCAATCTACTCCAAACCAAACTAAAATCTACTCAATAACTCTATAAACTACAATACATATGTACATACATGTGTGTGTATGTTTCATTATTTTTACTACCTTTATTTTATTGAATTTGTTTTTTTTTTTTCTTTTTATTTAATGACATTCACAAGCCACCTCAGTCAGCCACCAACTTTAAATGCCGTATAATGTAATACTAAACTTACTTAATGGTATCATAGAATACAAAGAAATGTTTTTTTTTTGTTGCTGGTTTTTTATCATAATTACTAAGGATCGGTAGGTAGAACATGATTATGATGTAGAGTTGATGACGTTGTTGTCTTTGGCGATTGTAGATGTCGATGACTACGACGACAACGCATTTTTAATTTATTAACACTACAATAATTCTTGGTACAATTTTATTAAGAGAATGCTTTGCTATGAATTTGAATCGATCAATTATGTCTTAACTTAGAAGTACAAACACATACATATGCATGTTGAAATTTAAGAATTTTGCAATATACTAGGGTAGCCAGGTTAAAGGAAAGTATGAAATATTTTGTGTAATATGCATTTCATTTCATTTATTAAATATGTTGAATAATTCATATAAATATATTTAATACTTAAATACTTATTAAAACTCTTTGTTTTGCTCTTAACTAACAAAGAGTACTGTTTTTCTATTATCTATATTAGATGGTTAATTTAGTTCTTAGAAAATATAATGAATATGTGAATTCCTTAACAAACACAATACGTTTTTATTCAAATTAGTTAAAAGTAAATAGGGAAAAAAATTTTAAAGGAAAAAAATGTATAGCCAACTTAAAGTTTGTAATCTATCATCGTGCAAAGAATTATGTATTGTAAAAATATTGTAAACGCAACTAAAAAGTTATTTTCTTATTCGTTTAGCTACTTACATATTTATTTTGTGAATATACATTAGACTGGTCCAATTTGCAAAAATTTTAAAAACATGAGCTCCATAAGGTTGACCGTTATCGATTCGACAAAAGAAATAAATATTACAAAATTCAGACAAATCCAACAATATAATATATATATATATATATATATATATATATATATATATATATATATATATATACTTAGCAAATTTTGTAAAAAATTCTATTGGGTGCATAATATGAACATTTTTTCACTTAAGTGTAAAATATGAAAAATTATTCTCTTTAGTCTAATGCAAAATTATTCTCTTAAGTATAAAATATGGAAAAATATACCAACTAAATATGCTCTAAAATAAGGATTTTCTATGAAAATACGGCAAAATATGCTGCTAAACCCAAAATATATGAAATACGCAAAATACGCTCTTATGACCAAAGTATCTAAAAAAAATGCTATAACAAATCAATACCAAAAATAAAATTTTTGAATTTGTTTGAAACGGATAAATAACTAAAAGTTTGGCTCATTTAAAGCCCAATAGTAAATAATAGTAGAATTTCGGAAATAATTTTGTATTCTAAATAAATAAAAAATAGTTCCGAATATGATCATTTATATAATTTAATTTTATATCGAATTTATGTTTACAAACACTTACATTTTATATATAAATTACTTACTTATCGGAATTATCACCAATTGGATTGTACTTATCGATTAAAGAATGGACAGCACAAGAATTGTTAAAATAATTAGCAGCAGTTTTTACTTGATTATTGCAATCATATATATATATATATATATATATATATATATATATATATATCATGAATTCCCCGAAAGAACACATAAAAAAGTACAATTTTTGGCCTTATGTTATTCAATTTTTTGTTTATTTCGCGGTTTGAAATTGTAAGAAATTAATAAAATCGAAAAAGTATGTTATTTTAAAAAATGATATTTTCCATATTTCTTATCGGATTTTAACTATTTCAAATGCATTTGATTTCTGTATTTGCCCTCTTTTATAATAAATTTATTAAATAATTTTAGTTTTTTTTTACTAAGTACATTTTAAATGCAATTGCATTTCCCCTACGAGTTTTAATTTTTTATTTTATATTAAAAAGTGATTTATTGGCTAAACAATTCAATTTGAATCTTTTTGGTGAAGGAAATATTTACCATTTTTATAATAACCCAGCAAAAACTTTTTGGTTTTCGGTAATAACAACTACTTATTAAAGTAGTTTCTTAGTAATGAGGCGTCATAATACTGCAATCACGTGGATGAGTTGGCTAGAGCGCCGGATTAACCACCAGAAGGTTGTTGGTTCAATCCCATTCTGAAGCTGTTAGTTTGTTATAACAAAATGCCTAAAAAGATATTTTAAACTAAATAGAGTTTTTGTCGCTTGGGATGCTATGTGCGAGATGGTGTACTGAGTAAGACGTTAGTTAGTAAAAACGAATGGTTAGTGTGTGTCCAAGTTCGAGTCTCACGGACGGCAAAATTTTTTGTTTTTTTTTTTTTTTTTGGTTTTCGTTTAGGTACATATTTTTGAGTACCCCTAGAGTCAAAATATAAATACATGAATTTGTGGACAAATCGAACAAAAATAACTTGTTATTCAGGCAAAAAATAATTAGTTTATTTTTGTTTCCAATTATACCTGCTAGCTTACCTGGAAAGCAAAGTTTTTGCTGGGAATATTTAGAGAAAAATACCAACACTTTATTTCATAACAATTACAGATTTAATTGATTTAAAAACGAGAAAGAAAGATATAGTCGGTCAAGACCGACTCTATGATACCATACAATTTTGTGTACGATCATAAAAATTCGGAAATTTTAATAAATTTTAATAAATGTAAAATAAAATATTCAAATATGGAATAATGCGTTTATACTACTAACATCTAGATGATTTTATCCACTTTAGGGCGATTCCTAGAAGTGATTTTATATTGGGGCTATGGTAAATTATGGACCGATTCTCATAAAATTTGGCAATGTTATTTTTACTTACATAAAACTTATTTGTATCGAATATTAATTTTATACTGACATTTTGATGGGATTTATGCACGTTAAAGTGATTTTCGGAAGAGAGGTTTATAAGGGAGCTAAGGTCAATTGTGGACCGATCTTCAAAAAATTTGGTATAAAGATTGATACTTGTACAGAACTTCTTTGCACTGAATTTCATTAAAAGGCATTTTTGAATGTTTAAACTCTATTTGAGTGTTTAAACTCTATAATGGACCGATCAAAACCAATTTTAATTGGCTACGTCCTTGTATCATAAAAGTTCTACGTGCTAAATTTCATAGAATTATCTTTAAAATTGCGACCTGTACTTTGTGCCCAAGGTTTACATGGACAGATAGCCGTCCAGCCAGCCAGACGAACGGACGGAAATCGTTTGATCGATTTAAAAAGTAATTCTGAGTCGTTTGGATAACTTTTTCTATGGTGGTGTAGGGTATAAATATTTTAATACTATTTCTATTTGCTCTAAGTTATATAATTCAACAATAAAATTTTAGGTATAAATTTCATCAGATGCATTTGCAATTTTTCAAATGAATTTATGCAAAAAGATATTTTATTAAAATTTTATAATTTTGCTAATTATTCATATAAAACTTTATTTGGACACATGTTTTTAGTCCAAAACATAATAATATGTAAATAAAAAAAATTTTGTATGGGAAAATTTGTTGGTGTTAAAAAATAAAAATACTCGTTACAAAAAAAAAAAAAAAAAACAAATTAATTTGTTTAGCTAATATATCAAGTTTTACGTTTATTTCAAAAAATAAAATTCGAAAGGGGAAAAATTTTTCAAAAATGCATCCGGAAAATGCATTTGCATTATACATGCATTTTTTATGTTTTACTTTTTAAATTATGATATTAAAAGAGGAATTAATTGCTTTTCTAATGACTTTTAAATCGATGAAATAGGACTTAAACTTCAAAAGATATGTATAAATAAAATTACACAAAAAGTGAAATATTTTCATTTTTACGAGAAAATGTGAATGAAATCGCGTTTTTTTTTTGAAATTTAAAATAGATACGTCAATGTGGTTTTATAAAGCATGCAAGTGAGAAATATGAACCTAATCTGAGACCTAAGCCTTGTTCGCGAAATTACGAAATTTCATGCCGAAATTATGAATGAAATCTAGTGTTCATACTAGCTAGATGACATTTGATGTAATTTCGTGAACAGCTGATACTTATTGTTTACATTTTAAATTGTTATAGGGGTGAATAAAGTATTTTGAAATGGAAACAAATAAGAAACAATAACTTACTAAATTGAAAATTATTAATTTGCAACATATAAAAATGTAAAAAGGATAGGTTTCATTTTGTAAAATCAGTTTAATAATTAATTTTAAGATTTGTGTTTAAATTTAAGATCAGCTGTGAATTGTTTTTTTTTTCTTCTCACGGTTGAAAAATGCAGTACATGGTTGAAAAAAGTACAAAGTTGCACGGAAATGGGCATCGTAATTTCAATGTAATTTGGCCGAAATTACACAAAATTATATAATTTCGCAAGTGTCAAAATGTATGGGAAATTACGTAATTTCAACTTGATTTCGGCCGAAATCACGAAAGAACGTAATTTCGCGTCGGTCTGAATGCCCTACTATGGTTTTTTTGATATGTGATATCTCATGGAATTCATTATATATAAAATTAATAATTGTAAAAATATATGTACGCTTTCAGAAATTTTGTTTAATTTAAAATAGCCGTAAAATAGTACCACAATTTTAACTTCATATTATGTGGAAAAAAGTTGCAAATTATAGCGACCCTTAAATATAATCCGATTGCTCCAATTTTTGGTAGACGGCCTTGTGGCCGTATATTTTTTGGAACCAGTCTAATATACATTGTATATCATTTCTGCTAAATCTTTCTTGTTTTTTTAATATATTTAATTTTAAAGTGGTACCATGGGAGCTCTTTTTTGTTGTTTTTTTTTTTTTTTTTTTTTTTTTTGATCGATGTTATTATTAAATTAAGTTTCTTAGCACGTATGCCCCAATTTGCTTTGTATTTTTAGTTAGATGTTAAATTAACATTGACATGTGGCCGTTCAATTTACGATATTCATATTTAGCAATCAAAAATTTTAATTTTAATAACATTTGCGAATAACTCTTAAGGTGATATTTTTTTTATTTAAATTTTACGCTTAAGGATTTTACAAACCTAAACATATGTACCTCAAAGTAATTGTTTATTTATTACTAAAAAATAAATTTAATATCTAGTAAGCCAATAAGAATATTATATCATAGTGTGTAGAAATTTGTGTATCCAATATTAAAATTTGTAAATTTAGATGATTTTGATATTGATTTTATTTTTTTCCAATATTTCCTAAAAAAATATAATATGACGAATTCAATTTTTCAGACAGGTAAAAGAAACGGTATGCCTCCTTAAGGACAATCTAATTGAATTGAAATTAAAAGACTGGCACATTTTTCTTATGAAATGTAGCTTGTTAATGTAAATTGGACAAATCCTTATAAAGACAAACATCAAAATCAACCGGAATTTATGGAAGGTGGTAACAGTTGTTCAAAAATAATAACAAGGCGAATTCATTAAAGTTTTTATATAGCATATGCAGTTTGACAGCTGTAGGAACCAAAAATAATAATCAGCTGTTTAACTGAAGTCATCCTGTATAGATTCGGCCTGATTTTGACGTTAGTCTTGATAAAAATTTGGCTAATATAGACTCGACGTTATGTACTGAACCAGGGCGAAATGAAACAGGTGGCAGCAGCTCTACAAAAACAACAATACGGCGAATTCATTAATTTTAACCAAAAATTGTGCTTATATGAAGTTTGATAGTTTGAAATATCAAAAAAAATTATCAGCTGATTAAATAAGGTCACCTGTTTGAATTCGCTTTGATACTGATCTAATGAAATTAGGTCTCTTTACGTTTTTATGTGTCAGCTGTAAAAACGGGTTTCACAACTTTTTATTTAAATACACTAAATCTGCGTAAAAAATCGTTGTAAACTACGATTATTTGGAGAATTTTTTTGCAATTTTCTTCATAAAATTGTTTTTAAAATATTTTGATTGAACGCTTAGAGTTAAAGCGATATATATATATATATATATATATATATATATATTTTTTAAATTAAAAATTGTTGTTATAAAATAATAAATTATATTTTGTACAAAAGCGCTTGACCTAAAACTGGTTAATTTAAAATTTTTTTAAACTACAAGAATTACTGGAAATATGTCTAATTGACATAACTGATGTTGACCTATACATAACAACAACATACAATAACCATCAACTTACGTTGCGTTTACATTTATATTTTTATATTCAAGATATACTTTTTAACTGTATAAATTTAATTAAGTCTTGATCAAATATTAAAAGCAAAATTTTAAACAAAATTAAAAATAAACAAATTTTCTACATTTTCTTTGAATTTAGTTGAAATTTATTACAAAATTTTCTATAAAAACAAACATTTTCGAACATGCGACGAACTTCACCATCCACGATTTCGATTTTTTATAATTATTCTTTAAAATGTTTCTTAAAATATGTAGAGTGGGACCATGGGGTGATGCTGAAACAATTAACATTTAGTAAAAAAACATATCTATTTCAGTAATAATTTTATATTTTTAATATATATTTGTTTTGTATAGGAAAATATGTGAACAAATTTTTCTAAAATCAATATCGTACATAATGAATGAGAGTATCCCAAAAAGATTGAATTTTGATTGTAATGAAAAAATTATATATTTTATAAAAATTATAAAAAAACCATAAATATAAATTAAAATTGCATCTAAAAAATGCAATTGCATTAAAATGCATATTTTGAAAAATTTAGAAGATAATATAATCTCTTAATCTTTGAGATATTTTGGTTTAAGTTGCATGCTTTTATGATTTATTAAGTTTCTCAAATATCAATAGAAAAAGAAAAATTGCGAAATTCTACACAGACTCATAAACAGATTCCTTGGAACTGCTTCGTTATTCTTCATCAATCGAAACAGTGAGTTAGAAACCGCCGATTTGTTGTAAATATATTTTCATTTGGCAGCACTGAGAATTATGGTTTCAAGTATTATTTTTTTAAGTTATTTGTGTTATTCCCCCAAGATATATTTCATTTGTACTATTTTTAAATTAATAAATAAATTATTCTTTTAAAAAAAATTGTTAATTTTCTCATGGTCCCACTTTAAATTTTTTATATGTTGTTGCCAATATTTTAAGGAACATTTTAAAGAAAAATTATAAAAAGAGAAGATATTATTTTTTAAATATCCTTGATGCAAGGACGAATATTGATTTAATTTTCATTTTGTTTTCAAAAATGCTATTTTTACAAGTTTGTGGAACTTCAAATTTTGTATTGATGTAAGAGTTTTTATACCAAATTTGATCAAAATCGGAGATGGTGAGGTCAAAAATTGAGTTCTTGCAATTCTTAACCATTGAGATGATATAATCTTCGTTAATATTATGTATATATATATATATATATATATTCTTTTAATTGTCTAAATCTAAGAGGAAATTTTGAAATCTAACAGGAAATTTGACATGATGAAGAAGGCAGTTTTACAGTGTACGGTCTCTAGCTTCATGCGTATGTCGATTTGTTCATGTATGGAAATAACTGTTGCAGGATGATATCGATGAAAAAGATAATTCACAATAAAAAAAAGTATTTTAGAAACCATAAAAAAAAATGATCAAATGCTTCTAAAAAAGGAACGTTCTTACAACTTCAGAAGTAGAACTATATGCATATTTTACACTCTTTTTAAAAGTTATTAATAATTACGTCTGAAAAAATGAAAATAATTATAGTAATTTAATTTTTTATAAAAAGAACATATAGACATTTTTTAACAGATGAACTTGAATAAAAATCGTTTTAAATAACATCCTACTTATAAAAATCATAGGTTAAAATAATTACTTCTGCAATTCTTTTTCAGTACTAAGTACTTTATTCCAATGACAATGCTATGTTAAAAATCATTACAATTTTTATTTTTGCTGTGACAAAAACTAAAATCTACACACATTGTCAGAAATCAAGTGTGTAGATTTTTGTGTCATTTTAAGGTGGCCATACCCTGTGTAATCTAGGCTATGTGCAGGTTTCGAAGTATTTTAGAATACTAAGTAAGCAATACATAATCTGTATTTTACAAATTTCCTGTAGGGTAAAAACTTAATTAAACTGTCTAAACATTTAAATTTTTGCCCCAGAAAGTATATTCCAAATAAAACATAAAATAATAAATCGATGTGTTTTTTTTTTACCAATTTTAAAGAGCGATATATCATTCTATTTTAAGGAAAATAGCATTTAGAAAATATATGTATGTACAAAATTCATCTTCAGTTCCCTACCAGCGATTGAAAATCTCAAAACGAGTTTCGAGTATTTTTCAAAAAGGTCTTAAAAACTGGGATTTTGCTCCTCAAGAGAGCAAAAGTATAAAATGTTTATCCATTTTGCAAACAAAATAATATCGAACTTTTTTATATGATTTACAAAAATTACCATTTATGGAGCAAGGTTTTTGCGAAAATATTTTTATTTATTTTATTTTTTCATAACAAGCTAAAACTTTCGAGTTTTTTGCTGCTCATTTCGAGACAAAACTCGATTTTATTTTTTGAACAAATGTGTTAGACCCGTCATTTTTAATCGCTAGCAGGTAACATTTTAAGTAGGTAATATTTTAAAAATTTGCTTAATTTTTTCCTATATTCTGCTCATTAATAGGCATAATTTGAGTGAGTGATCTTCCTAAAAAATGTTTTTTTACGGGACACTCTAATATACAAACATATGTATATAAACGAATTGAATATAATTAAAATTCGTCGTTCTTCTGTTTTCTAAAATTTGCTTTAATTTTAGGACGAATGAGCTGGATTATTTTATAAATCTAGATTATTTGCATTTTAGAAATAAAACAAGAGAAAAAATAGTAGGTCAAGCTCGACTATGAAATACCCTACACCATTCTCAAAGTTTGGGAAAGGGCCTTATATGGACCTCGGATCAATTTTTGGCCGATACTTGTATTAAGAGTATTATATATTTCTATGAAATATATGTTTGCTTTATATTATGTTATGTATACCTTTTAGGGTAATTCCCGGAAGTGGGTTTTATATGGAACCTATGGTTAATTATTGGCCGATTGTTATAAAATTTGGCACTATGATTTTTACATATATAAAACTTATTTGTGTCAAATGTTAACTTGAAAGTAATATTTGTATGGAATTTATGCACGTTAAAGTGTTTTTCGGTTTATATGGGAGCTATGGTCAGTTATAGACTGATCTTCATGAAATTTGGTGTATAGATTTTTGTTTATATAAAATCTATATATACTAAATTTTATATAAATATTGATATATTTAAGGCATTTATGATAGTTAAACATTTATTTTTTTTGGGGGGAGGGGAGGGGCACAATATGGGGGATAGGGTCAATCATAACCAATTTCAATAAGCTTCGTTCTTGGACTATAAAAGACATATGTGCCAAAATTTCATTAAATTATTTTAAAAATTGCGATCTGTAGTTTGATTACAAATTTTATATGGATGGACAGACGGACGGACGGACATCGTTAAATCGACTCAAAATATGATTCTAAGCAGATTAAAGTGGGTTGCAGACCAATATTTTTGGGTGTTAGAAATATCAGCACAAACACATGATACCCTAACTGCGTATGGTGGTGTAGGGTATAATAAAATTCAAGTATGATTTTTTCTCATTTAAATTTTTAGTTCATTCAACCATTTACTTGATTGACTTTAAAATTTTTTAATTGACAAAAATTTGTCTGTTTTTCATTTTTTACAGTTGTTAGTAATTGATATAATCATTTTGGTGAAAGGTGCAAATTTAAACGATATTTAATTGAATGAATTATTTTGGTGATTGATGACTTATTTTGTGTTATACACATTTCTATTTCGAATTTTTTGTTTATCTTTTAATAGATAATAACCCTTAATTTCATCTTAGAAAATAATGATTTATGGTTTTAAAATAGGGTTTGGGGTATGAGAAATACCGGGACTTTCCGGCAAAATGTCATCGGGAATTCCCGGAAATTTATTTAATTTTTCCGGGAAAATGGTAAATTTGATATTAATTTAATATGGAGTTTTAAAATCTTATAGCAAAAATATGACTGTTTTTAAGGCCTCAATGAAAAATTTACATTATTTTACACACTGTACTTACTAATGGCATTTTTAAACTAAATATTGAGATTTGCTAAAAATTCGATACAAAAGTGATATTTTAAAATTTTCAAAAAAAAAAAAAAATTGTACAAAAGTTTTCTAAAAAACCAAAAAAAAAAATTTAAAGAAAAATAAAAACTAAAGATAAAAACATTGTGTTATCGTCTGAAGTATTCACTATCGAATCTTTTTCAAAATATTTTTCAAAAGTATTAATACTTTTCGTCATAGAATATCTTAAGAATTTAATGAAATTTTAAAACAATTTTACTTTTAACATTTTTGATTTTTTAATTGTATTAATGGCTTGTGAAAATTAAATAAATTGGGCTTCGAAAATAGTCACTATTATAAAAAAATTATTAATTTGAGATTATTTTCAACACAACAAGTTTTAGTTCTTTTGAGACACATGTCTTATACAAGCAATGAAACTATAAAAAAGTATATATATATATAAGTCTCAAAACTTAATTGAGGATTTTACAACAATTAATAGAATCAGTTTTAAATATTTTATAGAATTCTGCTTTATATCTCTAAATTAAAAAGAATTAATTAATTAATTAATGAAAATAAAATGAAAATAAAACGATAAGAAAAACTATTTGTATTGAAACTTAAATATAATACGAGTACCATATATTAGGGTTTATTTATTTTTTCTTTTTTTAATTTTTATCATGAAAAACTAAATAAACTAAAAATCGTCGATATACAGTTTTTAATTTAACTTACAATAGGCACTTTTTCTATTTGTATGAAATATTTAAAATTATTTAAAACTTTTATATTTTGTTAAATAATTATGTTATGACATGTTGTTTAATATCCTTTATAAGGAATCGGTGTTTTTTTTCTTACAATTTAAGTTTCTAAATATGAAAAATGCGATTTCCTGGTAATTCTCGTTTCCGGGAAAAGAAATATTACGGGAAACCCCAAACCCTAGTTGAAAGAGAATATTTCTAGCTTTAGGGTTTTCGATGTTTAGAAATGCATTTGTTTCGATTGGTTAATAACTCCAAGTATACGAGCAATCTAGTATTAAGATTTTGGTCTGATAGGATTTCTCATTAAAAATAAGAGTGCTATATCAGAGCTGCCTACTTTTACTTGTGAAAAGGAGAAACAATAATCCACTTGTAATTTTAATACTTCCAAATCTTTATCGAAATATTAAGAATATTTCTTTTTATTTGAAAGCTATAAGCAATTTACATTATTAAAATATCTCAGGGAAACCGCCAGAAAAGAAACATTTCTAAAAGAATAGTCTATGAAATAAAATACGGTAGGAACTTTCAATGTCTAAGTGCTAATTACAATATAGATTAAAACCCAATTTTAATTGCTAGGTCAGTTTTATCAGATTTTAATATTAATTTCGATTTGAAATATCACTAAATTTATTTTCGAAAGCATAAAAATAGATTATATTCTATCTGACTATTTAGATTTTAGAAACTTAAGAGAAATAACTATTTGAATATTTTTTATATTTAACTTTTTATCTTTTTATCATAACACACCAATACTCAAGGACGTTCGTATATTGAGTTAAAATAAAGACCTTATAAACTAATAAAAGTAATAAAATTGTTTCGTTTAATATGAAAATGTTAAAGAGTGTTTTTCTAAAGTGGAAATACTTAAAAATTTTGAATAACAAATAACAAAAATAAATTATTTCCAATAGATTTCCAAGGACATATGAACTTAAATTTAAGGTACTCTGCAAATTAATATAACTCCATAGATAATAGCGGGTAACATTTAAGAACTGAAGATATGGTCTGCTTTAAGTTTCATAGGCTTTTTATTATTGAATACTATTCTTATGCAGCCAAATCTAAAATTAATTAATAAAAAAGATCAGGGTTACATATGTAGCTGCCTTAAGTATTTTGAACTAAAACTTTATTTTTATTTATTTTTGTGGACAACATTAATTAACCATTTGGCAACAATGCTGTCAATGTTAATCAATAAAAAATACATTCAAAATTTATATATAAAAATAAAAATTGTTTTTTTTTTGTAGATTTTGCATTATTGTTAAAAATTTATTCCAATGGCCTTTAAAATCGATTTTTTATTATTAAAAACTCCAAATAGTTTTAATTTTAAAATTTTTTGTTTAAAAAATACACACATACAAAAACACAAAATAAAACCACAAACATTATGGTATGTATTTGGTTGTATGATGGGGATTAAATCCAATATAATCAGATTTTTTTAAATTTCATTTTGAGGAGCATTAAAACAATGTTTCTGCTTTCAAAGGCAAGTAGGTGGTACCTTCGACAAAGAGCAACCAACAACAGTAGAACAAGCATTATTTAAAAAGATTACATGTCTAGGTTTAAGGTTTGTTACTCAAGTCTTTTGTTTTAAGATTCAAACATAAACAACCATACACAAATATATAACAGAAAATGCTGGCGTTTCTAGACAAGTTTGCTTCTTAAGTCTTTTGTTTCTTTAGTTTTTTTTTTCAAAATGAACTTTATTTCATTTTCCATCAGCTAAACATTCCCTGGTTATATACCTCACTTCATTATTTTTTATATTTTATTTAATGTTTCTGTTGTTGTTTAGCTTTTCAACATCATTAACATTGTCTTTATCAACACCAACCAAACATTTATTTTAATATCTTTCACAAAAGGTCAATAAAATTATGTTACGAGTAAAAGAATTAAATTTACAAACCGCATGAATTTAACCTTTTTCTTTTTTTTTCTTCTTTTTTTTTGGTTGATTTTATTTTCTTTAAGATTTTCTTATCTAAGGTTTTATATTTTCTTAATTTATTTAATGCACGATCTTTTTTATTCTTTAGATTCATGAAATTATTTATGTACTTTTTTCATAATTTTATTATGAATTTTATTGTTACTTTTTATATTTATTTTTTGTGTTAATTTTTTGTTATTGTTATAATTAAAACAAACACTAATTGTTCTTTTGGTTTCTATTTATTATTATTTCTTTTTGTTTTTAATTGTTATTGTTTTTGGTGTTGTTTTTATCTGAAAACAATTTGAAACGCGTTTGCCGTTATGTGGTATTTCGTAGTAAACCTTGACGTCTTTACGGTTTGTACTCCAATCACAGACTGAGCGTAAAACTAACAAAGTTATGTTGCTGTCCACAAATAATACTTAATAATTCTGTAGCTATTTTAAAGTTTCTGTTGTTTTCTTCATTTTTTTCTGTTATTTCTTGTTTAGAGTTTTGGTATACTACTCACAAGGAAACAACAAAAACTTTAAAGAGTTTCTATTAAAAAGTATATTATTGCACAGTGGTAGAACAAAATGCAAGTGCAGCAAAAAAAAAAATAGTTTAAACAAATTTTGTCAATATTGGGTTATTTAGAATTGTTTTAAATATTTGGAATATAATAAATGTTAATCTCATTTCATTAATTTTTTAAATTGGCCACTAACTGATATTTAAGTGAAGAATATTTTCTGTAGATTCTAGAGATAACTTTCAACTTAAGTTTTGGTTTTGCAAATTATTTGATTTTTACTTTAGATAAATATCACTAAGCGAATATAAAGAACATGTAAAAATATTAAAAAAATATCGAGTAGTATTTTAGAACATACAATAAAATTTACTTAAAGTTTTCATTAATTTTCAAAGAAACTAAATTTCGGATAACAATGTCCTTCAGTGATCGTACCTTTCAAGACTGTAATAAGAAAGTAGTGTGAAATTTTTTATATTTTTCAGAAAAATTAAAATTACAACTTACAAATAAAAGAAAACGGATTTTCAAAAAAGTGTAATTTAAAGAAACCTATTTTTCAACACAAATTTCGAAAATATGTAAAATCAAAAATTCTAAAAAAAATCATGTAAAACTTATGTACAAAAAAAGTACTACTGTCCAAAGAGGTACCAGTTTTTTAAAAAGTATTAATTTTAAAGAAAGTAAAATTTTTCTACATTAACAGCATATTAAAATTCATATTACTATTTTACAGAAAAATGTAGAAAATTTAAAGAGAAACGATTTTACAAAAAAGTAAAAATTTTTAGAAGAATTATAATTTATTAAAAAAATATTTTTATTGCTAGAAAAATTATTATTATTGCAAAAAGTTCCATTTATACAATTTTTTTTTAATTATTTTTAATTAATTTTTTTTTTTAATTATTTTTCGATGAATTGTTGAATATTTGATTTATGTTTTTCAAAGCCTAAAGTTAAAAAATATTTGATTTTAATGTTCTGTTTGTAATACTATTCTTTTTGTTAAATTATAGAATTGTTATTGCGTGTATATAAGACCACATATTGTTCAGTTTGATTGTCGATCCAAAAAGTACCATGTACAAAAAGTACTATGTAAAAGTACCATTTTTAAACACTAATTACATATTTAACATATTGTTATTTTGAAGAAAGAAAGTTTTAAAAGAAGATCATTTTTCAAAAAAAAAAGAAAAAAAATCAGAACAAAAAGTAAGTTATGCTCAAAAATATTTTTATTCTTCAAAAAATTATTAGTTTACTAAAACTACTAAAAAAAAATAAAAAAATATATATTTTTCAAAAAGGTATTATTCTCATTGCAACATTGATTTAAAATTAAAGAAAAATCCATTTTTCAAAAAAAAAAAAATAATATCAAAAAAGTCCTTTTTTCAATAAAAATTTTCTATAAAAATTTCCAAAAATATATTATTTTCAAAAAATACAAATTTAAAAAAAAAAACAAAAACAAAATAAATGTTTATTATGAAAGTATTATACATTTTTCAAAAAAATGTCATTTTCAAAAAAGTAGCCTTTTCAATACAATTTTTTCAAAGATATATTGTTATTCAAGAAAATAACAAAAAATTAATTTAAAAGGTAACTTTTTTCTAAAAATGTTTCTCAAAAAGTAGTATATATTAAAGACGTCTAAAATTTCCTATTTTTTCGAAAAGGTAAAAGTGTTAAAATAGTGCCCTTTTTACCACAATTTTAAAAAAGTACCATTTTTCAAAAGAGTAGTATGTATTAAAAAAAATCAAAATTGTAGTATTATTCTTTCAAAAATGTAATTTTTATAAAATCAATTTTCAAGAAAAACACATTTCTCAGAAAAGTACTCTTTTTCAATTTGGAACAAAAAAAGGAGTACTATTTTCTTCAAGTTTAATCTTTTTAAAAAGAACTATTTTTCAATTAATAAAATTTTTTAATTATAAAAAATATATTGAAATATTTGTCTTTTTTTAAGAAAAATTATAATAAAACCAATTTACCAAAAAAAGATAATAATAATAATAAATATTTCTTCACAAAGTACAATTTTTTTAAAAAAGTATCATTTTCGAAAATAGTAACGTTTTTTAATAATTTAATCATGCATATATGCTTGGGAAAAATGCTAACATTTTCAAAGTGTTATTTTTCAAGAAAATACTATTTTTCGAAAAGTAAGATTTTTTTCAAGTACTATTTTTCAAAAAGTATTATTTTTCAAAAAAAAAAAAAAAAATAAATTTTAAGATATTTTTTCTCAAAAATGGTTTTGTACAAAAAGCTAAATTTTTTAAAAAAAAAGTTGTTAAAAAAAGTCTAAAAAGTACAACATATTTTTCAAAAAAGTACAATTATTTCGAAAAATTTTACTGCACAAAGAATAGAAAATATTTTATACTATAAATTTTAACTAGTTTGGGTGTCACGCTTATTTTTCGCCCACTTTAATTAACTGTGATGAAATTATGAAATTTTGAACCAAGTTCGTCTAAATGCATTTCCTAAAATTATTCTTAAAAATTTTGCCATTAATTTATAATGAATTAATTAATAATAATCAATAAAAATTTGCAAAAGAAAACTTTATATATATAAAATAATATATAAAAAAATTAATTATTTTTTCTCAACTCAACTCAAAATTTTAAAAACGTTGCATATTTTACTTTCTTTTTGAATAGGGCAATACTATGAACGTGTAAAATATTGCCGTTAAGAAGTGAAATATTAAAAATTTTATCCTCAATTTAATAACAACACGTTAAAGTTTGCCCTGAATAAGTTTTGCCTTTTTCAAAAAGGAAACATTATGAGCGGATAAAAATATTTTTTTCTTAAAAGGTTTCCCTAAAATGGCAAAACATGTAAAATGTTTTACCCTCGAATTTAGCAGGGTGAATCAGTGGCATTTTTAATAGAAGATTGAAATAATTTTTGGCAAAAAAAAAAATAATTTTTTTAAAGAGACCGATATGTAAACTAAGAAAAATGGTCTCATATTTATAAAAGCTTTAAGCGCTAAAAGTTTGGTCATTTCATATAAATTATTATTTTTAAATAACCTCTTTAAGTCTTATTAAAATCAAAAAAACTATAATAAAAACAATTAATACAAACCTAAAAGTGTAATTTGAAGTACACCATAATAAATAATATAATATGTTAATTAATTTACACAAAGGTAAACTGTTCCTATTTACTGCTATTTGAATTAAGAATTCAAAAGATAAATATATTTTAATAAATTTTTTTCTCTAACAAAAAAAAAAAAAAAAAAAAAAAAAGCCCACTGTCGAAACTTGGCTCATTATTAAGATGATTTAAGAAGATGTTTGGTAATGTGTTCATTCTCTTCATTCTCTTCATCTCGTTTTCTTTTCATTTTTCAACATGATTTTCATTTTAATATTATAATTTGTTTACTAACTTGTTTTTCTGCGTTTTCTTTTTTTTATTACTATTATTTTTCTTTCTTTCATTTTTTTATTACATACATATGTATGCGATGTGGCATAACCATAAAAAATTCTAAAATATACAACCATATGCAACCGCTACCGCTATTGCTTGAGCTGCTTAATTGAGGAGAGCAATATTTAGAAGTGATAGGAATAAGTAGTAGAACAACTTAACTTACCTCATCGGAAAAGTCGCCCATATGTTTGACATCTTCCGTTTCAAAATAATCTTTTGTTTCTTCATGCGACACTACTCGTTTCTCGTTGATCTCTCTCACTAGACCATCAGCCGGTCTAGGCACAATGCTTTTGACTAATGTGCCCCCAGCATTTTCTAATTCTGCCAATTCAGCGCCACTACCCTCTCCTCCAATGCCGGCAGCTGTTGCTCCTGTTGTATCTTTGCCATATTGCAAAGCACCTTTGTTATGTTTAATATCGTTTGGATTTAAGGCAACTGGTAAACCTAAATCTCGTTTCTGCCACAAGTTGTAATAAGAAATATCAAAAATGGAATGGAAAAATAACAAAATACATATAAATATAAAAGTGTATTGATTATGCAAATCTTATTTTTGTTTTTTTTTTATTAAAGTTACTCAATTGTGTACACTCTAATGCACTCATAAACACTATCACTCATACACATACACAACTTACCTCAGTTGTTTCAGTTTCTTGTTTATCCGTATCCTCTGTAGTATTTGTTGATACAATGGGTCCACTGTCTTCGATTACTTTGCCATCTTCGAAAACCACTTGACGTTTGACATGAGTTTCGATTTGACGTGTTGTTGTTAATTCGGTTTTTCGTTTTGTTATCCATTCTTCTACAAAAACGAGTAAAAAAATAAATGATCATAAGTGTTGTTATATGAATTAGTGTTTATTTTATTGTTAAGGCCTAAAAGTATACTAATCATATTTATTTAATTTAATTGAAAACAGAGACAATAAAATTTATATTGAGTGTCAATTGGGGTTTTAAAGTTGACCACTAGTTTACTAATATATAAATATGAGTATGTATTTAAAATTTAACATAAAATGTTACTTAATATTTTATGCTAACTTAACTTTGTGGTGAATTAAAATTTTTGTATGGTAATTAACATAATTTTAAATAATTTATTCAGTTAAGCTTTGATAATTAAAGATTTCATGCTTCATTTATATTAGACAATGTATTAAATTGTAGAATAGTTTTCAATTGTATTAATTAAAGTTAAATTAGTTTAAATTATCATATTATTTATATTTTGTTTTGCACTAATTAAAATTAAGTCATTCTTTTACAAATGTGTAAAAATAGCCTTAATTAAATCCTACAGAATTAAATTATATTTAGCCTGCTTATAAAATCCTCAACGGAATTGGATTGGAAACGAAATTCCAATTCACTTTTAAATTGAAATCGGTTTATGAAAACGTAACGAAAAGAAATAAATAAATAATAAACCAATGTTTAAAGGTTTGAAATTGTTCTTATAAACTGGGTACGAAAATATTTAAATTTTCAAAAGCAGTTATTGGATTTCATAAACAGAAATCGAATACAAACCCAATTTATAAATCTTGTTGAGAAAACGTTGGAAAAGTAATCCATGTATAAAAAATTCTTTTAATAAGAATTTAAATAATTATAATATATAGCTTGAATTCGGTACAAAATAAATTATGTATGTCTCAAAATTTTCAGAACCATACAAAAAATTGTTTTTTTTTACAAATTAATTCTAGAATAAATTTGATATCAAGTGCCTTATTTGGTTTCGGAGAAGATAGTCAAAACTACATTTTTTTACAATTTTCTTAAAAATAATGGAATTATAATTTTTATTTTACACATATGTATTTATCCTGCCAATGTATGAGTAATATTAATTATAAAATTAATACTTATACGTTAAGGATCTCTGAGATTATGGATGGCAATTTATTATAAATAATATATAATATTTTCATAATGCGAAAATCAGACGTCATTTATGTATGTATATATGTAAATTAAATACAAACACCTTAAAAAATATATATATACATACATCCATACATATATAATTTTATATATATATATATATATATATATATATATATATTTACGTAATCTCCCTTTGAGTTCAAAAATGTTTGATGTGAACATTGAGGGGTATGTGATGAGCTCTGGTTTATACTGATCATAATTCTTTGACTTTCTAATCTTTCAAAATAAATAAACAAAATTTTGCTCCAAAAATCTTTGATTAAATTGAAATATTTACCGATGGCTAGACAAAACACGAGAAAATGTCAGATGTGGCATCTATTCTGAACAGTTTAACTTGAGACTTCATTTTAAGCAACCAGATTATAGAGTAGTTATACAGGCCATGATCATAAACGCATAATGAATTCAGAATCACGGGATATTTGATACGATTATCTGTATATTTATTGATAGCGAAGCGGTTGTAAGATCCCTTAAGAATATGTATATCGAATTGAAAATTGTACAAGAATGTCATGCTTCTCTAGAGGAGGTATTGAAGGAAACTGCAAATCAATCTATGATTTAAGTCTTATACTCACACAAACATTAAGACGAAGCGAAAAAACGATTACATGAAAATCAGAAAATATTAAGCAGAAGTTGAAGTTACCCTGAATCCATATAAAAAACCTCATTAGTATTATTACTGGCCAATATGCTATTGGAAGGCATGCTCAAAGGATACTATACAATGACTTTTGAAGAAAATGTAATGACAGGGAAAAAGAGGAGTCAACCGAATATCTTCTTTCCCATTGTCCAGAATACCTAAGATACAATTTATTCGGTTATCGTAGATTCAGTGACAAAACAAGTCCCTTAAATAGTTATTTGAATAGAATATAACGCTTTTGAGTAATTCCACTATAAATTTAAAAAATTTTGACCCTTGGATACCGATTTAGATAAAATTTGGTGCATGTGTAGAGGAGGATATAGAGGCATGTAAAATGAATTTTTTTCATTTTTATTTTGAGAACTGTGGCAACCCTGTAGCTTTGAAAGTGACTAACATATTTATTTAAATGGCCATAATTTTTGTTATATAAAAGATATTAAAATAATTTTTTTGCAGTGGATTTGTCAAAGCTTGTATTTTAAATATAAAAATTTTGAAAATATTTTTATTAATTTATCAATTTTTTTTATTTTTTGGTAGGAAGCCTCATCGGTATACTTGCTACAGAGAAAATTTCAGAGAGCTCAAAATTTTTAAATTTAAAATTGAATTACTCTTTTACTAAATATACAGAATAGTTAACAGATAATGAGAGGTAAACGGTATCACAACGGGACCTATTTAAACACAAGTGAACTATGCTACGGACTGCTGCCAATTGAATCTAATCTTACCTAGATATAAGCAAGATCCACCTAAAATAAAATGAAACTAAGATTCATTCTATATAATTTAAAATTGATTGATTGAAATTTATTGTGTTTTATAATATTAATAAAAAGAAAAATAAAATAAATAAATAATTTAAAAATTTGTGTAATTTAGAAATATGCAATTCGGAAAATTGTAGCACTGTGTTTAAAATATCTGTACCGAAAAGTTTAAACAATGCTAATAGCATAAGATCATCATATATTTTATCTATGATCCAATAATAACAAATATGTTGCTTGGCTTACTTCCTCGAATTGGTTTCTGAGAATTAAATTAAAAAATTAAAGTATTTTTTTAATAAAAAAAAAAAAAATAAAATAAAAAAACAATTAATATGAAAATTTCGTATATACCAGAATATTTTAATTAATAATTCACAAACCAATTGATTAATCGCAATGAAATTTATGTAAAATATGACGTTTTTAATAGTAAATAACATATATTTTTTCTATGATGTTATGAATCTTCAATACGACCGGCTACAGCCGCAAATATCTGAACATAAAATCGTGAAAACTAAATACCACAAATTTTCATCTCATATTAATTTAAGTTAAGTGATAAAGAGAGCACAAAATTTAATTTTTCATTAAAAATATCCTAACAACAATTTTAACCCAGACTGTATTATTATTAAAGCTTTTAACGAAAGACAAAATCTACACAATATTTTTCACCCGAAATGGTATAAAATATTTTTCACACTTATAAAATATTTACCCAGAAAACTATCGACTTCTTACGTGTTCAAAACGATACCATTCAGCGTCAATAGTGTATCAACTCTGTATAACACATAATTGTACACAGAAAAAATTATTATCCAAAAGTTTTCAATTAAAACTTTTGTTTAGTTTTTGTAACAAAATTATATTAAAAGATTTGTTGATTCAATCATTTCCTAATTCGTTATAAATGTATTCAAAAAGGAAGCAAATATTTGACATTTGTTTAAAAAATTTCAAAGCAAATTGAAAAGAAAAAAATTGTTAACTAATAATAATTTAAATTTTTTAAATTTTATTTTAGTCGATGTTATTTTCCATGCTAGGAAGCTAGGAAGTGAGGTAAAATTCGTCATAAAGAAAGTTTTTATAATTATTAGTAATTGATACAATTATTTTGGTGAGAGTTTAAAATTTAAATAATTTTTTGATTGAATAAACTATTTTAGTACTTTTTTCTTTGTATATGTACAAAATTAATATCGAATTGGTATCAACATTATATCTTTACATTCCGGGTGTTCCAAATTTGTAAACGAACGGTGTCAAAAAGTCGGCACCGTAAATTGTCAATATGATCACAAACATGGGGATTTTAAATCGTAATTTTTCTCTCAGTGTTATAGTTTTATACTAAATAAATAAATCAACAAATTAATCAAATCTTTAATGTTTTCATATGAAAAGAAAAATTATTTCAGATATTTATTTTTATTTTTTAAGCAATATAAATATCATGTATTAAAATTTGTATTAAAATCTATAGGAAATGGATAATTTATTAATATGTAGGCAAGGTTTTTTAATCAACTTCGACCATTACATGATTTCTCTGATATCTTGATAAGATTTGGCTGGAATGTAATATATTTAGATAAATCTATTCTCAAATAATTGTGCATAGATGACTTGAAAGTTAAATTGAAGCGAATGATTTAATTCTGAGTTAAAAATTTTATTTCTTGCAAATACAAAATATTTTTTTTTTATATTAACTGCCTGTCCTTGATATCTTCAATTTTACATATATTGCCTTTTAAACTATCATTTTAGACTTATTTTACTTAGTTCCAATAAATCTTCAGATATTCCTTGAAAATCTCTTTCTGACAGAATTTTTGCGAATTCTCTAGCTACCATTTTATGTTACTTGTAACAATAAAAGTATCAATACAATTTTTTATGAGAACATAGTCAAATGGATCATTTATACCTTTGGGAATACTAATTTTAAGTCGCTCGGAAAGTTACCACTTTTCATTAAAAAATTTAGACTTTTTATTCATCATGAACAAACAAGTGATCCACACAAATTAATTAGCACATACATCTGATAAATAACACATAAATATTATATATTTATCAATTACCAGGGCTACCAAAAATATGAAAAATCATATCTTTTCTTGGGCTTCAAACGAACAAAACTGTAAGTTATTTATCCGTTTTAGACAATTTTAAGAATTTTGTCATGGATTCATTGTAGCATATTTTTGCAAATTTTAATCATTATGCATATTTTTGCATATTTTGGGTTTAGCAGTACATTTTGTCATATTTTCATAGAAAATCTTTATTTTAAAGCTTATTTTAACAGTTAAAATGATATATTTTTGTATATTTTATATTTAAGAGCATAATTTTGCATATATTACACTAAATAGCATATTTTTGCATATTTTACACTTAAATAAAAATTTTGCACCAAATAGGTTTTTTTTATATAGTTTGTGAAAAGTGAAAATTTCTGTTTACTGTCACATGTGTTCTTCAAATCCAATTTCAATAATTTTCATCCTACAAATTGTAGACAAATTTTTAATAATAATTTAAAATTTATATTATGTTCACATATATTACTTTTTGTCTTATTTTTTGAAAACACATCACTGTTCACAAATTCTTTTATAGTGTTTTTATTTTTGGCCTGCTTTTCGTTTGCCAAAATATTTTCACAAATTTTTTATTTAAATAAAAATTTCACATAGAAATTGAAAATGTTTATAAATTCTTTTTCCATAAAATTTCTCTGTACTGAAAATACTAAAAATGTCTTCCCTGTATGGAAATTTAGTATGTTTTTTGGGTGTTAAATAATACTGTGCGACAAATGGTAGGGGTCAGTGATCGGGAAGGGTTCAAACTACCGGGGAAAGTTATATCGGTAAAAAAGAAGTTATACGTGTCCCGGCGTTTCGCTGGGTCACGTCTATGAATCGAGATATATCGATTTGAAGTTAGTAACTATCATATAGGGGAAATTGTGACCTTTGGTGGTCTTTTTTTTTGACATAACTCGAGAACCACCAGTCCGATTTTGCTGAAACAAATTTAAAAAAATTAGGAATTACAATTCCTTTAATCTGTTCATACAACGTTTCGCTACATAAGCAACAGTTTCGCAGTTATAAATAAATGTATGAAGAAAACAACTATTTTTTGCCTAAAAAATTGAATTTTTTTATTTGCCTAAAAAATTTAAAATTTTTATTTTTAGTGTCAAGTCCTATTACTTTCACGTAAAGTCACATAACCTTTAAACAAAATGAGACATAGATCATGAAAATCGATGGACGCGTTTCGCTTTTATTCACAATTAAGTGAAGGTATGAATTTCAAAAATTTGCTCGAGATATGCTCAAAATTCTTTGGAAAAAACATTGATGACTTTTTTTTTTATGATTGTCAGAATTAAAAAAAAAGTAATAAACAAAAGGTTATTTGATTTTTATGGTAGCGGTAACAAACTAAAAAAACGGTCATAAATGTGCGTGGACAATTAAAAGGAAAAAAGGAAAGTGCACTTTTTTAATTATTTGGGTTTTTTCCGTTGGATACCTGCATGATTTTTTTACACAAATTGCACCCACATTTATGAGTGGTCATGTTTTAGATCGTTTCGAAAAATTTAAAACGCACACGAATCAGGTTTGTAGCCACCCTTAAAAAATGCGAGAACTCATAAGTACCTCTCAGTAAAATATTGAAACTTACGTAGTATTTATAGGTGTTCACTGATCGATTTTTGTCATTCAACAAGTGTCTCCGAACGCGTAAAGTACAGTTCTGAAAGGAAGGTATTCTGAATGGGCCGGATATACGAAAGCTCATGAAATCAAAGAAATTTAAAGGTGCTTTAGACGGTAATGATTACTTTGCGTGGAGGGCAGTGAAGAAAGTCATACGATATTTTTTGGGAAGTACGCAAGCACACAATTACCCCGCTCTTGTGACCAAGATGTTGCACTACTTCCAGAAAATTGGAGTGAATATGTCCCTCAAATTTCACTTCTTGCATCACCATCTCGAATACTTCAGCAAGCAGCTAGCCTCAGAGTCGGATGAACATGGCGAGCGCTTCCATCAAGTGGCAATGCCAATGGAAACGCGACATAAAGGCAAAAGGCTCGATTCGCTGGTGGCTGAAATTTGTTGGAGGTCGCAAAAGACGTATGATCCCGACAATGAAGATGAAGAAGAAGAATATACAATGGAAGTTTCCTCTGAGGGTAAGTCACAAAAAAAAAAGTTAACTGACTGATTAAAAACAATTGATTTTTTCCAGATGAAGACAGATCCTCATCCGATACAGACTCTGAACAAATGGGCGAAACACCACGCAAGAAAGTAAAGGGCGCAAACAAACGAAAATAAGTTTTGCGTTCATCAATTTTTATAACCTATGTATCTATGTAATAACCTAATAATTACCTGTAATAATTTTTAATTTTACGTATTAATAATTATAATAAATAATATATACTAAATATTATCCAAATTCATTGAAACATAAAATCAATATTCTTGTCAAAATGAGATACCTTCACTTAATTGTGAATAAAAGCGAAACGCGTCCATCGATTTTCATGATCTATTTCTCATTTTGTTTAAAGGTTATGTTACTTTACGTGAAAGTAATAGGACTTGACACTTTTTTTTACCGTTTTGGATTTTTTATGAATTAAAAATAAAAAAATTCAATTTTTTAGGCAAAAAATAGTTGTTTTCTTCATACATTTATTTATAACTGCGAAACTGTTGCTTATGTAGCGAAACGTTGTATGAACAGATTAAAGGAATTGTAATTCCTAATTTTTTTAAATTTGTTTCAGCAAAATCGGACTGGTGGTTCTCGAGTTATGTCAAAAAAAAAAGACCACCAAAGGTCACAATTTCCCCTATATGAAAGTTACTAACTTTAAATCGATATATCTCGATTCCTAGACGTGACCCAGCGAAACGCTGGGACACGTTTAACTTCTTTTTTACCGATATAACTTTCCCCGGTAGTTTTAACCCTTCCCGATTACTGATCCCTACTATTTGACGCACAGTGTAATTAAACAACTCGAATCGAGATGTTTTTGGGCTTTGAAATATATGAAAAACAAATCAATTTTTTTGTGTTTTTCGTAAAAATGTCTCGTTTTTCAAAAACCTCTATAGGTGAACGTAATATAAGTGCAAAAAGTTAATATTTTCTAGCAATTGCTAATAAAAATCAATTTATTTTTAGCATAAATAGGAGAATATTTGAAATTTAGCCTGAAAAAAATGATATTTTGAGAGAATATTTTTTTTGATTTTAAAAGCATATTTTCCAATTTTAATAGCATTTTTTATGCGCAAACTTTTAGTAAAAAAATACTAGAAAATTAGAATTTAGATCAATTGAATAATTTATACAATTATAAAAGTAATTGGAATAGTTTTTATCATTGATAAATCATTTAATATACCATATTTTTTCTGTGACAAATAATAATTATTTTTGGGCTCTGCTAAAAACAGATTTTATTTCAAGTGCTCTACATTTTGGTCAATATTTTGAGATAGTTATAATGTTCCAAAATGTTACTAAAAAATGAAAACTATCAAGTTTCAAAATTTAAAAAAAAATATATGATCAGCTGTTATTTTAGCATTTTCCTAAGGGCTAAATGCATAATATTCCCTAATGGGATGTCCTTCCTTGATTTCAACAAATCTCAGATAAATTTCTTTGAACTTTGAATACCACTGCTAATATGACTGTTCATATTTGTTATTCATATAAAAAGAAAATCTTTCACATTATTTAAGGCCCCTCAATACAAAAAATTTTGCCCATTACTGATGCTAAAAAATCAATGAAATTAACAATAAATAAAAAAAGTAACAATAAAATAAAAAGCAAAAAGGGTGTGCTAAAAACCCAAAGTATGAATAAGAAAACCATTTATGTAGTTCTCGTCGTAGTTTTTGTTACAAACATATGACATCATATTCACATTCTTTTTTTTTCTTTTGCTTGTTTATTTATTTCTCATTATAATAAATGTGACGTGTGACTTACATATAGAAGAATAAAAAAATTGATAGAAAGTTAATTATTTATATATAAATATTTTAATAGAAAAAAAAAATTATTGCATATAAATCGAGTAAAAAATACTATTAAATAATTCTGATGTTAAAGTAACTTCAAAAATCAAATGTGCGGTTAGAGTATCACAATAAATGTTAACAAGGTTTCTTTAAAATCTTTTTAATGAAATTTTCAATTGACATAAAATATTTATAAACTATATTTTTATTTATGATCAGGCATGTGAGTTTATTTAAAGAACATTTCAATTATCATTATTTTTATATTATGTAACATGTTCACAATGAAAAAAATAGAAACACTATTAAAAAAAAAACAAGTGAAAATTTTATATTCGGTTTGGTCGAATCTATATACCCACCATCTGCAACTTTTTAAAATTTCACCTAATATGGGTGGTGGACTATAGAGTGGGCGGACCACGCTCATTTTTGTTTTCCTAGTTAACATTGGTCTTTGAACTATTTATGCAAAATTTCGTTGATGTACATGCTTTTTTGTAAAAGATATTGGACAAAAGTATTTGATTCATAAATTGTTTGTTTATGAATCGATTTGAGACAATTTTCGTCCGTCTAGGATGTCCGCCACGAACTCTATTATGCTTACAACAGACAGACGGGACGGAGAACATCGTCTTAGATTTTCACAAGAACCCAGTATATATATACTTTATGAGATCTTAAATGATTATTACACATGGAATGATAAACCCAATATACCCTACATCATTTTTTGATGGTAGGTATAAAAACATCTAAAAAATCTAAAAAAAGATTCAAATGTCTGCTGCCCTAAACTCAATTTAACTTAAGTTGTTGATAGATGGCGCCAAACCTACTTTACTGACAATAATATATAACGTTTTTGTTTTTATTTTTAACTTTTTTTATTATTTTTCTTACCATTGTATTGTATTTAAATAAAGTTTTATAGTTTAAAAAATATTTAACAAAAACTAAGAAAAAAAACTGTGAACAAATACAAAATTTATCAGTGTAAATCGCAGACAGACAAATGTATGGTTGAACTGACGGACGGACAGACGGACAACAGTGAGTTACATGGAAATATTTCGTAGCTGTTTCCTATTTGGTTGATAGAAAAACAAAACAAGCGACCTTTAATGGTCCAGCAATTCCAAATGCATATAACGGTACTTTTTATGAAATACTAGACAATTAAGTAAGCTGCAATCCAACAACAACATTAACTACAATTTTCAAATTTATAAAATGTTGCATTTAAATACTCGTTTTTTTTCATTTAATTTGCGAAATATTTTTATTACAATACAAAACAAAAATGTATCCAGAATTTTTCAAAAAAATAAAAAAAACCGTTGTAAAGACAAATTGTTTTGAAATAAAAAAAAAAAAAACTAATGAAAAGGGTTTTAAATTAAATTGAAACAATTAAATATGTTTAGATTCTGCCACAAGTTAATTTATAATTTAAAAGGTGACCCGAAGTGCTTTTTGTCATTTTTTAAACGCTATAAAATGACTAGTTTGTGCACTGTGAAAAAACTAATGATACCCAATTAAAGGTGATTATATATAATTTTGACTCAAATAAAAATAATGTTGAGTTTTTATCCACTTTGGAATAATTTTAGATTTCATCTCATAACCTCACTTCTTAATTTGGACACATACTAATGTGTGTGCTACACAGAGGTTTTAACTTAAATGCAAAATGTTTGTACAATATTTTTAAGCATGGGAGAAAGATCTACTAAATCCTGATTTATTTGGAACATAAAATTTCTTTAAATGATTTAGTTATAACGTAAACATATCTCAACATCTTTTGTATGAAAAATATACTAATTGAAATTTTGGGACGTATAAGCCATATACTATAAAGACTGATTGCCAGAAATAGTCAAATAAATTAAGTACTTGCTAATTTATACCATCGTATAATTTCAGTTATTTCTGGCTATATTAATTGGTACAAATTGAGGGTGATATCTCTAAATTGTGTCATTTAGAAATTAACCCAAATATACCAACAAATAACCAACTAAAAGGATACTAGGTTTTTAAGTAATTTAAAAAAAGTTATATCCTGAGACTTGAATTACTCTAAATAACAAAAAAAAAATAAAATAAAAACTTAAACTATCATGCTCAGAATAATTTCTATGCACCAGGTTTTGCAATACTTTATAATTTATTGATCAATTGATCAATCAGATGATTATAATAACCCTTTGTTTATTACTTTTTTTTTAATTCTGACAATCATAAAAAAAAGTCATCAATGTTTTTTCCAAGGAATTTTGAGCATATCTCGAGCAAATTTTTGAAATTCATACCTTCACTTAATTGTGAATAAAAGCGAAACGCGTCCATCGATTTTCATGATCTATGTCTCATTTTGTTTAAAGGTTATGTGACTTTACGTGAAAGTAATAGGACTTGACACTTTTTTTACCGTTTTGAATTTTTTATGAATTAAAAATAAAAAAATTCAATTTTTTAGGCAAAAAATAGTTTTTTTCTTCATACATTTATTTATAACTGCGAAACTGTTGCTTATGTAGCGAAACGTTGTATGAACAGATTAAAGGAATTGTAATTCCTAATTCTTTTAAATTTGTTTCAGCAAAATCGGACTGGTGGTTCTCGAGTTATGTCAAAAAAAAGACCACCAAAGGTCACAATTTCCCCTATATGATAGTTACTGACTTCAAATCGATATATCTCGATTCCTAGACGTAACCCAGCGAAACGCTGGGACACGTATAACTTGTTTTTTACCGATATAACTTTCCCCGGTAGTTTTAACCCTTCCCGATCACTGACCCCTACCATTTGTCGCACAGTGTAATTATTTAGAACAAACTACTTTTTTCTATTTAATAGTCATTTATTAGAAATTGATTTATTCATTTATTACAAATTTAAAATTTATAATTTTTTCTCCCAAATGTACATGTAAGAATTATAATTGGCTACATTTTAATTTAAACCATAATTTTTATTCAAAATATTCAAAAAATTTTTTTCTCTCTTCTTCCCATTTTTGTTATAACTTAATAAATACGAGTCCAACCAATATAATATTTCACGTACATACTATTTGGACTTATATCAATTAGGTTTTGAAAGAATTTTGAAAATATATTCATTACTTTTTGAGTTATTGCATTTTGTTAATTTATAATTTACAATTAATAATTTAAATGTATAATTTATAATTTTATTCTAAAAATAAAATCTTGGTACAAAATTATATTAAATTTAAATTGTAGTAAAAAATCTAAATTTAGTACAGAATTAAAAATTTAATAAAAAATTTAAAATTTTATTCATAAAAAAGTTTTGCTACGAAAATTCAAACAAAAATAATATTTTAGTTCCAAATTAAATTTGTTTTGAAACAATTTTCTTTTCGTGTAATTATAAGATTTATCAGGTTGTTGAAGTCTAACTATTCGTCCATTATGTAATAAGAAAATGCACTCAAGCATGGCGGTAAAAACGTATAGAAAAAAAACAACCCAACAAACCAATTCATTGTATCTATCGGATGGCAACATGTGAGGGTATAAATCCAATACTCCAACTAAGTACAATATAGGAAAGAAAATATTTGAAAAATTTCAAACATGTACATGAATGTGCAAAGTTTTATACTTAAACGTACACGCAAAAAAAGTATTTTTGTTTTGTTTCGCTTGTCTATTTGAAGAGGTATCAATTTTGTTCAATAAAAACTACATTCCTTGGCATAAACATCAATTATCTAATAGTTTCTTTAGTTACACTACAAATACTGCTGCTGCTGCTAATGCTACACAATATCAATTACATTTTATAATGCCAGAAAATTTAAATTAAAAATAAAATCAATAAAAATTAAATGTTAAATTAAATGAAAATGTTTTTAATACTCCTCCCCCTATCTTTCTGTCTTTGGTTGTTGTAAAATCATTGATGTAAATTAAAATAATTCATATGAATTATTTTTTAAGAGGTAATTTGATTTAATCATAATTTTAATATAAATTTATTGCATGTTTTTGTAATTGAACATATAGTTAAGCGGTATTTTTTGTAGGTATTTTAAATAAGAAAGGAAACAATTTAATTGAAAGTATTGGTTAATTTGAATAATAATTTGGATAGATTTAGAAAATATTTTAGTTTTAAAGAAATCATGAATAAATTTTAATAAGAAAAATTAGTCAAATTAAGTCTCAGTTTTAGTGGGTCATAAGGTAAGGATTGGCTCAATTAGTAATTTAAAATTGATGGTAATAATAGCGAAGTAGAGAGGACAATTGTAAGCTTGTATATATATTATACCCCATCAACGAAAAGTAAAATAAAGTACATACAACAAATTTCTTGGCAAACAAAAAGTCAATTTGTTGATATTATGTATACTTGAGCAAGTGTCTAGGTTATATACATATTTATATTAATATGCATTTAATTAACTTTATCTCAACAATTTTTCTATTTATTCTATATCGTTTAAATTACATTTAATAGCAATTAAACCTTTAATAGTTTTGACCGACGGTCACTCAAAGTATTTGCACCAACTACTTAATTAACAATGAAAACACTTGTCATAACAAATTGACACTTAAAATTCATTGGCATTTTACATACTCATAACAAAAATTCTAGTCAACTTGAAATATTTACCACAACACTATAAATGTTGGCTAATTAAAATATTAAACTAAAATTTCAAACAACAAGACATAAAACTAAACTAGTTCTTTAACTTTTAGGTTAAAAGTCACCACCACTCATGTTGTAAGCGCCATATAAGTGTACATACACCAAGAAATATAAAAAATTAACCAACAAGTTATTGTTATTGTTAAGAATATTTATTTGAAGTATAAATTCATGGTCATTTCATATTAAAAAAGATCGTAAATAAAATAAAGTCTTGCAAAAAACACCTGTCATAAATAAACATATTGACACTGGGGGCTCACAGTTAACATGACATACAGCTCAAGGGGTGATAACATAATTTTGAATAGATGCATGTAAGTAAAATGTAGTTAGATTTGTAGTTATATTTGCATATAGTAGAAAATGGAACAACATATATTAAATAATTGTTTAGTTTAATGCATGTTTATATTTTCTTTATACTTTAGTTTAAATTTTAAATTAAAGGTTTAACTCAGAGTCATACATGTATGGTTTTATTTGAACTTAAATGTTAAAAGTTCATAAATAAAAATAAAGAACAATACAATTTATTATGAGTTGATGGCAACAATTGTAGTTTTTAAATTTATAGGAAACTTTATTTAAAAAAACATGAATTCCAAAGTTTGATTATAGCGGCTGAGAGTTTATTTTTATAAAACACCAAATATTTTTTTTCTTTTGCCAATATGTATATTTTCAAAATTAATTAAGTTATTTTTGTGAAAATTAAAATTAAAATACATTCCTTTTTATTTGTTTATATTTACAAATCAAAAAATTACAAACAAATGTACCCAAGTTTAACCATTACCTCTGAAAGATTTAAGAAACAAACCTTGTTTACTTTTAGAATCTCTGAGAACAAAAAAACAACACACACAAACGGCTTAGAAAACAAACTTTGTTTACATTTAATAAACTTTGCTAGCAACAAAACTCGAAGGACTTAGGAAACAAACTTTATTTACATCTAATTACTCTGACAACCGTGAAACAAAAAAGACTTAAGAACGAAACTTATTTATATTTTGTTCTCCAAATGCAAAGAAAAACTTAAGAAACGAACTTTGTTTTTTATTTTGCTACTAGCAAAGAGAAACTTAAAAAACTAACGCTTTTACTAATAAATGAAAACATTTTAAAGATTAAAGAAAAAAATTTTTTTTTGCTGTAACTTCGCTTCTATACAAGAGAAATTTTTACCAAAAAAAAGCACCAAATTTTTGTCTGAAATGCAGATAATTTTTTATCTCTATCTATTGTAGGGGAAAATGTATATCATAATAAACCCTGTAAAAAGTACCAACAAAAATTAAAATGGCGTCTTTACCAACCAACGTCAAGACACAGTTGTTGGAGCTCGTGCGCTGACAATTTTGTTTTAACGCTTGCAGCGTTATTGCATAATACCGACAAATTCTACATTAGACAAATTTTTATCCTGATAAAAATTTTACGTTTGTCTTGATAAAAGTTTGTCTAGTGTAGACTCCACGTAAAGAGTGTAATGTTCAAATAAAAAACTTAAGAAACAAACTTTATTATTATTTAATTATTATTAAAGACTTAAGAAAAAATTCTTTTTATTCTTGTAAGATGCTTAATGGAAAATAAAAGACCAAACAATAATAAAAGAAAACATAAATAAATTTCTTAGAAAAGAAAGAATTTCCCAACAAAACATAATTTTTTATGCTGCTTAATAATTTCAGATATTAAAAAAATTTTAAAAACTATTTTTTACAAAATTAAAAAATGTTTTTTTAAAAAAATTAAAAAAGGTAGAAAAATGTAAAAATTTTGTATTTTTTTTTTTTAATTGTAGAAAAAATAAAAAGGTTGCCCCATATGTATATTACAATATACACACAATTATAATTCAAAGTACCTCCAAGCTATACCAATATTAATCTTTAGCTTTGGGAAAAAAAATCAAAAAATTATTTTTTTATAAAATGTAAAAATTTTATTTTTTTAGAAATTCGTAAAATTTGATCACCCTGTATGTAACTGTTGAAAGTCTGCGAAACAACAAAGAAAGTGTAGAATTTATCCACAAAGTCTGATTGGTTTATATAAGATCGAATGAGATCAAAAAGTATAAACAATAAGCGTAGAACAATGGGAAAAAATTAAGTAACTTTAGCTATTTTTCTAAATTTTTGAACTTTCTAAATTTTTGAACTTTGAACCATTATAAAATGAAACCTGTGGTGCTAAAATTTTGCTCTCTATTAGTTTAAAGTCTTGTAAATGGAGATCTGTAACCTGTTGCTTTAAAGTAGTATTACCATAAAACTTATTAAGGATTTAAGTCAGTTTCATTCAGGTTAAAAATTTTTTTATAATGGCCCATATAGCTACAACTTAAAGACAATTTGAATTGGAATTTTTTGATATTTTATTGAAGAGAATTAGATAGGTACAATAGGTAGGTACAATTTCATTAATTTTCTATATAATGGTTTATACCGAGAACTAGTCAATTAAAAAAATCGATTTAGAATGGATCACATGTATTTAAAATGTCCGAGAAATTCGACCCACAGGAAAAAATACTTTGATCGTTGCCCTGTGTTACAATAAGGGGAAATTCATTTCCCAAATCAGCAAAATTACTATTATAAAATACATTTTTTTACATTATTTATGATTACACAACGAAATTCTAGTGCGAAAAAGTGGCATTTGATAAGAACATATTAAATTATTTTCTTTATCTAACCAATATTGTTTTTTTTATTTTAAATTAATTAAATATTTAAATTTCTTTTTAACTTACCTTCTTTGGTTAAAGCTTCCGTATTATTATCATCGTCTAGAGTTAATTTATCGTTATCGTCACCATCATAATCCTTCGATTCGTATTCGACCTGGGAAGTATCGATATCATAGAAATTAACACGGGTTACGTGACGTACATAGTTAGTGGTGTTAGTAATATAATTAGAGTTCTTAAAAGCTTTAGATTTAGATTTAGATTTAGTTGAGGCTGAGGGTAATAAATATTTGTTGTTGTTATAATTGAAGTGGGCTTTGTGAAACGTATTAGAAGACGTTGAGCTTGAAGCGGGAACTGTAGTCGGTGGTTGTGATGGTGGTTGTAATTGTTGTTTTTTCGCAGGCTGTTGTTGCTGTATTGTATGCTCTGGTATTGTGGCCAAAGTCGGATAAGACTGTGATCGATAGCGAGGTGGTTTTGGTACAATATTTGCACATATTTTGACATTTGAATTCGAATCATTGTCATTATTTTCTCTATGATAAATAAGATATTCTTTTTCTTTTGTTGCCACAGCATAATTGTTAGGTGGTTTACTTTTAGGTAAAGGAGGCGGGGGAGGTGAAACTGAAGTATATCTATAAAAATGACTAGTATTTTCTGATAAAGCATTAAGAGAAGAAGGCTGTAGATGCTGCGTAGAATTAACGTTTTCGTTGGTATATTGATGAAAATCAGCTGCTGGTGGAGGTTCTGGTGTTGAGGAGGCAGTATAATAATATGATGAAGTTTGTTGATTATTATTAAAATCTTCCAATGATTTACTTTTAAACACTTGATGTTCGTGTTGCTGTTGTTCTTGATTATAGTCGTTCGTTGGTATGGCAGTTTCGCCGGTTGATGTGGTCGATGTGGCAGGACTACTGCTTTCATTTGATCTTCCATCACAGCCATTTGTAGAATATGGCGGCAATAGTAAAATCACCACCATTCGATCATTTGAAATAGTTCATTCATTTAATTGGTGTCACTTTTTTATGATATGAGGCGAGTTTAAATTCAGATTTGTTTAGGTGTTGATTTATGAATTATATTTAATTTTGTTATGTTTTGAAAATTGTTTTTGGTGCTTGGTTATTAAATATAATTATTTCATTTGTTTATTATTAAATTTCATATTGTCTAGCCATTTTGTATAGTGTAATTTTCTCATTATTCTATTGTGAAAATAGTTTTTTTCTTTTTCTTTCTTTTAAAATGCATTAATTAATTTTAGTTTTTACTCCTATTTTTCGTTCATATATTAAATCATTATTTCGGTTTGTTTTATGATTTTTTCACTTTGTTTTTTCTTTTATCTTTTTTTTTGTGTTTTCAGTTAGATAATGCAAATTTAACGGAAGATGACTTCATTCATTTTATTTTATTTTTTTTTTCTGTTGTTGCATTTTTTTTTTTTTTTTTAGTTTTTTATTTTTTTATTTATCATTTGTTATTATTATGCTTGTTTTAGTTTTGCATTAAATTTTCTATTTCGGTTTCCTTATAATAATGTGCTGTGTAACAGTGAATAGAAAAATTAACTATACAAATGATTTGTAAGTTTTATTTAATTATTTTCAGATCTATAAATTAAGTTCAGGGTGAACGTAAACAATTTAAATTAATTTTTATGAAGGAAAAAATGAAATTTAAGGGAAGAACATTTTATTTTTTGAGTTTTGAATCGATTTAATTACTCAGAGCAATACTGATTTTATGACAGGGGATTTCTCAGCCTATAAATCACTTTTTTCTGCTGAATAGTTTAAGAGATATTACAAAATTGTGTAGAATTATTATTATTATTTTTTTTAAATTTGTTAACAAGGTACCACCATATATTTGAATAAAATACCAAAAAGAAAAATAATCTAATGTATCCAATATATGCCCATATTATTTCCTCCATCTGCTTAACAGCTTTGGAGATATTAAAAAATATGTAGAAAAAAATAAATTTGGAAAATCTTAATTTAAAAAAAATCGTACAAAATCAAAAACGACCAAAAATGTCTTCTTTTTGTTCTGCGTAAGTTGCAAAGAAAAATCTGATATTTTTCATTAAAATTGATGCATTAACATCGACTTTATTCACAAAGAAGTAAGAATCTTATTAACAAAATGTAAATCCTTTATTTAATTGCGAGTAAAATCGATATCTATACATTGATTACCAATATATTCAACTTTATGATAAGAGACAAAAAAGTAGCATTTTTGGATGTTTCCATTTTTTTACGATTTTGTTTTTTTTTAATTTTTGTTTTTCGAAAAATATCTAAAAAAAACACAATTTTTTCTTTTTTTACCACAAAGCTGAAAATATTGCAATTAAATAAAATATATTTCATTGTATGCTTTATTATTTATTCACAATTTAATTAAATAAGACTCGTTTTATTTGAAACATACAAATCTTTATGATAAGAGAACAAAATTTTTCATAACTTTCTATTTTTAACGATTTATTTCTTACAATTTTAAATGTTTTTGTTAAAAAAAATCTTAAATCTTAGAAATTAAAAACAAACAGAAATTATTATTTCTCTCTTTTATTATAAAGCTGAATGTGTTGCAAATAAAATGGAATATTTTTCATTAAAATCGATGCAAAAATGTCGATTTTATTCACAATTAAACATATATCATTTTACAATGAGATATCTTTACTTAATTGCTAAAGATGACATATACACTGGTGCATATTCCTATAAACGCATTAAAAAAAAACAATGTTGTGTTGTTACAATAACTCGCGATATAACGGTACTTTTTTATGTAAGAAATATTTGTTTCTTACTTTTGTTGTTTTCTTTAATTTAGCAATAAGAAAATATTGGTGATCATTTCAGTGGAAAATTTCTATAAACGCATTCGGAAAAAAGTTATCTAAAAAGTTACCAAAAAAAAAAAAATATTAAAAAATTTTAACAGTTTTACTTGTTTGTTTCACTTAAGGCAAGTTTCTGATGACAGCATCTCTGTTTACTGGAAATATCTTTGTTTTAATTGGGAAATTTCATCGGCTTAAAGGATGACCAAAGGAACTTTTCTTACAGACCAGGAAAAAATTCGAATTAATTTTTTTCGTCATCAAGTTTATTCTAATAGAGAAATTAGACTTAAACTTAACCGTTCGAAAGGAGTTATTTGAGGCTTTCTTAAAAAAGGACAAAAATACGGATTACAGAAACCAACAAAATGTAATAAAAAAATTAACAAACAGACAAATTAATAAAATAAAAGTAGAAGCCACCCACAATAAATTAAATGGTACACAAAGAAAAACTAAATGTGACCTTCCTGTCACTTCCAAATATATTGCAAACATTTTGCGAAAAGATGGTAATATAAAATGGAAGAAACCAAAATGTAAGCCAATGTTAAAACAGCATCATAAGGAAAATTTTTTAAAATTTGCGCGCAAATACATGAAATGGACAGATGAGTGTGAAATAAAGTAATCTTTTTCTGATGAAAAGAAATTCAATTTGGATGGTTCCGATTCATATTCTTGTTATTGGCATAATTTGAGGTCGAACGAAATTCGTATGTCGAAACACAATTTCGGTGGAGATAGTGTTATGATGTGGGCAGCCTTTTCTGCTGCAGTAAAATCAAAAATATATTTTGTTCCAACTAAAATGAACAGTGCAGTTCATAATGAACTGTTGAAAGATACTATTCTCTCAATTATGGATAAAAAAATGGATGAAGATTACATATTCTAACAAAATAACGCTGCAAACCATGTCTCGAATCAAACTGAATCGTGATTTAATGAACATAGTATTCCACTATTGGACTGGCCGGCTTGCAGTCCGGATTTAAATCAAATGAAGAATCGGGGGTACATGAAACGTAAAGTTAATGCTAGTAATGCACAGAATAAAATTATAATGACAATAACGGAGTTAAAACTAAAAATTAAGAAAGCTTGGGAAAAATTAGTCGAATCAATGCCAGACCAAATTTTTGAAGTTATCCAAAACAAAAGTTAATCAACACTCTATTAATAATGCCAAAATGGTTCATTAGTTTAAGTGCATATATAGGAAAATGCCATAAAAATGGCATCAAACTACTAAAATTACAATGTTATTAATTTAATTTAATTTAATTTAATTTGTAGTATCTTAATTATTTTTTAGCCCCATTATTGATAAATTGATTAAAACAATTAATGTGCCTATGTATCGACTTATATTTTATAGTATATATATATATATATATATATATATATATATATATATATATATATATATATATATATATATATATATATATATATATATATATATATATATATATATATATATATATTAATAAAATTTCGGCCAAATTTTTTAATATTTCCAAAAATATTGAGTTGTTTAAAAAATTATGTGATTATAACTTCGATATAATTTAAATTAGAATTTTTTGAAAATAATGTTATACGAGTAAATTAAAAGAAAAAAATTATTTTCTATCAGATTTAAACAAAAAAAATATTAATATACATTTTTTTCATTTTTTGCAATACACTGTAGAACATCTCTTTCTTCCTCCCTCTTTCACTATTTCAGTTCAATCTTTTTTCACAAATACACACATATTTATTTTTTGTTTATTAGTTTTTATTTTTTTCTATTTGACTATATTATATTGTTGTTGTTTTCTTTTTGTATTCAATGATATTTGATGATCATTATCACTGTGATTATTTATTCATTCACACGAAACTATTTTCAATTTAATTTTAATTTTTTTAACTAGTGATGCTAATATTTTTTATTTAAATATTTAGTTCCTGTATTGAGGATAAATTATTTGACAATTTTTGTTTGATAATTTTTATTTTTTTTTTTTTTCAATATTTGAAATCATTACAATTTACACATGCATATGTAGAAAAAAAAACGCTGCAAATTTTAATTAATTAAAATTTTTTACAATGTTGTATTTGTCATTTATACTTTATATTTTTAAGTTCTTTTTTATGTGTAAATTCGCAGTGTATTATATTAACTTTTGCTTTTTTAATTTTTTTTTTCTTTTTGAGGTTGTTTGTTGTTGTTAGTGGTGATGTAGTTTGTTAAGTTACTCAATAGTTCGCCCTAGATTTTTGACTCACGACATTCAAGTTAAAAGCTATAAAATATGCACTATAACAATAACATTAAACGTTCATAGTACAAGCAACAATTGTGGGATACTTAAAAATCTTTTTTTTTTTAATTTACAAGTTTTTGTTTTTTGTTTTTGTTTTCGTTTAATTTGTGATGTTTTTGCGACTATTTATGACAGGCTTTAACCCCCAGGTTTAAACTTAATAGCTAATAATAATAAAAAATATGAGTACAAATGTTTGATGCATGTTTAAAAAATTTGGAGGTTGTTCTGTTGGAAAATACCTGCATCTTTTAAAATTTATTTATTATGGGAAATGTTTTGATTATTTATTTATTAATTTGAATTCAAAATTAATTAAAGAAAAACTTAAGTTTGTTTTATTTCAATATGAACTTTGGGAAAAATATTAAGACCTTGATTAGTTTTTTTTAAAGTGTAAGGTTTTGATTTACAATGTGATCTTTGAGGGTAGATTTATTAATAAAAACAATAAAAAAAATATCTCAATAATAAATTATTAAAAATGAGAATAAACTAAAAAAAGCTTTGGATATGAGATCAGGGAGAAAGTCTGGAAGATGAATTTTCGGTAAATTTTCTTTTAATAGAAAATTTGCGATAAATTTTATTTTATAGGAAATTAAAAAAAAAATCTTTTCACAGGAAATTTTCGGCAGATCTTTTTACAGAAAATTTGCCATAATATTTATTTTTGTAGAAAACTTGCTACAAAATTTTCTTTTACAAGAAATTTTCTGTAAAATTTTCTTTTGTAGAAAATTTCCTATTAAATTTCTTTTTATAATAAATTTTCTATGAAATTTTTTTTTACAGAAAAATTTTGAATAATTTTCTTATAGAAAATTTTTGGTTGTTTCTTTTTATAAAAAATTTTTTTCTATAGAAAATTTTCTACAAAACATCTTTTTATAGGAAATTTTGTATATTTTTTTTTTATAGGAAATCTTCAATAAAAGTTCTTTTTATTGGAAATTTTCCATAAAATTTCTCTTTATAGAAAATTTTCAATAAAATTTCTTTATATAGGAAATTTTCAATAAAATTTCTTTTTATAGTAAATTTGAACAAATTTCTTTTTATAAGAAATTTTCAATATAATTTCTTTTTATAGGAAATTTTCCATAAAATTTCTCTTTATAGGAAATTTTCAATAAAATTTCTTTATATAGGAAATTTTCAATAAAGTTTCTTTTTATAGGAAATTTTCAATAACATTTTTTTATAGGAAATTTTCCATAAAATTTCATTTTATAGGGAATTTTCAATAACATTTCCATAAAATTTCTTTTTATAAGAAATTTTCAATAAAATTTCTTTTTATAAGAAATTTTTAATAAAATTTCTTTTTATAAGAAATTTTCAATAAAATTTCTTTTTATAAGAAATTTTCAATAAAATTTCTTTTTATAAGAAATTTTCAATAAAATTTCTTTTTATAGGAAAGTTTCAATAAAATTTCTTTTATAGAAAATTTTTAATAAAATTTCTTTTTATAGGAAATTTTCCATAAAATTTTTCTTTATAGGAAATTTTCAATAAAATTTCTTTTTATAGGGAATTTTCAATAACATTTTTTTAGAGGAAATTATTCTATGAAATTTCTTTTTATAGAAATTTTTCTATAAAATTTCTTTTTACAGGAAATTTTCCATAAAATTTCATTTTATAGAAAATTTTAAAAAATTTCTTTTTATACGAAATTTTCAATAAAATTTCTTTTTATAGGAAATGTTCAATGAAATTTCTTTTTATAGGAAATTTTCCATAAAATTTCTTTTTATAAGAAATTTTCAATAAAATTTCATTTTATAGGAAATTTTTAGCAAAATTCCTTTTTATAGGAAATTTTCAATAAAATTTCATTTTATAAGAAATTTGCTATAAAATTTCTTTTTATGGAAATTTTTCTATGAAATTTCTTTTAATAGAAAATTTTCAATGAAATTTTCTTGTATAGGAAATGTTCAATGAAATTTCTTTTTATAGGAAATGTTCAATGAAATTTCTTTTGATAGGAAATTTTCAATGAAATTTCTTTTTATAGAAAATTTTCTATAAAACTTTTTTATAGGAAATTTTCTATATTAATTCTTTTTATAGGAAATTTTCAATAAAATTTCTTTTTATAGGAAATTTTCAGTAAAATTTCTTTTTATAGGAAATTTCTAAAAAATTTCTTTTTATAAGAAATTTTCAATAAAATTTCTTTTTATAGGAAATTGTCTATATTATTTCTTTTTATAGAGTTTTTTATAAAATTTCATTTTATATGAAATTTTCTATAAAGTATCTTTTTATGGAAATTTTTTTATAAAATATCGTTTTATGGGAAATTTTCTATGATTTTTTTTTTGTAGGAAATTTTCTATGAAAGTTATTTTTATAGGAAATTTTCTATAAAATATCTTTTTGTAGGAAATTTTTAATAAATAATAAAATAGAAGCATGAGTTTTAATTTTCTTTTTAACTTTTAAGAAACAACTTTCTCAACTGATTTAATTTTGTTGCATTTAAAAATTATTCCCAGCATTATAATAATCTCATATATCAGAAAATTAATAACAAAACAAAATTATGAATGATTTATTTATTATTAATGATTATATCCAGCAATTTCCTTATAAGAAAAATAATGGAAATTACGTAATTTTATTATTCAATAAAATTATTAATTTTAATTTGTTATTGTACAGCAATTAAGCAGAAAAACGCATTATAACTCCCATTAAAAAAGTCCAATGTGCGGCATAAATGCTTAATGAAAAGAAAAAAGTTAAAAAATAAAATAAAAAATGGGTTAAAAAATAAATGTAGCTATTATTACACTACAATATTAAATAGAATTCAAATGCTAAAGGTGCTTCTAAAATTAAATGCTCACAATACTTATATAAACAGTAGCTTTTTATATTTATAATAATACATTTACATGTACATATAAGTCTCTATTATATGTACTTATATGTATGTATGTTTATTAGCATATAATAATTTTCATTTATTCTTCATAAACACTCTATAATAATTGTTTTTTTTTTTTTTTTTTTTTTATAATGTCTAAAAAGCCCAGTAAGTTATAAGTATTACCATGTTATTTGGTAACATAAGTCATGTTCACAAATGACAGTATAGAGCAGAAAAAGAGTATATGAGTATGGATGTATGAATGTACGTACGTATGTATGTATGTAGAAATATTTTTAGCCATTCTTTTCATTATACTAGTAAGAACGTCCGTCCGTGTGTCTATTAAAAAAACTCCAACCTGGTCACGAGCTACTGCTGTTTTTAAAACTTTTTAGCAAAAATAATATAACAACAGCAATTTTTGTTTGTTAATTTTTTTTTTTTTCAAACCATATTTGTTTATTTTTTTTTTTTGCTTTATACATATTAGTCGTCAAATTGTTGGCTGTTAAGAACAATGCGAACGATTTTTGAATATTTAATTTATTTGCCACAAATTATAATTGAACATTTTTTTGGTTAATCAAAGAAAATTTAAAGGTTGTTTATTGGCTCTTATTGAATTTTCAAAATAAGATTTCTTTTTTTCTAAAAGAATATGTGTGATATATTTCTTTAAGTGTATTTTTATATAGGAGAACCGGTATTTTAAAAGGCGCGATTTGCATTTAAATTTTATGTTTTATTTTTAATTTAATATTTTTGATTTTTTTTCGAAAGTCCATAATTGATTTTCTGAGTGTGTATGAAATACAAAATATGTTTTAGGGGATTTTAGGATTCTGTTTTGATATATGTTTTATTTAAAGTAGCAGAAATTCCTCAAGAAAGCAAACATATATTTAAGTTAATTAGAAAATGGAACACAATTTTTTGTTAAGAAAATGAATTGTGCGTGACTGAGTGTAATATGTAAACTGGGACTTTTAACTCTTTAAAGTTGAAATTTATTTTTGATGTTTTGGGTTTTATAAAATATTAAATTTAAGGTTTTATTTTGTGTAGAGAATTTTAAAAAACTAAACAAAAGAAATATTTAAAAATCTTTAAAATAAATTTCTGTCTTATTTTTATGACGATTGAAACATAAATATAAAACAATTTATTGATTTTTATAATATTTATTATAAAATGAAAATATTATTGCTTTGAAATTTTATTAATTAGCAATTAATTAATTTAATAAAAATGAAAAATTACAATTTCGATTCGATTTTTTACATTTCGACACATGTATTTATAGAAAATCTTTTGGTTTTTATACCTAAAAAAAATCAATCGGTAAACAAATTTTATACTCTTTCTAGTACTTAACTTTTCATTCGTCAAATTTGTATTAAAAATTTTTCTATAAAACTTTGATTAATTTTTAAATGTTATTATGAATAAGGCGGAAAATCGTTTAATATTATAAGAAATTCTAAAAGCATTTTTTTAATTAATTCATTTTTGGTAATAAATTTATATCTTTTAAACTACTAGTCGGATCGAATTGAAATGTATTGAAGTTGTAGGGAAAGATCTAAGCTTTCAGAAAAATCACCCTCTAATAACACGAGATAAGCTACAGGTTGTCAAAGTTGACTACCTCGAGTAAGTAAAAGTTAAAGAAAAAAATAACTTCTATAAATCTAATTCAATTTCAAAGATTTTATATTTCTGTAAAGTGCTTACTCACCCAAGTTATCTCCTGCAGTTAAAAAATATTTACGCTTGAATTTTGAATTTTTGATTTTTTTGCCTCGACTTTATTTCGTTTTTCGGGAATAAGTACTGAGGTGTATGAGAAAAAAATTTTTTTTTAATATTCTGTAATTTATAATATATTCCAAAATAATATGCTGAGAAAACTTTTTGATTATCTCAATTCATCTAGACGTGAAAAATGTTTAAAGTCAACACTTTGAAATTGGTATTAAAAATGGCTATTTTTTACAAAAATATAATACTATTCTTTCACTTTTTTCTTAAAGTTGAATTTAATTTTAATGAAATTTTTTCTTTACATATTTGAAAAGTCCTGCATTGATCGAAAAGGATGAATTTAAGGAAAAAGTTTCATTTTTATCGATTAATAAAAAGAATTAATTTTTTTTAATATTTTAACAATATTTATTCTTTAATAGATAGATTTAATAGATTTGCCAATAAATTGCTTCACGCCTGACCAAAAATGAATGTAGAAGCGCGGATTTTAAGGGTCCGTATAAGTTATTGGCAGTAAAAAAAATAATAGATAGCCTATTGGGTATCTATTATTTTGGTGTTAAATATTTTCTTTAATATGTTGACTTTTTTTTATTTGACTATAAATAATAAAATCATATACTTTATACTATTAGAATTACATTGATTCGATTTACGCATTTGAAAGATCCCTAAAAGCTGTTTTCAACTGCGTTGATTTCCGAATAGAGATATCCGGGGCACAAATGGGACTTAGATATGACCGCATCGACCACTTAATAGGAAAACTACCTACACACCATCGTCATTCACAGTGTGGTGGCAAAACCGAATACGAATGCTTGAAGTGCAAGGCGAATTTGCACCCAGCCACATGGTTCCAGGACTATCACAATGGTGTTGCCCCAGATAAATATAAAATTACAAGTGAAAAATAACATGTCATTTTCCTTAAATAAATTTTAAAATATAACTTCGCTTTTTATTTCCGTCAAATAAATTTTAAAATATAACTTCGCTTTTTATTTCCGTCAAAATAAAATTTTTTCGATATGAAAAAATAGTTATGTATCTACATTTGGAACTCGGTATGGACTGTTGGGTATTTAAATACCCATTTTCATTATACAACGTGTGTGGGCCAGATGTGTTGGCCGGTTAATTTTTTTGAATTTAAATTTTTTGCTATTTAGAATGAGCAGAAGTTTTTTATATGCTTTCACCCAGAAGGCCCGGGTTGAGAAGATTTTTTTATAATTATTGTAACTTTAAGTAATTTAGCAATTAACAAATTTATTTCGAAATCCTCTTGAAAAAATAAGAGCCAATTACTTAAGTGTAAATAGGATTCTTTATCCACTTTCTTCATACAGGAAAGTTAAAGAGGAAATTAAAGAAAACATTGGCATTTTGATAAAAAAAAAAATATTGGAATTTAATAAAAATAATAATGGACTTTTTAAATCCTTTAAGAGGATATTATTTTAAAACAAAATTAGTAAGTGAAATTTGGCAACATTGTTTTGTAATTTGCCAAAGTTCTTAATTTTTATACGATAAAAACTCAAGTTTATGTATTCCATATGGTCTAGTGGCTAGGATATCTGGCTTTCACCCAGAAGGCCCGGGTTCGATTCCCGGTATGGGAAGATTTTTTGTATTATTTTATTATTATTGTAATTAAAACTAATTTAATAATTAACAAATTAATTTCGAAATCCTTTTGAAAAAATAAGAGCAAAATATAATACAATATAAACTTAAGTGCAAATTGGCACCAATTTTTTGTCCATTTTTTCTTAAATCGGAAATTAAAGAAAATGTTCGCACTTTAATAAAATAAATATATATATATATATATATATATATATATATATATATATATATATATATGTATATATAATATATAATACAATACAATATTATATATATATATATATATATATATATATATATATTGGAATTTCATAAAAAAAATAATGAATTTTTTTAAATCCTTGGAAGAGAATATTATTTTAAAACAAAATTAGTAAGTGAAATTTGGCAACAATGTTTTGAAATTTTCAAAAATTCTCAATTTTTTATACGATAAAGATGTATGTTTATGTATCCCATATTGTCTAGTGGCTAGGATATCTAGCTTTCACCCAGAAGGCCCGGGTTCGATTCCCGATATGGGAATATTTTTTTAAATATTTTCAACAATTTTATTGCTAGATTTTTTACTTATTTTTGTTAGATTTAAGTTACGCTTACAAAATATTTACCACCACATATTTTAAAGTCGATTACCGACATCAAAAAACATTTAAGTGAAATTTGGCAATATGTAACTTTTTGACTTTGGCGTTTTTTTTTTTGCATCCATCGGTCAAAAATGTTTATGCAACTGAATTGTTATATCCCATATGGTCTAGTGGCTAGGATATCTGGCTTTCACCCAGAAGGCCCGGGTTCGATTCCCGGTATGGGAAGGATTTTTATTGTTCAATATTTTGTTTATAATTTTACCGAATTGATATATTATAAATTATACCCTGGTTTAAAAAAAGATTAAAATGGTGGGACGATAATTTTTTATAATAAATTTATGTTATTACCAAAAATCTTGCGTTAAGCCCCACTGTATTACAATTGAAAGACAAACTCAAAAATTTTTTTAAATAAATCCCTATATCCAGGGAAAAATAACAACAATTAAAATACAATAATTCTAAACTGTATTTGAATATTTTAAAATATTTGTTCAATAGAACTATATTTTACTCAAAATAAGAATTTCTAATCTATTTGCTAATTTAATTATCAGAATTGTTCTTTTTTTAAACAAAAGAAAACAAAGAAAAAATCTTAACTATAAAAGACAGCAAATAAATTCACTTGTTATCGATAACATGTGATCGTATAAATATGCACTAAGAGAAAACAAAAGAGAACATAAAAATAAAGAAAAACTGCACACTGATTTTTAACTGTACTCGTATGTAGTTAGTTGGCATAATAAATATTCGCATTAAGAAGTTAGAATTAAAATGAAAATGTTTTAAAACAAAATTGAAATTCACACGTTTTTTTAATAAAATTGCTCAGTTGTTTTATTTATTTTATTTATGATTATATTTATCTTATATTTGTTATTGTAGTTTTTTTTTTTTTTTTTTTTTTTTTTTTTTGCAAGACATGTTTAGAAGTGAATGCCACTAAAGCGGGGCTGATTAATAAAAAAAATGTACGTATGAATAAATATGTTTACGTTTGTTTCTAAACTCTGCACTAAGTATTTGTACTGTTATGTTGGTGTTGCTGCTATTGCTGTTGTTGTTACATAGTTACAAACATATTATTGCTAACTGTTAGTTAGCCTGCCTGCCTGCCTGCTGGCTGTTGTTTGCTAATGTTCCTGCTGCATAATAATGAAAAAAGAAAAAACATAAAAAGCACCAACATTAACCACCACCACCAACAACAATATTAACTTTAACAAAATAACTAAAATAATTCACCAACAAACAATCAAGTACATACATACATACATACATTTGAGTGTTCGTATTAAAGTTGTTCATTTAAGGTGTCATAAAAAATATTGTTTAAACATTATTTTCTCACGCTGTTTTTAGTTTTTGTTTCTGTAAGAAAATTGATTTTTTGTTTTTGGGTTGAGGAAAAACTTGTCTAAAAATAATTTGGCCTACAAATCGTAACATATAAATACAATGTTTGAAAATTCTCTCACACACATACACACAAATCACTTGCACTTGTTTTATTAAACTTTTATTTTTTATTTACTGCTTGTTTATGTATGTGTATGTGTGTTTTGTTTTTTTTTTTTGTATTTTTTTCTAATTCACAGGATCGTTTTTGGTTACGTAACTTTTAAGTTACAATTGTTGTCTTGACTGACGGTTTTTTGTTGTTGTTTGTTGGTGGGTTAGTTGGTTGTTTGGTTCGTTGATTCGTTGGTTTTATTTGTTCATTTGTATTTCTAGTACTCAGAGCTTTTAAGGTATTTAAAGGGTTTTTAATCCCAGCTTTAGGATTTTAAAACATCATGACTAAAATCGAAATTTTAATATATAATAGGTCAAACACAAAGTAAACTTGTTTTCTTCATTAAATTTATCTCCGTAAAAATATCTTTCAAAAAAGTATAGAATCCCATTTCCGAGCACTACCCGATTCCGTTGAGATAACTGTATAAAATTGGGCGTGAAGTTTATTTTTGTCTAGAAATTTTTTGTATCGAAATACAGGGCCAAGAAAATTTTAGAAATCGTACCATATTTGGGCCCAGAATATTTTTCTAAATAAGATTTTGAAAAATTGTTTAGCTCAGATTTAAAGTTATTTATCTGTAGAATACGTTCATAGTATAAAAACACTTTTTCGGTCCTAGTGGTTTCAACACCAAATTTTGTAGAGACTATGTATTAGAATCTCGATTTTTTTCTCTTATGTTTAAGAAAACATATTCATTTAATAATAACCGTGAAACGAAACAGCAGTCGAAAATGGGTTAAATAAATTTTTGGTATCATGTTTATTTCCATACAAAAGGGATCTTAACGTCTTAATGTCCATGATAAAAATAACACTTTCTGTTAAGAGAATTATTACATTATATGATACAATTTCAGAATACAATCAGAATGAAAATGATTCTAACTCTGGCCTGAATAGGATTATGGTTTGCATTAAAAATGTATCCTAGATAGCTGGACTTCGGACGATCGCAGAGATTTTAAACACTAATGTATCATTATTTGACACACATCCTCAACTTTTATTTAATACAGAAAGGTTGGCCAAATAAAAACTCATTTGCAAATTTCAAATTCAAAATTTTCGGACTAGAGAAAAAAAGTAAAGAAACAAATTTGGTAAAAATCATATGAGAAATGTGTCTGATGTTTTGAAAAAATATAAAATTTGAATTTCCTACACGCAGAAAAAAATTTAGTTGAGTATTGTCACGGGAAACATATGTCTAAACGTTTTCCTATGGAATAATTTATATAATTGTAGCAACTCTACTACGATTGTAGTAATCAAACACTAGTCTCTCTAACCAAATAATGTTTATAGTAAACATAAGTTATGATTAGGACATATTACTATAAAAGATAAATAGCAAATTTCGTAGAGGTCTTAATGAGAACATTAGAAAAATATACAAAATTTTAAAATCTGACAAAAACAAAAAAAAGTTCTATATGAGATATCCTATTTTAAGACCCATTAGTTCCACTTCTAAAAGATTTCAAGGGTACGTCTTTTGAAAATAAGTTTTAATACTCTTTGAAAAATTTGTATCTAGAGGGTTTTGGATTTTCTATTTATTTTATTTTTTGACATATATTGATTTAAAATTTGTTTTAAAAGTGTTATTAAGTTTTATTATATTTTTGATCGGATTTCTTCCAGAGTTTCTAATAAAATTTAATATTTTTTCTCCTATTTGCCAATCCAAAACATATTTCTGCAAGCTAATGAAAATTTGTACTTTTTTTGATTCAATTTAAGAAAATAGTGCTTAAAATAGTAACAAATTGACTTTTTTTAATTTTAAATATAGTTTTTATCGCTTTTAGAGGCAGAAAATATGTCTTTGAAATATTATTTTTTTTTCTGTGGTTAAATTTGAAAGTATCTAATTTGATTTTGACTAGCAATTGCTGAAAAGATACTTTTTTTTTGCAAAATTTCTATCAATTTATAAATTAAAAAATACTTGGGAAACTGTAATGCCAATTATGCAATAATTGTCTTAGGTGTAAAGAAACTCAAAATTATTTCTTAAAGTTTAGAATATGCAAAATTATCCTCTCAAATTCAGAAATGCAAAATACAGAAATATATTTCAAAATAAGTATTTTCCATGAAAATATGACAAAATATACTATAACTAATCGTTTTTAAAATACTTAAAACTGCCCGAAATTTATAAAAATAGGGGAAAAATATGATATTGCAGGTTGCCTTAATAATAGAGTATTCATTTTACTTGACTTTTGAATTGTTCGAATAATAAAATAACTCGAAAATTCTGTTTTTATATTATTTGAATAATCGAGCAAAACTTTTAAATTACTCGAGTTATTCGAATAATATTAACATCAAAATTTTACTCGTTTTTTTGAAATTTAAAAAAAAAATTATTACATTTACTTTTAGTTAATATAAAACTTATATAAAGCCAGTGTTGCAAATTATTAAAAACATATTGATAAATACTATTAATATTGTCATACATTTTAAATTCATTTCAAATATATTTACTTTGAATCTTGCTTCAGTTATCCTGTTGAAATTCGAAAACTTTTCACAAGTTACAGAACGGGATAAATATTTTAAAAATACTCTCTCACATATAATAGAAGCTCGTGAACTAAAAAAAATAAGTGCATTAAAAATCTCATCATATGTAAAATTTCGAGCTACATTATATTTGCTTGAGTTATTTTTTTTTTTTTTTTTCTCTTTTCCAAAATGGCAAAAAACTATAATATACTATCATGAATTACTGAAAAAAAAAATGAATTATACATAGTGTGAAAAAGAGATTAATATTTTTTTACGATTCATGTTCTTTGCTTTTTAAGTTGTATTTTTAAGTGCTAAAATATCCTTCATGTTTACTTTGAATCAAGTTTTAATGTATATTTATTTAAATTTTGTGTTTCAAATATTTATTTTTAATGGTGAAAACATGATTTCTTCATATATACATTTCCGTTTATGTGCCTAAAAAGTAATTAATTTTCATCTTTTAAAAGTTTTTAAAAGAACTTTCAAAATTTCATTCAATGTTTTCCAAAATGTTGGTAAATTTTATTTATTTTTTCCAATTTGGGTTATTCGATTAATCGACACAATTTCTTCGAATAAATTTTTAATCGAAGTCTTCAATTTTGATTTACTCGAACAGTTATTCAATTTTAATTTATCGATTGATCGAATCAACATTATTCGAGTGATATTGGACTTAATAATGATAAATTTAATTATTAATTTCGCTTTTAGTATGGAATATTGTAACATATTCCCCTATAGTTGATATTATTTATTTTCATTTGGAAACCGATCTAATGTGGATTGAAGACCTTCTTGAGGACATTGCAAAACTATTAAAAAAAATTCGAAACACCCGCTAAATTTCGAGATATTACGAAAAACCCGTTTTTAGTATAGTTCCAGCACTATAGATCTAGTAGCTTCATAAATTTTAAATCAGTTTAAGATTTTTAGGTTGTAGATTTTTAACTAATTATTCATCATTTTTTAATTTATTTCCATTTTCTTTTTCGAAATTTTGACTTTAATGTAAATTTTTCTTATTATTTTTTTTTTTTTTTTTTTTTTAAAGACTACACATATTTGTTTACAAAGTTTAAAGCATTTTCTAAACTTTATTAAAAAATTCTTCACAGATTTTAAGACAAAATATTTTTTTATATTTATTATTTGGTTTTAACTTTCTGAGGATAAAAATTTATGGAAAGTTTTAATATATATAGGAAGATCTTTTAAAAATGTTGAGTTCTAAACCCTATACAATTCATATGGGAAGATGTTAACATTTTGCAAAATTGATGATAAATGTTAGATGTTATCAGCTGTGAATACTACATAAAATACAATTTTTATTTTTAACTAATTTTAATTTTTTGAGAGTATACACATTTTATTTTTTATATTTATTATTAAAGTAGTTTCTTGTTAATGAGGCGTCATTATTATTTGCCTACTCTGTATTACATTAATAAGTACTCAATAGTATAATAGCACGTGGATGAGCTGGCTAGAGCGCCGGATTAACAACCAGAAGATTGTTGGTTCAACCCCATTCTGAAGCTGTTAGTTTTTTTATAACAAAATATCTAAAAAGATATTTTAAACTAAATAGAGTTTTTGTCGTTTAGGCTGCTATGTGAGAGATGGTGTACTGAGTAAGGCATTAGTCAGTAAAAACGAATGGTTAGTGTGTGTCCAAGTTTGAGTCTCACTGACGGCAAAATTTTTTTGTTTTTTTTTATTTTTGTTTTCGTTTAGGTACATATTTTTGAGAACCCCTAGAGTCAAAAAATAACTACATGAATTTGTGGACAAGTCGAACAAAAATAAATAGTTATTCAGGCAAAAAATAAGTAGTTTATTTTTGTTTCCAATTATACCTGTTAGCTTACCAGGAAAGCAAAGTTTTTGCTGTGTAGTTCTAGAATCATTAATTATAGAACTGATGTAATCACAACCATTTCAGATTCTTTAATAACATTATTAGAACTAGTGGTATCATAACCAATACTGGTACCGTATTGTAATTCTAAATTGGTTATAAACAATGACATTAGGTTCATGCATTTAAATAGTGTGTTTTAGACGCTTAAAAAATGCATTAAAAATTTTAAGATATGCTCTAAAAATAAATAAAATATGCACTTTCCTAACTTTCATTAAAGAAAAAAAACATAAAATTTTAATTCAATATCATATTAAATTAAAATCAAATATTCAGTAAAAAACTTAGACAGCTTTAGTATATAGAAAATTCGTCATCAACGGCATTTTTAAATTATGTAGAAAGATTTTACTATTTCTTGGCTTGAATTTAAAATTGGCAATACTTCTTTCAATGGCTGTAGTCTTAATGATAGATCGATTTTTCTAAAATGATAAAATGATAAGGGTTGCTCTAGACAGCTTATTGTGGTCTCAGACAGAATAATCTCATTGGTAGCTTTAAAAAAAAAAATAATGAATTCTCGATATTTTACAAAAACATATGACAACCAAAACAAACGTCTTATATACATAACTCGATATTAAACGAACTTGTTTTGCCTTCAAATAAATGACTGGAACTTTGACCCCGAAAGTCTTTAGTTATCTGAAGTTATGGTTTAGGCTATCCCAGGGCTGTTATACCAATATACTTTTTTCATTGATATTGTTTTGTCGAATATTTTAGTATAATACTTCTTCGAAACGAAATTATTTATTCTGTGTAATTTCTCATCCTATTACGAATAAATAAGGAACCTTCTGATGGTACACAATTTACAATAATCAACGTCCTTCTGTGATTGTTAGTTTTAGAGAAATGGCTTACCACATATTAATTTGTCCATGGTATTTTTAATATTTTTAAACATTTTTTAGCTCTTCTGAAAATTTTTAAATATAGACTTAAGTCGTTTTATCAAAAGTCCACAGAATTATTTTTTCTACACAAATATAATAATTTTAAATTAAAATATTGCCTTAAATATGATAAAAAAAAAATATGCATTTATGGCAACATAAAACAAAATATACATAAATAAGCACTAACAAATGGATGCTATTTTAAAGCAAATTCTGTAATTTGCAAAGATATTTAGTTTACTCTATTCTAGGAGTGAAGGCAAAAAAACATGCATTTGCAGGTTATAAAAAATATTTTTGGGAACTAGTACTTATTAACTAGTTTTGTATTACTTCTACATTATTTCTCTGAATAAATTACTGGTTTCCAAATAACTTCCTAGAACTGTTTAAAAAATTAAAAAAAAAAAAAAAATCAAACAAATTTAAAAAAAAGTTATTTTTAAAAGTAGCTTTAGAAAATGGCTCATTAGAATGAAAAATGAAATTAAAAAAAAGTAATAACTCCTTTTTAAAACCGTTCCCTAACGCTTCTATAGAACTAATACTGAATGTGACAACTTCGAACAAAAATCATAAATTAAAGAACTAGTTCAATAATGTGTACTGGCTAAATAACATTTCCACAGAACTAGTTCTGGAGGTGAAAATTTTGAACAAAAATCATTGGTGGTAACGCCAAAGTAGAACAAGTACAGGTTATTTTGTGTTCTGGAACTAGTTGTAGATTTAATATAGTTTTTCCAGGGACACTTTGACTATCCTAAAAGAAAATGTATAAATTTTATATACAATAAAATTAATAATTCAGGAAATTTTTTCTTCATCTTTTATATTTTTAACTCTTGACCTTTGACCTCTAAATAAAAAAATTTTCACAAAGCCAGTTAAAAATCCGTTTAAAACTTGGCAAATTTTTTATTTAATTTTTTTTTTTTAATTTTAAATAAATCATATTATTTAAGATTTCCAAAATAACACAAACGATTTGATTCTTTAATGAACTGCTTTCATTCATTCAGTTAGTTCAGCTTGTTGTTTTGGTTTTTTGTTGGTTGGTTTAGTATTAAGTTTTTCTTTGAAATTCATACTAAGTAAAACCCTTGTTGCTTATTCTTGCGCGCTTTTTTTTATTTTTTATTTTGTATATTTCATTCACTTAGTTTTACCGTTTAAGTACAAATACACACACTCTTACACCACGAATACACATTTTCATATATAAAAAATATATGAAAAAGTAATAAAAAAAGAAATATTCAAAGATGAAAATGAAGTAAAAAAAATAAATATAAAACACTTATGCAACAAATGTAATTTAAATCAATCACTACTTCTGTTATTTTTTTTTTTTTTATCCCAATTGGTTTTCGTTTTGCTGATAATTTTTTGGTGATAATGATGTCGATGTTTGATCAATGAAAATTAATTTAAACTTTTTTTTTGATACTTTTTAAACACTTGCTGAAAAATAATCACTCTAAGGGATGTTTGTTTTTTTAAACAATTAAGTTCCAATATTTGTTTATTATTCCAATTCATTAAAATATTTAAATTTGTGTTTTTTTTATCTCCGATTGTTTTTTTTTTTCCTCTTTTGTTAATCCGTAGCACGTCGTGCACCTTAAGGCACTGAACCTTTACTAACTTTATTCAAAGTAAAGTTTGTTTGTTGTTTCTCATCACTTAATACCAGAAGTTGAGGAAAAATGCATGAAAATTTGTTTTAATAAAAAAAGCTTTTTTTCATTTTCCTCAATGTTTAAAGCCAGCTTTTAAGCAAAAAAAAAAAAAAAACACGCAAATTAACAGACACACTTAAACACGATATAATATATTTTGCTGAATAAAGCTTATTAATCTCGGTTTTTTTATTTTTACTGTTAAATTCTCAAAAGCTTAAAAACAACTGTTGTAAAAAGCTCACTTGTGTAAACAGTTTTAATTTTGTTTTATTGTTTATTATTTATAAAGTTTATTTGTGTTATTTTTAAAGAGTTGTAATAAATTTATTTAAGAGAGTTTTTTTTTTTGTGTGTTAGAGAAAATTAGTTAAATTAAAAAAAATACTCTTAAAAATACTTAAGGCAAATGCGTGATATCAATGATGGCATTGGTGGGATTTTTAAGCGAATTTTTTGATTAAATACTTAATTCAAAATTTGTTAACAAATAGTACCGATAACTTGTGTATTTTAAGCTAAATTTTCGAAAATAATTAAAAATTTTTTAAAACGTGTTAATAATAACGGTTAAAAAATGTTGGAGTTTCACAGTGTACGAGCATAAAAATTTGGGAAGGGGACTTTATTACACCTGTGGCCAATTCTCATAAAATTTGTTAACGCTGTTTTTACTTACATAAAACTTATTTGTGTCGAATATTAACTTGATACTTACATTCGTATGGGATTTATGCAATTTAAAGTGCTTTTCAGAATAGGGGTTTATATGGGAGCTATGGTCAATTGTAGACCGATCTTCATAAAATTTGCTACAAAAAATAATACTTGAATACCTTGTACCGAATTTCATTAAAATATTCTTATTTTCAAGGCATTTTTGAGTGTTTAAACTCTTTTCCGGGGGAACATTTTTATGGGTGCTAGGTGAAATAATGTACCGATCACAAACAATTTTAATAGGTTTTATTCTTGTATTATAAAAGTCCCACGTTTAAAATTGCGACCCGTACTTTGTGCTCAAAGTTTACATGGAAAGCCAGCCAGTCGTTCGGACGGACATCGTTAGGTCGGCTTAAAAAGTGATTGTGAGTCGCTTTATGTACTGGTGGGTGTTGGATAACTTTTTATATTCGTTACAAATATCAGCACAAACGTATAATACCACAACCGCCTATGGTGGTGTAGGCCATAAAAATAAAATAAAAAGAAACCCCCGCTATTTACGCCATTAAAAGTTGTACGTTAATAAATCAGCTCAATAAAAATGTATAAATTTAATTTTAAAGAAACTAATTAAAAATAATTAATTATTAAGGTAAAGGGTAAATAGGAGACGAAAGTGGGGTATTATGTCATATGGGGTAATGAAGAAACTTTTACTTTATATTTTTAATATGTTTGTCATATTGTACTATAGTTCTAACCTCTGTGTTGATGTTTCTGAAGAGGATACCCAAATCAAGCAGATTTTTAAATCGGTGAATAAAAAATTAAATACCTTATTTTATACATATTTCAATTGCGGATAGGTTTTGTCCCAAAAACATAACGATTTTTCAGATCACTATTAGGGTAATGTGGTAAAAATATATTGGGGTAAAGTATGATGTATAATTTTACACAATAACCACCCCCTCTTTTGCAAATTTGCTGAAAATATAGTAAATTTTATTGTTTTTAATATAATGATGTGAGCATGTATAAGAAAATCTAATAAAACAGATGAAAAATGTGAGGCTTTAGTAAAAGCAATAGAGCATATAAAAATTGGAAATAACTCAATAAACTCCATAGCGGTATGGCTAAAAATTCCTAGAACCAACATATATCATTACATTAGTTTAATAAAGGAAGAAAATCTGAATTAAAAAATGCACACTTAGTATGATGAAACTCGTGCAAATGATCTGTGCACTTAAAGTATGCCAAAATTGTAGCATTGGTGTGAGACTATTCCAAATATGAAAAATAACTGCTTGTTTTTATAAATTATGTTTTATTATTTTCTATTAGTTTTATCACGTTTTCATTGCATACTTGAATTTTGATATTCAGGCGTTTTTGTAAAAACAAAAATCATTTTAAAATATTTAATGATTACTAAATAAACTTAAACTTGCTATTTTTACTATGCTGTACTTTACCCCAACATTACCCAGTTTACCCAAAAATAGTTGATTTGAAAAAACACCAAAACACTGATATTATTATTTTTATGCAAAATGTTAGACAATAATACATTTTATATTACAGGTTTCAAAAGATTATTTGTTGTTATTTTATTAAAGTTTGATTAAAGTATGCTCCACTTTAGCCCAATCTCCCCTATTCATTGCAAAACTAAATATATGTATATTAATCTATTATGTTTTCATAAATCATTTGAAAAATGTTTGTAATAAAATACTAAATTATGAAAAAGATTATTTTCGGTGTAGACAACTTAATAAGTAGTATTTAAAACTAAAAATATTATTTTTTACAACGCTGTAAGTTTAATTAAACGCATAGATCTGTGATGTGCAAACCTTTGCACGTTGCCTTAGGATTTTCTTGCTCTTAGCTAAGCATGCTTATACCCAGCAAAAACTTTTTAGTTTTCGGTAATAACAACTACTTATTAAAGTAGTTTCTTGGTAATGAGGCGTCATTATTATTTGTCTATTCTGTATTACATTAATAAGTACTCAATAGTATAATAGCACAGTAATACTGCAATCACGTGGATGAGTTGGCTAGAGCGCCGGATTAACAACCAGAAGGTTGTAGGTTCAACCCCATTCTGAAGCTATTAGTTTTTTATAACAAAATGTCTAAAAAGATATTTTAAACTAAATAGATTTTTTGTCGCTTAGGATGCTATGTGCGAGATGGAGTACTGAGTAAGACGTTAGTTAGTAAAAGCGAATGGTTAGTGTTTGTCCAAGTTCGAGTCTCACTGACGGCAAAATTTTTTTGTTTTTTTCTTTTATTTTTGTTTTCGTTTAGGTACATATTTTTGAGTACCCCTAGAGTCAAAAAATAACTATATGAATTTGTGGCCAAGTCGAACAAAAATAACTAGTTATTCAGGCAAAAAATAAGGCATAGAGGGGGAATATAATAATTTGGATGGAAATAGTTTCCATCTGCATTAAGTTTCAATAAATTTTATTTGAACTCAGGATTTTAGAGTATTCAGAAGACTTGCACCTAATTTAAAGATATTATAAGAATTTCAAAAATATATTGCCGTCCAACTTTAAGGAAATTCAGCAGTCACTTTAGATCATTTAAATAATGTTTCCAATTACAAAAAAATTTATAAATAAATGTTATTGTATAAAAAGTTCAAAGTTTTTTTTTGTCCAAAAGTAAATTTTTATTTATATTAAAATCACAACTTCTAGTCTTGCGAAGTTGCGAGAAATTTGATTGAAAAAGATTTTTATTGAGGATAATTTTTTTTAAAATATTGGCTTTCTTCATTTTTTTTTTTTTTTTGCAATTTTTTAAAATGAGCTTTTACGATTTTTTTAGTTTTATTGCTCTTATCGCTTTGATGATTATTTTTTTAATTAGGTGAATTTTTCATTTTTTTATCAATATCAATTAAAAAACAATAATAACAAAAATTTTATGGTGAACAAGTTTTTTTTTTGCCAAGATCTCGATTAGCTATGAACCGATTTAGTTTTTTTTTAGGTATGAATAATTTTATCATATATCTAAGTTATTAGTTATCTTATTAACCTATAGTATACACGGAAAGACAGATGGACATAGTTATTTGGACTCTCCTACCTATAAGAACCAATATAGTTTACCGAGGGCAATCTATTCCGAAAAACACAGGAGAGCAAAAAAAACTTTTTTCTCTTATTTTTCAAGAATTTAAAAATTGTTCTTTTAAAATATTTATTTAAAACCATGACTAAATCTGCATATAATTTGTATTTAGTATTTTATTATATTTTCAAATTTATAAATAGGTAGAAAATTTTGCACTTTTCAAATATTCATTGTTTTGCATTGTGAATAAATATATTTATCATTTAATGCATGATTTTAAAAGTTTTAAACTAGTTAATAATTCGAAAAGTAACATAATTCAAATAGGCAACTTTATTTTGGGAGCAGGAGGAATGATACACACAAACAAAGTAATAAATATCTCATTTCTATAGAACTATTGCAACAAAAGTCTTAAAATTTTATGGTAATAATTTTCTCATTAACTTGCACAATTGAGATGAAAATTATTTATCACTTAAATAAAGAACTATTAGAGCAAAAGTTTTAAAATTAAAATAACTGAGATGGAAATAGGGCGGATAGCTCTAGGGGAAATGCTAGCCCTCATACAAGCCCCCATCTTAATTATCACATATCTAAGGAACTATTATAGTGAAAGTCTCGAGATTTTGTGGGAATAATTTTCTTGTCAAGTTTCACAATTGAGTTAAAAATAGTTTGGGTTGGAATATATATATTTATTATTGTATATCTAAAGAACTATTCAATCGATTTACATTTTTGTCCAGATTCATATTCAGCATATATAAATTGGTTAGAAATAATATATGTTATGTTTATATTTTTTTGCACTCAAAAATGTAGTATTTATTTTGTAAGATAGAGGAATACAAAAACGTTGATAAAATTGAAAAAACTAGAAACTTTTTATTTATAATTTACATCAGATATAGTGTTTATATGTACCTCTTATTCGCAATTAAAAATATTGCAATATGAAAATTTTTCCATATAAACGGAAAATATATTTTTTTATGGAATTTACATAAAAACAGAGAGTTAATTATTTGCAAGTAATTTTTATTTACAATCGTCGTGCGTATAAACGTAATAATAGATAAGAGTTACTATAGGGAATATAATGGCATAAAAAATGCCATTTCGTAGAATATGGACCCTCTGTATGTGATAATTTTTATCATCTAAATGATATCGTTTCGATATCATTATAATATCAATTGGTTTATTGGAACATTTTCAAACATTTAATATTGATAATTTATTTTTAAATCACGCATTTGCCCTAAATGAAGTTGTTAATATATTTACACAAAAATTTTAATAATTAAACATTTTGTACTTACCAATTCTTTTTCTTGGTCTTCAACTTTATGTTTTTCTAGTTGAGAATTACTAGACGTTGGCGTTTTTATTTTCTCCAATGTGCTCATAATTTTAAGACGAGAATTTTAATTTTTTTTTTTTAACAAAATTTTTACAGTTTTTATTTTTCTAATTTAAATTTTTATTGTGTTTATTAAATTTCATACATTTTTGCCAATTGTGAATTTATTTTATTATAACTGTTTAACTATTTGTTATTTTTTAATTCTTTTTTTTTTAATTCTTATGGTTTGAATTTTATTTTGCACTCGTAAAGTATTTCCGGTATTTATTTAAATTTCACGTTTGTTGTCTTTTTTTCTTTCTTCAACACTTTTTTAAACACTGTGCAAAAACGTCTCATTGAGTATTGAAATTTTTCTGTATGAATGATTTAACTTTTAATGAATTAAAATGCAGCATGTAGTAATTCCACATTTAAATAAAAAACCTACTAACACCCATGTTTCTTGTTTTTATTTTCTTTTTCTTATTTTGTTTGTTGTCAAACAATGTAAAATAACTGTAATTTTTATACTAAAAGAGAAACACCCAAACTCCTCTCCAATAAAATTTAAAAACAAAAAATCACAACACACTTTACAAAGATTTTTGCATAAATATTTTCAAGGTCATTTATGATCAATATTCCAAGAGCAAATAATACTTAACATCGAGTGCAATTGAGAGTGACAATACTTTACATCCACACATTTGTATGTAACGTAATATACATACAGTCATACATACATTGTTTTATTATTATTAGAGACAGAATAAACAATAACAACAACAGAGACGACGACGACTACAACAAATACCAAACGACAGAAAATGAGGAAAAAAAGTAGGAGCAGTTTATTTGACAGATATATTGACTGAAGTAAACGTAACTAACCATAAGAATGATAAAAACAAAATTAACGTAGAGCTACAACTACTACGGAAAAAACAGGTTACATTAGTAACCGCAAAACTGACTTGTAAGGTTGTTTATGGATGTCGTTTGTTGTATTGTTGTTGTTTTTTATTCAGTGAGGGGGAGTAACAAAATATTGGTTGTGGAGTTAAATTTGTTTCTTCTGTGTTAGGAATTTAATTAATGACTTGTTTTTGATAAACAAATTAACAACTAAAATGAAATAAAAAAAAATAATAATAATAACAAAATTTTCTTAAATTAAATTACTTTTAAAAGAAGTTGAAATGCTTCCCAGCCAAATATTTACTGAAACCAAATGGGGTTTCAGCCTTAAATACCAAGGCAACCAAAAATAGGCAAAATCATGAACTTCAAATGAACCAAACTTTTAGTTATTTATACGTTTCAGACGATTTTAAGAATTTCGGCATCTATATATTTGCATATTTTAGGCTTAAACGCATAATTTGTTATATTTTCATAGAAAATCCTTATTTTAGAGCATATTTTAGCTATTTAACTGGCATATTTTATGAATAAAATCATGATGTTGCAATAAAGAGCATAATTTTACATATTTTACACTTAAAAGAAAAATTTTGCATATTTTTACATTTTTTTCAGTGAAATTTTCCTTTTACTGTCACATAAAATGAATTAGCTTTGAATATTTTTAAGCGCAAAAAGAAAATATAATATTTTAAGAGCATATTTTTTAATTTTAAGGGCATATTTTCGGATTTTAAGAACATTTTTTAAGCACATAAAACACTTTTTTAGAGCATATTTTTGGTTACACTGGTAATAAATCAGCAAATACAAAGGTTTGATATCAAATTGAGAATGATTTTAAATTAAGCTCTTTCTCAAAGATCAAACATTTGAGAAAGATTTGAAAATAACTTGAAAATAATAGCTTTCCCAAAAAAGGGGATTTAATTGTCAAATTGAAAAATGCTATTATTCTGAAATCATTGTTAAAACGAAATTCTCATACTTTTTTCAAATGTCCAATATAAAAAAAGTAATATGCATTTTTAATTTTATTTATTAATTAATGTATTTGCTTGTTTATTTGTATAAAATATTGTAAAAACTTTTCCAACTTGTCTTTAGATTTAGGATGATTTGAAAATAACATTTAATAATAAATTATGTAAATAATATTTTGCAAATATTTTTCTTAAATTTAAAATTTTCTTAAGGCTTCAGAATGATCTGAGAATAACATTTAATATCAAGTTGAAAAAAATTTTTTTCAAATATTTTTAAACTTGTCTTTTTAGGTTTGAGAATAATATTTGATATCAAGTTTTCTCTCAAATGATTTTCAATTTGAATGCAAACTTAGAAGTCAAGTTAAATTTTTTTAAGCCTAAAATTAAATTCAAATTTTATTTTTTATTTTCATTTAAGTTCGCTTTCTATTTAATTTTTAAATTTATAAACATAGTGAAATAACTCCTTTAACGTATGTGTAATATTGGTCAAGATTAATAAACATTACTCATACGTTATGATGGTAACTCCAAGGATAACTAAGATAGCTTCCAATTGCATACAAGTTATTTTGAAAACATGGAATATTTAGAACAAAATGACTAATACACTAGATATAGAATTATATTAATTGATATCACAGTGGGACTTTTTGCTTGCCGCATTAAAAGAACAAAAAATTATAACAGTTTAAGTAAAAATTTAAAAACATTTTTGAATTAAATAGCGAGCAATATTGATCATGATTATTAAATATTAGTCATACAATAACATGGTAAATGTTTAGAATAAAGGGATAACTAAGTTCATTTTTAATTACATTGAAATTATTTTGAAAACTTTAATTAATATAAAAAGATTCTACTATATTAGATTTATAATTGAGAGCATAGTAAGACTTCCAGGATGATATTATCACTATAAAAGAGTTTATTATTTTTTTCTTATTTAAATTTAATAAAAATAACTTTGAATTTTTGTAAATTCTATAAATAATTAACAAATATTTGCAAATGAAATAAGAAGATCATAATCATAGGATCCGTCAAGAGATAAGAAATATTAAATACATTTATTTTCCTTGTGCAAATAAAATCCGATACTGTGGCTTTAAAATATCTATTAAGAGCACCAAGTCTTGAAACCTGTAAGTGTTCATGAGGTACTTTTTTAATTGCGTTCAAAACTAGTATATGACACTTTTTCTTTTTGATCGAAAAAAGACCAAATGAAAAAAATCAAAACAACCCATCAATTTTGAGAAAACTAAAGATCTTGCATCAAAAATAACAAAACAGAAATGTACGTACTATTTTTTTCTTGCCTAAAATAGTACGTACTATCTTTTTTCTTCGAGTAAAATTTTCTTCCGTCGCACATCAGGGCCGATCACAAAAGTTTTGGTAATAAATTTTTATCTCCTAAACTACTTTACAGATTAATTTAAATATATATGAAAGAGTTGTAGGGGAGGACCTAAGCTATCAGAAAAATCATCTCGTAAACATCCTGTAATAATGAAATAAAAGCTACAAATATCAAATTTGACCACCTCGAGTAAGAAAGAAATTAAAAACATCTACAAATCACGTCCGATTTAAAATATTTAAAAACGTTAATAAAAAAAATTGATGAGATAAGGAAAATATATGACTACTCTTATTATATATCTTATGGTTAAAAAGAAATTTGCGCTTAAATTTGTAAATTTCGAATTTTTTCCTTAACGTTTTTCATTTTATCTCAAATAATCTCTTTAATATAGGAGAGAGAAAAAAATTTAAATGCCCCAAGATTATCAATATATTTCAAAAAAATGCGTTAATTTTTTTTTTGAATTATCTCAATTCGTCTAGCCGTGAAAAATTATCAAAATCAAGACTTTAAATTAATTACAAAAAAGTGGTCTTATTCTTTCACTTTTTTCTCAAAATTTATTAAAAATAATTTTTCACATATTTTAAAAGACAAGGTTTTAAGAAGGGATAATAAAAATTTATAGGATAGAAGCATTGGTCGAAAATGGTGAAACTTATAATGAAATTTCAAGTTAATCGGGCTAGAAAAAAAGTCAAGCGAGATTTTTCAAAACTAAAAAAAAAAATTTAATAATTACATATATAGTATATAGATTGATTTGATATTAAACTAGTTCCCGCCCGCTCAAAAATGTAGACAGCAGAGCATATTTTATTAAAATAATAAAATTTTTAGAATCATATATTTTAAGTGCACAAAAAACATATTGAGATTATTTTTCTTAATTTATTTTTAATGTAGTATATTAGAAAGATAACGGTCTTTTCGTATATCAAATATCATTTTCATAGCTTCAGCGGGTAATTTTTTTTTTTTATAAATTTTCAAATCTAAACAAATTTTTATTAAAAATTATATATGTATACCAAAATTTTAAATTTTTTAAGCAAATCTTCTTCTAATTTTTAAAAATGTAAAATATGTAAACGTGGTGTAAAAATAGACATACTTATATATAAAGTGGCATATATAATATCAAAATTCAAGCGAAAATATCTTTTTATCCTTGATAAGCATACTTTTTCATAATCTCATCAAGTTCTTTACAAGAGTTTTTAAATCTTTGAAATCGATCTTGATTTATGGAAGTTTTTTGAAACTTTTTCATACTCGAGGTGGTCAAATTTGACACACTGTAGCTTATCTCGTATTATTATAAGATGACAAGATGATTTCTCCCGTTCATTTCAATTCGAACCGTTTAGTAGTTAAGGAGATACAGATTTAGTACCAAAATTTTTACGATCGGCTCCACTGTGCCACGGTTCTATAGTTTTTGACTAAAAATAAAATCTACACAAAGTTCTTTATCTAAAATGGTATAAGTTGTATTGCACAAGGTTTAAAGTGCAAAAATAATACTCTTTAAAATGAGCCAACTTTTAGTTCAAAAAATATTTATTTCAAATTGAATAGGTACTAAATTTAGCGAATATTTTAAAACAGTTATAATTAATTTTAAAAATTTATAAAATTTAAAAAACGTTAAAAAATATTTATTCTAACATTTCCAATAGTGGGCCTCAACCCGATAAAAATTTATGAGGAAACTGACTAAGAGAATTTTATTAGTAAAAAGGATTCTCCAACAGAAAATACTATTTTTCATTAAGGACATACATGTTTTGATGCATTTGGTTATAAATTTTTCGTGCATGTTTTTTCCGAAACACTTAAAATCTACCTTATGTAGTTATCTATCCAAATCACAAATTTCATATTTTTCATAATAATTCATATTAATTTACTTATTTCAATATTTTCATTTTCTTTTTTTTTACATTTTTACAAAAAAAATGTGTGTTGTATCGTTTTACCAACATAAGTTGTAATAAAAATTTATTTTATTACCTAACTCCTAGTCTACACGTAGATATTTTTATGTTGGCAATTGTCAAATTCTATCTCTCTCTTTAAAATGTTATGCTTGGACCAATAAGAAATCTAGAAAGCTGAGCAATAATATTTAACATAAGCTGTCAAATTATTTTTCTCTTTTAAAATGTTTTGCCCTTTTTAATAAAACGAAAAGTGCAAAATAACTAATTTTGCTTTGGAAAGACAAATGAAGAATAAAAAATGCGAAATAAAATAAAATTTTCGATAAAAAAAAAAAAGACAATTTAACATATAAATTTCTCATATACGTTTTCTCCACCCCTAACACAAAGTTGAACGTTATTTCTAACGTGAAGAAATAAAAATGACTTCGTGTAGACATAGAGTAAATTGATAATAACACACTATTACAGTGAAAAATCACTCCAGAAATGATATAGTATAGGTTATAGGCTTTCTTAAGGACATCATAAATCAGTTTTAAAAATTTCCACACACCTTCAAAATATCGAATTGTTCGCAAAGCACTGTGTTTGGGTAGGGTCTTGTATAAATATATTTCTAATTCTGTTATTCATTTATTTATTTAAGCTTTTTAAACTTCTTTGGAAACTAGAAGAAACAGGCTTTTATTAAGAGCAAATTTTCATATAACTTCTAGAAAGAATAAAATTTTTCCACAATTTTTCGAGTTCTACTGTGATTTATTACAATTTTTCCTATAAAAGCAACGATGCAATAATTTTTAAAGGCATTTTTGTTGTGAACATAATCAAGTTGTATACTTTTAAATTGGACAAAAATTATAGAACTTATTCGATTTTATCTGTAATAACTTACTAAAACTTTACATACATTTTTAATTTTATCCTCAAAAAGTAAAAAGCCCAAGGTTGGAAACCGATACCGTTATAAATACCGATACCGATTAAATACCGTTGAAAATGAGTTACCGTAACCGATACCGTTACCAAAATTATTATTTTCTAAAAATACCGGTATTCAAATACCGTTTCCCTCAATACCGGTATATACCGGTATTTTAGTTTCGGTATTTTAAAATATACTATTTTCTATGTTTTGTAAAATTATTTCTCATATAAATTTACTTGCTTTAAGAAAGATGAAATTAATTTTAATAATAAGAGATTATTTAAAGTAATATTTTTTTAATCTTGTTTTTAAGGTCCATTTATTATTTATATCTTTATTTCAATAGAATTCCTAAAACGATCCGTACAGGAAGAATATTAAAAAAATATATCTTCAGTTCTTCTAAAATATGTTAAGGTTTTTTTTTTTTTGTATATAGATTTCTAAAAATTCTTAACAAAAGTCAATAAAGTAGTAAAGTGGCAAAAGTGGCAAATAATTTTACGTAATTTATATCCTTTGTGCTAGATATGGTAGGTGAGTTCGACGAACTTGCCTAAGTTACCCAAAGTTATCCAAACGCGCTCAAAATAGAAAGACTTCATTCTGGAATGTTTTTGGGTCACAATTTATTTATTCATTCATTTTTTTTTTTTTGCGTTCCCCAGCTTTTGAGAACTTTCTACGATTTGGGAGAGTAAATTTGTAAATACTCTCGAGTATATAGAGAAATAAAAATTTTCCATGACGTTTCCGTTTTTTGAGACAACGACCCTTAATTATGATCTATTTTTAACAACTTTTACGCATAAATTTTAACTATTTTAACTTTTCCTATATCGTTTAGATTTGGTTCTTTTCTTAGAATTCTCTAAGAGAATGAAACGTTTTGTTCGGAAAGTTACAGCCAGGACAATGCATTTAAATATCCTTTAAATGTGGGCGGTAATTTTCTGTAATTTTCCCTGGACGCTGGGTCTCTAAAATGTTAACAAAAAATTCTGCCCATTCTTATACCTCTTTTATAAATTTAAATTTATTTATATTTTAATCTACTAATCTAATCTACACGTTCTTTTATAGTGTAATTCTTATACGTTCATGATATGAGTCGTAAAGACGCTCTGGGTTGGGGAACAAGTCAATTATGTCTTAAATACAGCTGCGTTACAGTTTGCCGAGGCTTTTACATTTGTCACATGCAATCGATTTTAACATTACTCGGGGAACTTAATTCGGAAACTTCAGCCTTCTATACAAAGATATTGATCGAGTGGATGATATGCGAAGGAATCTTCTTCTGGAATGAACGATCTGGCAATATGTTAGCAGATAGCTACGCCATTTAAACTATTAGGCGAAAATTATAAAATTTTATTAAGTTTATTTGAATTGAAACTAGGTCCGAAGATATATGGTGTTAAATTTCATGTATTTAAAAAATCAGAAAAATGTATACTTTGAACCGCCACAAAAATCAAACTGCAAAGAATATTCATGTCTTAAAGTGATATATAATATAAAAATATTCAATTCAAAGTTTTATTTAATCAAATTTAATTGAAAATAAATAGAAGATTTAACTCTTTAATGTCTTTGCTCTGTCTTTAATAATAACGGTATATACCGGTATTTTAGTTTCGGTACCGGTATACCGATACCGATATAATTTAAAATATCGTTACCGATACCGTTACCGAAATAAATATAAATTGAATACCGATACCGTTATCGATACCGATATTCGTTTCGGTTTCCAACCTTGGTAAAAACCAAGTAAAACACAGAAAAAAATATTGCATAAAATGGTTTAATTAATTTGTTAATTAATTTTAAATTTGAAGTTAATAAAAAGTAATTATTAATAAAATTAACTTTCTAATTGGTTTCAATTTTATTTGACAAATTCGATAGCTCTTTAAAACATAAAAAAAGGAAAAATATTTTGAAACAAAATAAATATAATTTTGTAAAAAATCGTCGATTTGAAACTGTTTCAACTTTTTGTGAGCTATTTAAAGAAAAACTATGAATTAGGAATTATTAGGTATGTACAAGATTTTAAGATTTGACAAGGTTACTAATCATTCCGGTTGTTTCCGATAAGGACCTGGTTTGCATCAACATGCTGCTTTTTGAATGAAGATTTATATATAAATAGTAAGTTCATAGTGATTACTTTTACCATTTCTTCTTTAATGTTGTTATTGGTATGTCATCCCCTAAGTTGTAAAATCTACCTCAATGATAATTATAATCAATCCCTTTTTGGAGTGTATAGCCGAGATGATGTCCGATTATTATTATAAGTTTTGCCCAGAAATCGAGTATTAGTAGAAGTAAATTTATTTAGGACATACATACATTACACATGTTAAATTCATTATGTATAGTACATTACATTACGTATATTTTCACATATTTGGCTTTACATACATTGTAATTGTAAACAGTTTTTATTTTAAAAAATGTAATAAAGCAATAAATACTTTTGATAAAATTCGTCTATTATTATCAAGAAAAGCACTTATGAGTAATCATGCAGATTTAATTAATTTTAGAATCAGATCAATAAATATTCTAGTTGGTTTTAAACGAAAATTCAATTATAATTCTTATTGGATCAATTAAAAAAATAATTGAAACTTTAATGGAAAGCAATTATTTCAGTTAATTAATAGTATCATTTTGTTGATTGGAGCAAAATCTAATAAAAATTTAATTAATGTAAGCAATTTCTTAATTAAATTCTATGTTTTTTCCGTGAATATATTAAAAATATTTTGTCTTAAAATATATGAAGTATTTTTTTTTTTTTTTTTTTTATAAAGTTTAGAAAATGCTTAATGAACTTTTTGAGGTTTTAAACAATTTTATATAGGGATATCTCATTTTATTATAAACAAAATAACATTTCAAACTTTATTAACAAATATGTGTAGTCTTTTAGAAAAAAAATCAGAAGAATTTACATCAAAGTCAAAATTTCGAACAAGAAAAGGAAAATAAATTAAGAAAAATAATGAATAATTCATTACTTAATATGATTGTATATAGAAGATGGTAATATAGTTAAAAAATTGTTAAATTGACTTAAAATTTATGAAGCTACGAGATCTATAATTCAGGAACCAACCTAAAAACATTTTTTTCGCAATATCTCGAAATTTAGGGGATGTTTCGAATTTTTTTAAATTGTTGTGTGATGTTCTCAAGAAGATCTAAAACTCTCATTAGATGGTTTTCCGAGTGAAAATAAAAAGTTCGATTTTGTAACAGCGTGTAATTAATTAGTTCTAGTTCTTTATGAAAATCTTTACTAAGCGAAATTTGGTAGGAATGTTATTTAATGTAACAAAATAAAAGTTTATTGAATAAATATTCTTTTGACTACATAAAATGCAGAAAGTAAGAACGGCAAAAACTGACGTTTTCAATAAATATTTGCAATAAGTCAGTAAATTATGAAAAGAAGTATGTATTTCTAAAAAAAGTTAAATTCAAAATGCAAGCTGTAGTTAAAAAATAAATAAAGGATTTGATTTATTCTACATTCAGAAGAATACTCTCTCTTTTAAATTTGTTGATACCAAAATAGACAATCTTTTACATTTAACAAAAATACGCTTGATTATATTAATTAAAGACCTATCCTACAAAGTTAATATCAAGCTCAGTGTCACGAATATAAGTTTTAAAAAATTAAATCTAAAAGACTACAAAATTATAAAAAAAATTCAAAGAAATAATATTATTCTTATAAAAACTAATATTTAACGTTTAAAAATACAAAATACTTATATTACATTGTATAGCTTACCATGGACTGATTTTAAATAAAAAAAATTAGTGCGTTTCTTAATTTTTAGGCTATATTTTGTATTTAAAAAAAAATTTTTTAGACACATATTTTCAAAAAATTAATGCATAAAAATCCGCAACGTTTTATTGCAACAAAATTTGGATTATTTTTGTAGGTAAAAATGTTTTTTACAAAATTTTAAAAAGAATTTAATCACAAATTGTATTAAGCAAACAAAACTATTAAAGAAATTTGAAAATTTTATTTTCTTCATTACATATTAAAGCTGACTGTTCTGAAATCATGGGAACAGGCTGTATCGTAAATAATTATTTTATTAGTTTTTATTTGATATTCAATAAAAACTACGTGAAAAAGGTTTTTGATTTGTATGAAAAAAATCTTAAAAAAAATTATGTAGTTTTTATATCAAAAACCAAATTAAGCCAAAAACTACTAGATTTTGTTTGGTGTAAACGGCATATAGGGGAAATCTTTTGCTATCGTTGACTTGTAAATTTTTACTTCTAAAGAAAGCAATAAGTAGTTGCATTAATATTTAATAATTTAATATTTGGTGAATTAAGTTCTTTATTAACAAATTATTTCCATTTGTAGTTTATATATAACTTGGACACAAAATAAAACTTGAACCCACATATTTATCTGTGGAATTGAAAATTTACATTTTTCATACATTTTATTAATTTTTAGTACATATGACTTTTAAACTAGTATTTATATCTACTTATGAAGAATTCATTCACGTTTATTTACTTTTTATTATTATAAGCTGACATGGTAAATTTTTTATGCGATATTAGTTTTACCCCCAACCAATATTTATTTAACATTCATTGATTGTATCAATGAAACGAAATTTTACAGATTAGTTTTGTTTTAAATTTCAATTTACAATAACAAATTATTAAAAAAAAAAAAAAATATATATATATATATATATATATATATATATAAAATAAAGAAACACAGGTGCATCATTTTTCAACAATAATTCATCTAGATTTAGTTAGAATTTAAAACGAAGAAAATGAGAAGGCGTTAACTGAAAAACAAAAACAATCGTTCACATTCCGTTCACAACATTGTTGGATCATTAATACTTTTAGTTCAAAAAAATTTAAATGATTTTTATTTTAGTGTTTTAAACAACATTCAAAAATATTTTGCCTTGTTTTATGGAAGATCTCAAATAAGTATTTTTTAACTTTATTTTTATGTTTATTTTATTTATTTATTTTATTATTTTTTCTTTTTTTTTTCCATTTATTTTATTTCATTCGTATGGAACTTGTTTCAGCAACATTTTGACAATAAAATCAACAGCGGCAACAACAATAACAGCAAGATGACTTGTTTTGGTCTTTTTTGAAGTTGTTGTTATTTTCAATTATTAGCAATTGATGACGACAGTGCGCGTTAATGGCGGCAACAGTCAATGTGTTCTTTGGCGTGTTTTATGTATTTTGTTACAAATATTTTTTTTTTTTTTTTTTTTGTAAAAAAAGAATTAACAACAAAATATAATAAAATAAAATGAAACTAGTTTAACAGATGCTACAAAAAATCACAATTTTACGCATGAACAATTACTTGTTAACTATAAAAAAGTTTTAAACGTTTTATGTCACTACAAAATTTCCGCAAGCACTAAAAAAAATTAACGTTTTCATAAAAAGCACCTGAAAACACCTTAATAATATCGCCAATTATTAAATAAATTAAAACATATCTTTGCGCATGCGTCACCGTTTGTTTTGCGTGTTTTCGTTTTCTTATTATGTTTTATATTTTTTAAATATAATAATTTGATTTTTTCTAATTCCTTTAGCTTATTTAGTCATCTATCTATATTTTATCCTTATACAAATCATATTTTAAAAATACTTTTCTTATTCTATTTTTTATTCTTAAAAAAAGTCCAAGTATTGTGGTAATTACTAACCCCGTATCGTTAAAAAAGAATCTAAATAATATTTTTATTTATTTCATGATAAAATCTTAAGCCAATTAAGGCTAGTCGATTTATTTTATATATATATATATTTTTTTTTTAATTTTATTTATTTTATATTCTTTAATTTTATTTTATTTATTTTTTTATTTATTATTTTTTTTTTTTTGTTTTTTTTTTTTTTTGTAAAAAAGAAAAGTGTGTGTTAATCGCACAAGTATCGCGTCACAACTGATTTAACTCATAATATTGTAATGTCAATACGGCGGTCCATTCAATCGCAACCACACGCATTTTACCGCCACTCCACTTATTCCCTTTGTATCTTAACTTTTGTGTTGTTGTTATTGTATTTTTGTTTTTATACAGTGGGCCAGGTGATTGAATAATTAAAATTAAAATTAACAACACCTGATTAAATAATTATTTTGTTTTTTTCTTATTATAGCTTATTTATAGTTAAAAATATTTGGAATTTTTTTATATTTTTATTGAAGATATAAAATATTGTGAGTTTTTGTTTAATTAGAGATAGATGATGATTGCTCGTTTGCTTCACCCTTGACTTTGTCGCTTTATTATTAAATACAATTGATAATTAAACCAGTTTTCTGCTATAAAACGTGAATAATAAAAAATCTATATTTTTAAACGGCAGAATGTTAAATATTTTATAGTGTTTTAATTCAAAATTATATAAATAAATATGTAGTTGTTTTAGTTAATTCTACTAATTAATAATTCAATTTGGCTATTAATACAAATTGCTTTAAGAAATTCATTTTATAAGTATGCAAAAGCATAAGGAACATAAAAAACATGATATATTGGTTTAGTCATTTCCCGTAAGATTCTGAGTCGATCCACTTATGTTCTTTTGTCTGTCTGTTGAAAGCAGGTTAGGGCTCGGTACCGAACATCTATGGCGACGAAATTTGGCTCAAATATTGTTTAGTATTGAAAATGAGCAAAATCGGTTAATAAACAAAAATTTGATGGGCCAAATAAATACCTGAAAGACTTAGTAATAATTCCAATTCATACTTTTTAGCCAATATCACTTAAACAAAGTAATGCACGCCATTGAAATTTTGTACAAAAAGTTCAAGGATCGATGTGAACTCGGAAACCAAAAATGGGCGTTACCCATCCACCTTACCGCTTACCACCGATATGAAATGAAATATTAAATGTAATATAACTTTCTTACTTTTTATGCAGACTGCGAACAAAATAATCCGTACACACTTTAAGGCTTATAACTTTTAATATACTTAAACAAGATCCAATCCAACACAGAAATAAACGAAAACACAATAATTCAGAAAATATTAAATATTTCACTAAAAACATGACTAAAAAAAATAATTTTTCTTGTAAATTTAAAATTAGAATTAACGGTTTTTAACAAAAAAGATTTCAAAAAGATTTTTATAAGTTGAATCGTATGTACTAAACTTTTCGTGCGCAGTCTTTATATACGTTTGCCATTCCATTTGTAACACCGCACAGTGAACTTTATAAAAAAAAAATATGAAATTCCTAAACTACATGTTAGACCGAATTGAGATGTATGAGAAAGTTTTAGAAGAGGACCTAGTCTTTCAGAAAAATTATGTTGTAATCACCCTGCTGTAATTCGAGATGAACTACAAGGATTCAAAATTGAAAACCTCGAACATAAAAAAGTTTTAAGAGCATGTGTAGAAGTACATTATGACCGATTTCGATGGTTTTTAATTTTAAGAAAGAATTTGACAAAATAAAAAAGAACATGTTTTCACATTTAAGTTATATCTTACAGTTAAAAAGATATTTACGCTTGAATTTTAAACTTTCGATTTTTTGTCTTAACGTTTTTTGCTTTTTGCCATTAGTTAGCTAGCCGTTAGAAATTATCAAATTCAATACTTTAAAAATGATTACGAAAAATTCCAGATTTTTTTAACGAAAAGATTGTCTAAATTTTTTACTCTTTCCTCAAAATCTAATTAATAAAAAAATATTTTTTGTACACATTTCAAAAGACAAGGATTCTAAAATGGTTAGAAAGGAAAATTTGATTTGATTGACCCTAAGTTCAGCATTGATCGAAAATTATGAAATTTTGAACGAAATTTCAAATTCATCGATCTAGAAAAACATTAAATTAGTTCTCGCTCGCTCAAAAATCTAGATAAGAGAACATATCATATGACATGTTATTAAAGGTTTTTCATGAACGATTTGCAAATTTTAACACCCTGTAGCTCATTATATATTACAACAATATCATTTTGAAAGACTGCAACTTTTTCATACATCTCATTTGTAGTTTAGAAGATTTAGATTTATTACCAAAATTTTATTTTTATTACTTTTCATATTTAGGCTCCACTGTGCACCGTACAAAAAATTTTCAAACACTTTTATCACACGTAAAAGATCAATATATTTATGAAACTAGAGACCATAAACTACGTATTCAGTTTTTTTCCATCACCTTAAATGTCCTTCCAAATAGAGATCAAAATTTCGAAGGATATTCAATTTAAAAAAATATAAAATATTTAAGATTATATAATCACAATATAAGTCTCAAATGAAAGTTAGAAATCCCTGCAAACAGCACAAGAAGTTAAGAAAATATTCTTTATATTTAACATTAAAAATATTTATAAATGTTGCAGGGTGTAATCTGGTACATTATACAATATAACGTATGCGGACTTCTAGTTTCTTCAAAAATATTAACAAAAAAAAAAGGGAACTACCTTGATCAAAACATGTGTAATTTTGTCGATTATTTATATATTAACCCCACACAAAATGATTTATAATTTCAACCAGGTGGCAACGAGAGTCAGATAAATTTATTTCTTCGATAGATATAAATCCATTGATCAAAAATGTATAAAAATTAAAACCAGAAGTTTTTCGAATAATAATAATAATAATAATAAAAATAACAATAATAATATTCGAGGTATATATATTGTCCAATAAAAATATATCTTCTAAACTACTTTAATATCCGAATATTATGACAGGATGATTTTGAGGAGTTTGAACAAATCTTTAAATTTAATATAATTTTAAAAATTCAAAATACTCCCTAAACTTAAATCGATTAAAAAGTTTTGAACCAACCTAAATAGAGGAGAGTTTTTAGAATCTTATCTACAAAATTTCGAGGTCAACTGGGATATAATTACCGAATAAGAGGTCCGAAAAATTCCAACATTGAGCTTTTAAACTCTTGATAAAAAGTTCTGCTCTAAAAGCGCACAAAAGGGGTCCAAATTTAAGATATATAAAATTAACATAATACATATATAATTTTTTAATCTAGTTTATAGTTGCGGAGATATTATAAAATTGTGTCAACAATTTTTCTATGATTTTATTTTATTTTTAAGGGCATCAATGGAAAGGTCTTATTCATTTCATTTAACCCTTTAGTTGAACAAGTAATATTTTGAGATTTTCGGTTCAAAATTGGTTAAGCTAATTTTTACATCAAACAAATGTCACCAAAAGCATACATACATTTATCATAAAAAGTATAAATTCGTGTAAACTAGCGACTAAATTTCAAAAATCCCTTTAATTCGATTGTTATCGCGATTTTAAAGGAACTTATTATATTTTTCATAAATTCATCTACATTTAATATTTACATGGAATAACTACTTACGTGACCTATTTGCACAAATTGATAATATAACCTTTGGGGAACAAAATGCATAAAATTGACCCTTTTGATGTTAAGGGGTTAATTACGTATAATCATCAATAGTATCAGGATAGACCATTCCAATAGTGCATTAAAACGCAATATATGTTGAAAAATATCCGAAATATATAAATTTATATGTTTGAATAAAGAAAATATGACAAAAAACGTTAGGAAAATCTTAATATTCCGCGACCGAAAAGAAACATAACAATAATTTAAATGAATGTTCCAGGCCTTAGTTGCCCCTATTATAATTTGAAGTTAACTTTCTTTTAAAAAAAATTTTGATAATAACATTGAAAGAAATATGTATTTTTAGAGGTGTTTTGAAAATGATCCAGCTCACTTAAATTTTAATATTCAGATGTAATTTTTTTTGGAACCATATAATAATAACAAACCAATCTTCATTTCTAGAGGGGTATATTTCCAACTTTTTTTCGTGAGATTCTTTAATGTGGATAAAATATAAGATAAAAAAGGAAAATTGGCATTTTGTTATATTAAAAAAAAAAATATTACCAAAAAAGATAAAAATATCAATTTTCCTCTTTTATCGTATATCAGAAAAAATAACAGAAAAAAATTGCTAATTAAGCGATTTATCGAAGATAAAAATTATTCTAATTACTTTTTTAATTATATTAATTATTCAAGCGTTCAAAGTTTAAAGTTTCTAACATTTAAAAAAACAATTTATCGGCTTATAATTCATTTTTTTATTGTATTAGTTAAGTATTAAGTAATCAATTATAAATAAAAAATAAGTAATAATTTTAATAATTAAATGTAATAGGCTGAACTTCAATTAATAAAATAAATAATTTAGTTTTTCATAATTGAAATATGATTTTAGATCTTTTCTGTATAGAATTTAAATTTAATTTATTACACAGAAAAAATATGGTCTATTATTAAATGATTTATCAAAGATAAAAACTATTCCAATTAATATTTTAATTGTATCAATTATTCTATTGATCAAAATTAAATTTTTTTAATAATTTTTATTAAAAATTGAATAATTTACCGGCTTTCAATTATTTTAGTTATATCAATTAACACAGAAAAAAATATTTTCGAAAAAATTTCAATTAAATTATTAATCAGAATTTTAAAATAATTTCAAATATTTTTTATAATTAAATAAATTTCACCAAATTTAAGTATTCTAACAAATTAAATTCAAATTTTACATAGAGAAATATGAAATCCAATTTCAATTAATAATAACACATAATTCAATTATTTTATTAACTGAAATTCAACCAATTAAAAAAAATGGATATATTATTCCAAACATCATTTATTTTTATTTATATTTGATTAATGTATTAATTGTTACAATAAGACAAATAATTGAAATCCAATAAATTGTTTTATTTTTAGTAAAAAATATTAGAAAATTTGAATTTTGTTTAATTGAATAATTGATAATAATTAACCTTTGATAAATCGCTTAATAGATCATATTTTTTCTGTGAATATATTAATCAAATATAAATAAAATTAAGTAATAATTTAAATAATTGAATATATAATTTATTTAATTATTTTTCTAAATCCTATTGTAATGTTATTGTAGATAGTTTTACTATTTTTTATATTTTTAAGTAAGACACCTCTATATAAGACAACTTTTTATCAAGACAAACGTCAAAATTTGCGCGAATTTATAGAAGGTGGCAACAGTTGCACAAATAATAATAATAATAATAATAATAAATATAATAATAATAATAATAATAATAATAATAATCAGCTGTTTAACTGAAGTTTCCTTGTATAAATTCACACTGATTTTGACTTTTGTCTTGATAAAAATTTGTCTAGTATAGACACTACGTTATGGTTTTTTTTGTTTAAAAGAGAAAAAAATGTGTTAATATTTTTTTATTTTATTTGATATTGTAATTCACTAATCAATAATTAGAAAAGAAAACCTTTCAAAATACTGTAAAAAAATGTTATCCTTATGTGCTTAATTGTGCCATTTAAACATAAGAGTTATAACTAAAAAAGGACAAAATACATACTAATTTTAAAAAGTATCTATAACTATAAAAAATTAAAATTAAAAAAAATGCGAATTTACAAAATAAAACGTTTTTTTATATTCACCTGAAAAGTAGTTAAAAACACACAAGACTCTTAAGCAGCGCACCAACTATATTGATTCGGATTATCGCTCCTTTTTGTTAATTTTTGTATGATTCTCTAAAGTGATAAAAAACGGCGATACTACCCCTACCATGGTTTTTTTTTTTTTTTTTTTTTTTTGTACAATGTCATACTAAAGTCAAGTAAATGCGGACAAGTAGTAAGTACGGTCAAGTAAATGGGACATGAAGGATAATAGTGAGGCGTACGGCAACCCCACCAGTGTCATTGATAATTCTTATTTTTCACACTTTAATTGAATAATTAAAACAGCACTTGTCAATCTTTTTTCATTACTATAAAATTTGCGACACTAAACAATACACATATTTTTTAAATTCAAAAAACTTAGAATTTTTTTAATTCCTCTAAAATCATAATAACCACTGTTTAGATTCTAATCATCTTTTGTTGACATTTATTCGCCTTCGAACCACTTTTAAAGACATACACAGCCAAAGTCATATTAACAACAAAATAACCAGTCAGCAGCAAAACAACAACAGCAATAAAGACAACAATACTTTACTTCAATCAATCGCACTTAACCGCCAACGTGCAAAATTTTTAATACATAAATATGTACTTTTATTTATTTTATTTTTATTTATTTACAATCATAAAATCCAACTCAGGTTCTTTGAAATTAAAATTAAAAAATATAAAATAAACAAATTTTTATGTTTATGTAAATAAATGTTAGATCTATGTATTTAACAAATAATATTTAAAATATTCTAAATAATAACGCCAGCAACAACAATAATAAAAATAAAACAAAAAAAAATAGATAATAATAATAAAAATCGAACTTCATTGTTGAGATGAAATTTGAACAAGTTTAAAATTTTAGCAAATATTTTTTTAACAAAATCTTTTTTCTGTGACAAACGCAAATGATCACAGATTATGAAATGATTTCAGATTTTTATATGGGGTATTATGCGTTTGAACTGATGTTTGTAAAGCATAGAAAACAATCATCCAACACCCACCTTAAAGTATAACAATCGATCCGGAATCACTTTTTGAGTCTATCTAATGATGTCCGTCCGTCCATCCATCTGTCCGTCTGGCTGGACAAAGTACAGTTCGCAATTTTAAAGATAATTCAATGAAATTTGGCACGTAATACTTTCATGACATAAGGATGAAGCCTATTGAAATTGGTGATGATAGCTCCATTATTTCACCTAGCCCCCATACAAATGTCTTCCCGGAATAGAGGTTTAACCACCATAAATTCCTTAAATATAGCAATATTTCAATGAAATTCGGTGTAAGGAAGTTTTGTATAAGTATCAATCTTTATGCCGAATTTCATGCAGATCAGTATATAATTGACTATAGCTCTCATATAAAACCCTCTTCCGAAAATCACTTCAACGTGCATAAATCTCATGCACATGTTAGTAACAGGTTTATATTCGACACAAATAAGTTTTATATAAGTAGAAATCATAATGACAAATTTTATGAGGATCGCTCCATAATTTACCATAGCTCCCATATAAGCCCACTTTCGGGAGTCACCCTAAAGTACATAAATTCATATAAATGTTAGTATCAACGTAATATTCTGTATTCGTATATTTTATTTTGCACTTAGTAAAAGGATCAGCCCACAATTGTCCACATGTCTAATAAAATACCCTTCCACGAATTTTGATGGACATGCACAATTGTGTGGGGTATCATATAGTCGGGCTTTACCGACTATATCTTTCTTACTTGTGTGTGTGTGTTTTTTTTTATTTATTTCATTAAAAAATATATTATGAAACAGACAACTTAATTTATCAATAAAAATCTTTTATTAAGTAATGTACTTATTTTTTATTGAAATTTGTATCAAACAATTACTTTTGGTGTGATACATAAGCGATCACAGATTTAGCTTATAACCTCAAAATAACGTATGCGGAATAAAATTGCAACAAAATTAAAAAAGTTTAAAATTTCTCCAAAAAGTAACTAACTAAAATCTTATATTATTTTTTCAGAAGATAACTTATATGTTATTTTTATATGCCCAATATTTGGACACTTTTCGGGCATTGTTGGAGGAGTTCTGAAAAACTTTTTTATATGAAGTTTAAAAACTTGATATTGGAACTTTCCGAACCTGTTATACAGTTATTATATTCTATTTTGCCTTAAAATTTTATCAGAAAGATTCTATAAATTCTCATACGATTAAATTGGTCTAAAGCTTATTATTCGATTTTAATCTAAAATTATTTGGAGCTTTTTAATTTTTATACTTTGATTTAATTTCGAGATTTTTCTCACACCTTAAAATCATCCTATCGTTATATCAGGATATTAAATTAGTTTAGAATAATGTACTTCGATATTTCTTTTTATGAAATCCATCACCTCTGGATTACACAGCTTAATATATTAATCAAAAAATGCAAACAAATCAGAATTTTTAAAATTTAAAATTCGCCACAAATTGACTTTGATTCATTAAAATTTTTTCTTTGTAAAACTTTTGGCCTTAATTTTTATACTTTTTCTATCAATGAATTTATATCTATCGAAAAAATAAATTTCTTTGACACTCATTGCCATCTGAGTTAAAATATAGACCAATTTATATGAGGTAAATATAAAAATAATACAAAAAATTAAAATTATTTTGTTCAAGGTAACTCTTTTTTGTTAACATTTTGAAGAAACTAGAACTCAGATTTTCATGCAAATTTGCGCATTATCATAAGTACACTATTATTAAAAAATTAAAGTCAAATCAGATTTTAGAATTGTTCCAAAAAAAATGTTTGTCAAAAATTGACTTTGAGCCACACAAAACTTTTGGCCATAATTTTGGTATTTTTTTTATCAATGAGTTCATATCTACCGAAAAAAAATTTATCTCTGACTCTCATTGCCATCTGAGTTGAAATATAAACCAGTTTGTGGTGGTGTATATATAGAAATAATCTAAAAAAAAAAATACAAATACTTTTTCATAAAATTTTTGCAATGTTAGGAGAAAACATGTCACCCACAAAATTGTTGACAAAAAGTCTTTAACGTAAGTACACTATTTTTAACCAGTGCCGAAAGTTTTGTTTTTATTTTATTCCCCATACGTTAAGCAGTGTATACTAGGCTTATTTCCATTCAAAAATGAGTTTTTGAGCTTCCTAAACTCGTCTCGTACAAATGGTGCCTCTATGGATATTCTCATTTCTTATATATCATGGTGAACCCCATCATGGTCCTAAAAATTTTTAATTGGGCCCTATGTATGATATCGATACTCGTATTACTGGCTGTTCCCCATAGCTGGGTGCTGTACGGTTTCATACAGGATGACTTTACTGTCAAGGCTTAGTTTTAAATGACTGTTAATTACCCAGTGAAGACTTGAAGATTTTAACTTCATATGAAGTCCTTTGTCTTCTATATGACGACGCCATGTTAGTCGTCTATCTAAATGAATAACAAGGTAAGTAGCATGATCTGACTGGGTTATACTTATATCATTAAGTGTAACTGGAGATGAATGTAACATGGTTACTTTTCACTTCATTTATGCAAATACGCCAGTTTTTCAATCATGTCCCCACACGTTCAAGGTAAATATCTAGTTGGCTAGATACTATTTGTGGGTTTTCATAAGAACTGAGTATTGCAATATCATCAGCAAATGTTGAAATAGTCATTTCATCACATTAGGCAAATCAGAGGTGTAAATTAGATATGGAGTAGGTCCAAAAACACTGCCCTGTGGAACACCTACTTTTATTTCAAATTCTTCCGTCACAAAGTCATTATACTTTACCCTAAATGTAAAGTCAGATAGATAGGACTACAGAAATTTGTGGGTACATGGTGGTAAATAAACATTTAATTTTTTAGATTAGCTGAACAATACTTCTTTAATTCGAAACATTTCCTTTTCTCTCCATTTAGACGATTTGCTTGTTCTATGGTTCTGTGTTTTTCACGAAAACCAAACTGGTGAACTGAGACGATATCTCCATCGTTCAAGAATGGTAGAATTTTCTTTTGAAATACTTTTTCAAATAGCTGCGACAAGCAAGAAAGTAAGCTAATAGGTATATACTCATATGAAGATGTTATAGTAGAATCTTTTCCTGGCTTTGGTCTCATTTTAATCAGAGAAGTTTTTTAAATTTTTAGAAAGACTCCTAGTTTCAAGATCGCGTTGAAAATTATTAATAGCACAATTATTGCCACATTCGGTAGGTTTTTAATTATAGATGGTGTTATCGAATCATATCTTTTCTAACATTTATATTTTTTATAATGATTGTATCAGTGTCCTCTGGGCTAACAACAATTATGTAGTCATGATTTAGTGTAGTGTCAACTGTCTCTCCCAATAAAAATCATTTATTTGGGGATTGGGTTGAAAGACTTCCTTAAAGGACTTTGTGCCTCTTCCGGTGATTTAATAACCTTCACAAAATTAATCTTTTTATTATTCGTTATGATTTCAATGTATTTTCTACTTTAGCGATCATCATCTAATTGAAGGGTTCTTTTTAGTTCCTTGCTTGCTATGGACAGCCTCAACTTTGCAGCTGCTGATCTGGTTTGTTGCCATTCTCTTCTGAGTTTTCTATTTTCAAGGAGGTGTTTTTCAACTTCAGAAGTGGAAGTAATCTTGTCATCCTTTATAAAAGTTTAACTATTAGAATGTTTCATTGCTGAAGTAAGTAATGACGTAAAGTCATTGACGCAATCATTAACATCTTCCTCACACTGAAAATTTGGATTCGTGTGCATATGACTACTTATGTATTTTCCATATTTTAACCAATTTGTCCTATAGAAAGTATTCGTGGGATATTTTCGCAAGTTATTCCTTGTATAGTATGTTACTGTTATAGGAGAATGGTCAGAAGTTAAGTCATATGAAATTTTTGTCGTTATTGAATTTCGGTATATACTTTTTGATATGGCAAAGTGTATGAGGTCAGGAATTTTTTTAAGATCAGCAGGCCAATACGTTGGATGTCCAGTTGACACAAATCAATGACATTTTTGCGATCAACTAGTACCTTATAAAGCTGTCTCTCTAGGATTCATCAATCTTGAACTCGAATACGTGTGTTCGCCACATGCCAGGAAACGATCTCATAGTGTGTTAAGGAGATCTTAAAATTTTTCCTTAGTCATTAAAAATAGTGGTGAGCAATGAACCGAGCTTAGGGTTAAAGCACCTGAGAAACATTCAAGATGAATTCGATTTCTAATTAGTATACCAGTACCACCATATGTTTTACCGTCCTTATGATTAGTAGAGTGAAATGAATAACCTAATATATAAAAATTGTATCTGTTGCTAAGATGAGTCTCGGAGACTAACATCACATCAATCTTTTGCTTTTTCATGAAGTATAAAATTTCCATTTTATGTTGGTTTAAACCATTTGCACTCCAAAAACATACTCTCAAATAACTCATTAAATTGATAAACAAAAATTTTTGAAAATAATCTATATTATTTATAAGGCCGCATATGCTGTATTTCCATTTTAGTTTTTTTTTTTTCAACAACAACCCACATTAACGTATTTTTATTTTAACTATCATTAAATCACAGTGGGTTCAAAAAATTATAATTCAGGGACATTTTAGCAACATTGTTAGAAAATAAAGTGTTTACGAAATTCTATAAAAAGAATTCATTGAAAATTTTCTATAATAATTAAATTTTCTATAAAAATTAAATTTATCAAAAATTCTCTATACAAAGTGAATTTATCGAAAATTTTCTATAAAAAGAAAATTAAACGAAAATTTTTTTATAAAAATTTAACTTATCGAAAATTTTATGTAAAAATTGAATTTATCGAAAATTTTAAAAAATTTAAAAATTTTCTTTAAAAAGGGAATTTATCGATAATTATCTATAAAAATTTAATTTTCTTTAAGGAGAAAATTTATTGAAAACTTTCTTCAAAAAGAGAATTTTGAAATAAAAAATCTCTTAAAAAGAGAATTTGTCAAACATTTTCTATAAAGAAAGATTTTCTGTAAAATTATCGATTTCTTTTAAGAGAATTTATGAAAAATTTTTTACAAAAAGAGAATTTATTGAAAATTTTCTATAAAAATTAAAAATTAATTAGCGATAAATTTAATTTTTATCGATAATTTCGGATTAATTTAATTTTAAATTTTATTTAAAAAGAGAATTGATAATTTTCTTTAAAAAAAAAAGAATTTATCAAAAATTTTCGTAAATTTTCTTAAAAATAAAATTTTCAAAAAATTCGAAAATCGAAAATTAGCTTAAAAAGAAAATTTATCGAACATTTTCTTTATAAATGAGATTTACAGAATTTTCGAACGTTAAATTAAAAAAAATAATAATAATTTAGAACGCTATCTTTTCTACCCTTCACCACCTTACCAAAAAATAATATTTACGCCTTATAGTATGCTTTCATGTTTTGTATACATATGTTTGTATGTCGATACATGATTATACAAAAAACAACAACAATGAGTCATTGAAATGCTTCTATTTCCAATTAAGAAACTTCCACATATATATAAAAAATGATTGTATATATATATATATATATATATATATATATATATATGATTATATATGTATATATCCTGCAAGCATTTAGTGAAGTCTTTGGAAATAGCTCACTACTTCGCCACTCTTAGAAGGGCAATAGAAGATTTCTCTCAATTTTCCAACAACAAAATATTTTAGTATATGAATTGAATCTTCTAAACGTAACTTCTTTAATCACTATTAGAAGTTGTTTGGATAACAGTTACAGTTATCTAAAAACGAAAACACTATTTTTCAACACCTTTTCTAGCATTTGGAAGATTGTTTTTTATCAATCCACATAATATGTCTAATTTGGCATTTGATTAATAGTAGAGCGTGCAAATACAACACACATTAGGTTCGAAATTTTATCATAAAATCTTGATTTTAGCGACTGTTTACATTTCATAATGGGATAGAGAACAAGAAGAAACAATATAATTTTGCTTATTAAAAATATAATTTTTGAAGTGATTAGAATGAAAAAATATTGAAATTAACTAAAATTATTTATGTAAGCTGATGTGAAACACAAAATTCATAAGTTTTACTTATAAAAAGAAAATTAAGAAAATAAGGTAACGTTTATCACAATTTAAAAGATATTATTAATATTTCAAATTTTGGGCAAGTGAATAAATTTAGGAAAACATTTTCATTTTCTATAAAATTAAAATATGTTGTTAACAATTTGCGGGCCAGAAAATTTTGTTTTATATAAAATTCTTATAACTAAAACAACATTTTTTTAAAGTGTGGGAGTTTGACTTATGTATGACATGCCCCCAGCAAAAGTCGCTAATTCTCAAAATAATTTTCTATAGAACAAAAAATTAAGAATATATTAAAGAATTGATTTTACAAGTCTATTCTGTGGAAGATTAAAATTTGTATATACAGCAATCAAAATTTTGGGAATGCATCGCATTAGAACATCCGAAAAATATTTTAACAGAGTTAAATTTTTGCATTTTAAATTTGAAAAGGAATTTTCAAAATTTTAAATTATTTTTTTTTTTAATTTTGAAAAGAATTCAAACATTGTTGCTGTTATTAAATATTTTGAAGAAATTGTTTTGTTGTTGTAATGCTTGAAATGTGTGGAGTAGAACGTGATAATTTCTGGTTAAGTAGCGGTATTTATTTCTGAGTTTCAAAAATCTTAAAAATTGGCAAAATGATTGAAAAAACTATCAGGGCCAAGATGATTTAAAATGGTACATCATCATTAAAATTTGTAATATAGTATGCAAATAGTTAAAACACCATGCAATATTTAATAAAAGGAATTCCCTTTATAAAAATGGAAACATTTGAAAGAGAAATTAGAGAAAATTTCTTATAAATATTGTTTCAAATATTTCCAAAATTCTTAGTAGTGAGCTATTTGTTCAGAGAGAAAGTATGATTTAAATTAAGAATGTATATGGTGTTCGCCTTGTAAAAAGTGTAATACATTTATTCTTTAATTGTTTTTCTGTAGCAAAACTGGCGATTAAAAAAAAATAACTAAAAAAAATTTATTTATTTTAATTACATAGAAAATTCAATACCAAATTAAAATAAATAATAATGTAGTTTTGTAATATTTAGAAATCGTATATTACTGAAAAAACATTGTAGAAATATTGAATTACACTTTTTATAAAGCGAACATCATAACCTTTCTAAAAATCATACATTGTCGCCGAACATGCTAATAATTGCAAAAAATTTTGCGAATATTCTAATAGATGTTAAATGTTTGTTTAAATTTCTGATATAGTTAGAGATAGCATCTTTAGAGTAACGCTTTAGTGGGGATTGGAAGATTCTAATTAGAATTTTTTATTAGATACTTTTTACTGTGTTATAGTAGATCTTAATACGTGACGTACAAAATTCACTAAAGCGTTACGAATTCTGATCTACTTAGTAACACCGTTCGGGAAGAAATGTGACATCGAGAGATAGTTCCTTTTCAGTAACGATTTAGTGGGGATTTGAAGATTCGAATTAGTACCTATCATTATACGCGTTTTACGTGACATTCAATACTGACTAAAGGGTTACTCAAAAGGAACTATCGCTAAGTGGCACAGTTCCTCCCAAACGTTGGATTCGATGGTAAAAGCGACGCATATTAACTTCCCGGTGTGTCGATATAGTTACGCTTTCGATAGAAAATGTTTGTAGGGTAGAACCAAACAACTACTGCTTATACAAAAAAACAACACACTGAAAGTGTGTTTTTTACATATGTTTGTGTATATATATTTTTAATAATTTTTTTCAGATTTATGTCTATAATTCGGTTGTTTATGGACTGATATGGTTAATTAAAAAACCGAAATTTTAGAAAACGAATTCTGAAGCTTATATAAAAGCTTAATAAAGTCCAAAAAAGCGTTTTGACCGATATCTCAGTTACTAATGAAGCGATTTATTTCATTTCTTTCGCAAAAACATTCCAAAAAAAAAAGATTACGAATTTTCTGTACAAAAACGAAGTAGCTAGCTTAGCAAAGAAGAAATCAAATACGTTTTTAGAGCTCGTTTCGTTTTTTGGCGATAACTCGGCCATTAATGGAACGATTTTTTTTAATTTTGTCATTCTAAGGAATATAATTTGATGTATAAAACATATATCCAATAACTGGGGCTTTCTAAAAAGTGATTTCAACAGAGAGGCGGACATCGTTATACCGTCTTTCCTATCTTTCCTGTCTTAGATGAAAATTGTAGAAATTACGAATTATATACTCCATACAGGTGTATGTGGTGAAGGGTATAAAAACACAACAACAGCATGAATATATTTATATATTTTTGTATGTATATACAAAAAAATTGGCTGCATATACAAAAAACAGCAACTGCAAAAAACGTTTTTTTTTTCAATAGCAAAATTATTGAAAGGATTTCCGATCGCTTTATATATATATATATATATATATATATATATATATATTCGTATATATATATATTTCGTATATATATATGTACATATATATTTACGAAAATCTCCAAATCCCACCATACGAGAATCCACAATTAAAGCAAAAGTGGTAACAAATCCCTGATAATCGTGAGAATAGTTGCGTCATTATTTTAAATTAATTTAAAATTATATTTATTTAAGAGTAAACGTAAGTAACATTAATAGAGAAGAAAAAGGAATAAAACAAAAGTTTTTGTAATTTATGTGTATTAAGATGTTTGTTTGGTTGTTTTCAAAATGCACTAGAAATAAAAACTTTAACTTAACATTTCGACTAAAAGAGATGCGAAAATAAATCAAAGGACAAAAAAATATATTATTAAAAATATTGATTTTGTTACATGTTGTTTGTTGTCCTAAAATGCTGAGAAAAATGTATTAGTTATTAATGTTTTTACAATAAAATTAATATATTTAATGACGATGTTGAAAAAAGACCAGTTGAGGTGCAAGAGCAAGGGGAGATTAAAAATATATAAATATAAATAATCCGTATTTTTAAATAAAATGATGATAACACAACGCGTTAGGTTTTCTTTGTAAGTCAGCGCGCTCTTTTTTTTTTTTGGAAAATGTTGTGAGGAGATGTGTGTTGTATATTTAATAGTTTATTGCATGGTATTTTACTGGGAATGCCACTCATAATCGCTTCAACATGCGCTTTTTTTCCTTAATAAGTTTTTCTTTTTTCTTATCCTGTAATTTTTTATCGACGGCATGTTTTTTTGAACTTGGGCCATCATCATCTTTGGATTCAGTAGATTTAGCAACTAATGCATGAATTTCAGTCATCATTTTTGCTCGCTGTGAATAGTCATCATAACGTTCCAACAACATTTTGCCAGCCTCTTCATTTAGAGCCGATTCAGCATTGGGTACAATGAGTAGACATTTAATGGTTAGTAGTATATGTTTAATACCCAAATCAGGTTTCCAATCTTTTTTCAAAGTATTCACACAGATTTCACCATTCGCGGCCACATTGGGATGGAATATTTTCGTTATGAAAAAGGCTTTTGGAGGTGACTGGGGAAAATCTTTACCTAAACTAAGTTTAACACGAAACATGCCACCGGCATAGGGTGTACCAGCTGGTCCTTCGATAAGAGCCTGTATATCGGTGACATCTGTATCGTTAATTTGTATTTTAATACCCTCCAGGGGATTTTCAACCATGCTCTGCATTTCCTTCATTACTTGTCTGATGGTTTGGGGTGATAGATTTTCTACATTGGATATCTGAAAATTGGAAATGGAGTAAAATTTAAAACAAAAAATTAAAACTGAATATAAGATATATCTATTTCAATAAAAAGAACTAAGTACAGGAATATTCGCATAAAAATTCAGAGTAAATGTTTTATTCCTTAACTTATAGGAATATTAATATCTAATTTTAATCAGAATATAATATCTACAAACTTAGTTTTTTTTTATTAAAACCACTAAAAAGTACCTATATTACTATTTTTAAATATTTGGTCAACGAAATAAGGATTTAAAAATAAAATAAATTTAAAAAGAACTTACCGAACTCATTTTCACTGCGATATAATTATGATTCTTTTCTAAATTTCTAAATTCAGACTTCCCTCCTTTTTAATTAGTTCTTTTATTATTATTTTATTTTATTATTATATTTTTCTATTCTGTATTCGTGTGTCCTTTTTCAATTGTTTTTTTTTTTTTTTTTTTGCTTCGAAGAAAAAAAATGTCTGCTGCTGCAGCTGGTTCTTTTGGTCGTTTATAGTTTTTGTTATATTTAATGAATTCGATCTGAAAAAAAAAACAATTTTATTTTCTCAAAACAAATTTTTGGTTTGAAGCTGATGTGCCACACAAACATGTGTATTTCTTATGGACGCCATGCAGGTTGGCGTCAAACCAAAACTCTGCATTTTTTAAATAAACCATTCCAAAAGGAAATACAGTGTTTGTCACTGTTTGCAGCAAACCAAAATGGTTTGACGCAAGCACATTGCAGCGCAGCTACTGCGAAACATTAATACTGCTGCTACGACAGCTTCTATTTTTTTCAGCCACTTTCGTTTAATATTTGTTTGTTGTCTAATATTGTGAAGCGTATTTTTCTAGAATATATTATTTACTTTTATTATTTAGTTATTGCGGACTTATTTTAATTTTTGTTTATTGTGTTATTGTTGTTATGAACTTAAATTTTTGTACAGAAACTCAAATAAAATGATAAAACTTTCTTATCGAAATAAAGCAAATAATTCTGAATAGACAATCTAATATACTCGCAGTCAAATACACAATAATTTTCGATAACAATTTGTTGTCGTTTATTACAAAAAATATAAAATAATCATGTGTTATCGAGACTCGTTAGGGTTTTTTTCTAAAAAAAGAGATTGCCACTACATACTTTAGATAAATTAATTTTGTACTTAGCAATTTTTTTTATTATATTATACTAAAGCACAGACTATAAGATATATACAACGAGAATTTCAGTGATAAAATTTAGCTTAAATATAATAAGTACGTATTGCATATTTTATAAAAATTGTACCAAAATTCAGCCCATCTACACGTAACAAAATATGTAAGATTATTCTGTCAGAGTGTGACGAATTCGATCTCTGAGAGAATTATTTCAGAAAGAGAAAGAGCCGATTTATTACAACAAATATTAGATTTAGGCTCTGAATTTACTTTTTCAGTAGGAGTCTTTAAAGCTATATCCGGTGAAGTCATAACTTTAAAAGCTCCTCACTTGTGCAACTCAGGCTCCTTAAATGATTATAAATTATTCTGAAAATGTGAAAATTATAGAAATCTAGTAATACGGTATTGGACTTGAAGGCATACAAAAGCCTATATATAAATAAATATATAAATGGTGATATTAATATTAATATTAACAAAAAAGTTGTTTTCTTGACAATTTTCGAACTAAAAAACCGATTTAGGCTTTTTTCCAACAAAAATTCGTTTGTTCGATTATTCGAAAGTCGATTTAGAGAACCCTAATTAACATTCTCCAACTTTTATTCATAACTACAAAACATTTTATAAGTAATACAAAAATTTGTAACCTAGCCTTTTGGCTATAATCGAAAAATCAAAAATAATTGTTATATTTTGAGCAAAAAATAAAAATCAAAAATATTCGTTATTTTTTAACCGAAAAATAAAAATCAAAAAATAATAATTAAATTGTGATTTTTATAATTTGAGTAAAAAAAAAATCAAAAAAAATCTTTGTTTTTTAACCTAAAAAAAATCAAAATTGAAAAATAATAATTAAATTAAGATTTTAATTATATTGCTCGTAATCGTTACGGTTCCTGATAAATGTTAGTTCTCAATTTCAAATGTTAAACAAAACATCTTTATGTTTAAACAAACGGTTTTTCGGGAACTGTTGCTCCATAATATACCGTCTACATTAGACAAGAATTCGTGCTTAAATATTATATTAGAGCATCGTTTTTAAAATATTTGTATGGACAACCATATTTAAATATAAGCCCCCTACAATTACTTTTAACATGATGTTAATGTTAGGTGCAGACACTACGTAACCCCAGGTCTACAACTGAGGTTAACGCCGCCAGAAGAGAATAATAATTTTGTTTATATTATGTTAAATCTCAAATAAGGGGACGCGTATTTCAGTAAATCTTATAATAGGGCATTCAGACCGACGCGAAATTACGTACTTTCGTGATTTCAGCCAAAATCAAGTTTGACACTTGCGAAATTACATAATTTTGTATAATTTCGGCGAAATTACATTGAAATTACGATGCCCATTTCCGTGCAACTCTGTACATGGTTAGAAAAAACACTTTTTTTCAACTATGTACTGCATGTTTCAATTGTGAGAAGAAAAAAAAACCAATTGACAACTGATCTTAAATTTAAACACAAATCTTAAAAATAATTATTGGAATGATTTTGCAAAATGAAACGTATCCTTTTTACCTTTGCATGTCTAACCATTTTCAATTGTTGAAATAACAATTTCTTATTAGCAAGTTTTTCATTAATAATTTCCAATTTAGTAAGTAATTGTTTCTTATTTGTTTCCATTTCAAAATACTTTATTTACCCCTATAACAATTTAAAATGTAAACAATAAGTATCAGCGGTTCACGAAATTACATCAAATGTCATCTAGCCAGTATGAACACTCTAGATTTCATTCGTAATTTCGGCATGAAATTTCGTAAATTCGCGCCGTTCTGAACAAGGCTTAAGATATCATTATTTTCAATTAGTTACATAAATATATGCTTTTTGTTTAAGAAATTCGTACTTTTTTAGCACAATTTTTATAAAAATATATTTTTAAATGTAAAATAACCATTAAAACAATTTTACAAAAAACTTTTTTATTAATTTCCGAAATACACATGCGCGGATACATACAAACTTTCGTATACGTGTATTTTTTTGACAGTTCATCTTATAAGATTGTTGTGTAGAGAAATCTCATCACAACAGTTTCATAATACATCTTATGATAATAATAATATTTGAATCCACACGTGAAATAATTCTTTCAGAGAGCGAATTTGACACTCTCCGATACTTACATATTATGTTACGTTTACCCCAGGTCTACAACTGAGATTAACGCTGATATAATATGTGAGATAACGCCGGCAGAGGAGAGTAAACATTTTGTTTATATTATGTTAAATCTTAAATAAGGGGTACACGTATTCTAATAAATCCTATAAGATATTATTACTTTCAATCAATTACAGAATAAACATGTCCTTTTTATTTAAGCAATTCGAACTTTTTAACACAATTTTTATAAAAATGATTTTTAACATGTAAAACAAACACTAAAAGGAAACAATTTTACAAAATAACATTGTTTTTCAATAATTTCCAAAATACACATGCACACACACAAGCAAACTTTCGTGTATGTGTATTTTTTGACAATTCATCTTATAAGATGGTTGTGTAGAGAAATCTCATCACAACAGTCTCATAATACATCTTATGTTACTAATATTTGAATCTTAACGTGTAATATTTCCCTCAGAGAGCGAATTTGACACTCTCTGACACAAAAATCTTACATATTATGTTACGTCTAGACGGGCTGTTAGATGGGCTATACTAAGCGTCTACATCAGGCAAATTTTTATCAAAACAAACGTCAAAGTCAGTGCGAATATATACAAGGTAACCTTAGTTAAACAGCTGATTATTATTTTGGTTATTACAGTTGCCAAACTGCATATATAAAAAACAATAATGAATACGCCATATTGTTGTTTTAGTGCAACTGTTGCCACCTTCCACAAATTTGCGTTAAGTTTGACATTTGTCTTGATAAAAAATTGTGCAATGTAGACACTATGATAAGACGATGTGAAAATAAAGAAATAAAAAGTTTACTTTTCCGCCGGCTAACAGATAAATTTTAGCCGCCGCCGCTGTTCGGTGTAAGACTCTTGTCAATAAAATTCGGAACAAAACAAAACTTGAAAAATATAGAAAATTTTGACAATTTTATTTACTTTTCCTTTAATTTAAATTGCAATGAATTTAGCTGATACAAATGAAAATCCATGTCTGATATGTTTTAAAAATAAAATATTTTTCGATTGGACCGAAGCTATTTTTGAATTCTCTGGGCCATCCTATAAAGACTGCTACAATCAATTTATAAATCTACAAGATGAACAAGGTATGGAAATATGTACACGTAGTTGTAAAATTATCGTTAAGTACCATATATTATTGTATTTTTAGATGAAGAGTTAACGCAAATGTTATGTCTGGATTGTGGCAACAGTTTGAGAAATGCGTATCAATTGGTAGAAAAGGCACTATCAACAACTGGCAACCATGCAAATGGAAAACAATGTCGAATATGTATAAAAAATGAGGTATTTTTTGATGGAACCGAAGCGATTTTCGAATTTTTCGGACCATCCTATAATGAGTGCTACTACCAGTACACTCAACTACAGGAACAAGGTAAATATATCTTGTGTGTATTTACTTTGACTACACAATGAATCATGACATTACAAATTACTTTACTATAGAAGATGGCTTAACTCAAATGTTTTGCTTAGATTGCGGGAATGGTTTAAGGAATATACATCAAATGGTAGAAGAAGCTTGTAGAACTCACTTAAAACTGAACGAAACATTGGTAGTAAAGTACGAAATTGAACTTGTAGTTCCACCAGATATTACAGAGCAGGAATTAGAAAATTCTGTAGAGCTGGAATTAGATGATTCTTTATCAGAATTCTTAATTCTGGGTAACCAAAAGGAAACTGAAGAACAAAATGATATGTTAGAAGTTATGGTAGAATCTGACTCAATGTATGAGTCAGATAATAAAAGCTCTGTATCGAACAAAGGCCATACGGATTCATCAGAAAATAAACCCAAAGAAAAACGACGACCTTTAATGTGTTCGTACTGCTGTAGGTACCCTGGATGAGGAAGAAATTTAAAGAAAAAATTAATGAATTTTTTTATATATCTATTATAGCAAAAATTTTTTACTCACGCAATCATTTTACCAAACACGAAGAAACTCACACGGAACGAGAACGTACTGAAGCATGTCCTATATGTGGTTTAAAATTTTATAACGCTGTGGGCGTAAAAAATCACCTGACCGTGCACGATGAAAATAGAGTACGCAAATATAAATGTGAATATTGTTCTAAAGCATTCTATAGTTGTGGCGGACTTAATTGTCACAGGCGTAAACATTTAGGAGAATGGTTTAATTGTCAACTTTGTCCTAAAAAATATTGTCGCCAATATGAATTGAATCGTCATATGCGTAGCCATGATGCAGCACCCATAACTAAAGATGATTTGGAAACAAAATCAAAACATCAAGTAAGTTAGCTCAATAAAACAAAATAGATAATTGTATATTTTCTTTTTATGCAAACGTTAGGCAATGTATAAGGAATGTAATACCTGTGGAAAAAAAGTCAATAAATACAAATGGGAAAGTCACAATGCCAAGCATTTAAATCAACCTCTGGTACAGTGTAGTCTTTGCACTAAAAGTTTTTTTAATCGCTTAGCGTAAGTTATTTATTTTATAATTAATCAATAAATTTCCGGTTAATTTCAAATAAATATATTTTTAAATTTTAGACTTTGTCGGCATTTACAAAAAATTCATGATGTGCAAAAACCTGAATACGACAAGTACATTATTAAACTTAATTCAAAATTCAAACCACGATATTCAAATTTAATGAAAAAACAAAATATTGTAATTGATTAAGAAAATAAATTGAAAGTTTATCCATATTAATGTTATAAAATCAAGTGTATGTTTATTTATTTGTTTGTGACGCAATTACACCAAAACGCTGAACCGATTTTATTTGAAAATAACTGGACACACGTTTCCTTCTATTTTTACTAACGTTTTAGATTCCATGCAACTACAACTACAACTGAGATTAACGCTGATATAATATGTGAGATAACGCCGGCAGAGGAGAGTAACCATTTTGTTTATATTATGTTAAATCTTAAATAAGGGGTACAAGTATTTTAATAAATCCTATAAGATATCATTATTTTTAATCAGTCGCAGAGAGAACACCTCCTTTTTATTTAAGCAATTCGCACTTTTTAACACAATTTTTATAAAAATGTTTTTTAACATGTAAAATAAACATTAAAGGAAACAATTTTACAAAAAAAAAAACGTTGTTTTTCAGTAATTTCAAAAATACACATGCACAAACACAAACAAACTCGTATATGTGTATTTTTTTGACAGTTCATCTTATAAGATAGTTGTGTAGAGAAATCTCATCACAACAGTCTCATAATACATCTTATAATACTAATATTTGAATCTACACGTGAAATAATTCTCTCAGAGAGCGAATTTGACACTCTCTGACACAAAAATCTTACATATTATGTTACGTCTAGACGGGCTGTTAATATCAGTAAACAAAAATTGTGCTAATATGGAGTTTGACAGTTTTAAGTACTAAAAAAATAATCTAACAAGTTCTAAGTACTAAAAAAATAATATAACAATTTTGTCTACACTAACATAGTGTTCACATTAGAGATTTTTTTTATCAAGACAAACGTCAAACTTAACGCGAATTTGTAGGTGGTAACAGTTACCCAAAAAGAACAATATGGCGTATTCATTATTGTTTTTATATATGCAGTTTGACAACTGTAACAACCAAAATAATAATCAGCTGTTTAACTAAGGTTACCTTGTATATATTCACACTAATTTTGACGGTTGTTTTGATAAAAATTTGCCTAATGTAGACACTAGGTAAACAAATTTTATTTGACGTTTGTCTTGATAAAAAAATTTGATTTTCTGGACACTGGGCTAAGCCGCCGACGAAATTTTTAGTTTCAGTCATTGACAATTGATGTCGGCGGCACAGGTCTCAGCTTTAAAACAAAATAATAGTTAGTGTTGATGTAAAGAATTATTTATTTGGCAAATATGAATGAAAATTATTGCAGAATTTGTTTAAAAAATAATGTATTTTTTGATTGGACCGAACCGATTTTTGAATTTTATGGTCCAACCTACCAAGAATGCTACTACAAGTACAACCAACTACAACAACAAGGTATAAAAACATCTATTGAATAATGATTATTATGGCTAATTATTACCTTTTATATGTAGACGATGGATTCAGTCAAATGTTATGTCTGGACTGTGGCAATGACCTAAGGAATACGTATCAGTTAGTGGAAAAAGCTCTTTTAGCAATTGACACACGTGCCAATGAAGTTCATTGTCGAATATGTTTGAAAGATGATGTATTTTTCGATTGGACCGAAGTGATTTTTGAATTTTTTGGACCATCTTACAAAGAATGCTATTACCAATACACTCAGCGACAGGAACAAGGTAAATAAAGCGTACAAAATTTTTAATATTTTAAGTGAAGGATGATAAATATGTTATATACTATATTAGGAGAAGCTACAACACAGATGCTTTGTCTGGATTGTGGCAACGGATTGAGAAATACTCATCAATTAGTGGAAAAAGCATTAAATTCTTATAAAAAACTTAAAAAGGGGACTTACGAAATAGAACGAGTAGTATCAAAGAAATTACAAGATGTACCAATAGAATCAAATAATCTGCAAAAATTAAACAAACAAAATGCAAAAGTAGAATCAAATGATCTGCAAGAAGAATTAAACAAACGAACAAAAAAGTCATATAAGGGACGACCTATAATGTGTTCGTACTGCTGTAGGTATTAATGAATGAAGGAAATAAAAAAAACAATATTTTTATTTCTATATTTCAGCAAAAATTTCTTATTCATTGCACCATTTTATGAAACACGAAAGAACTCATACGAGAAAAGAACGCACGCATCAATGCCCGATGTGTGGTTTAAAATTTTATGAAGCGGAAGATGTAAAAAAACACTTGGTCGTACATGAAGAAAATAGAAAACCCAATTATAAATGTGAATTGTGCCCAAAAGCGTTCTATTCTCCAAGCGGACTTAGATATCACCGAATAAAACATTTGGGTGGATTGGTGAAATGTCACATTTGTTCTAAAACATATTGTCGAAAAATTGATTTAGATCGGCACATGCGTAGCCATGGCGGTAGGCCTATAGCTAAAGATAATTTGAAACCGAGAATAATGACTAAAGTAAGATTTAAATTATTAAGATGAAATTATACGTATCATTTCCTCGTTAAAAACGAATATAACAAAAACACATTTTTCATTAAAACCATTTAAGAAAAAATTTAAAAAAAATTGCCGAATTATCCTCTAACGGCATCTAAAGGCTAAAGTAAGATTTAAATTCTTATAATAAAACTATACGTCATTTAAAAAACGACAAAGTGCGAATAATAAGCTTGTTAAAAATATTTTTAATTAGACTTAAAAAAACATTTTTTGTTAAAACCATTTAAGAAAAATTCAAAAAAATCTTACCCGAATTTGTAAACACTTTTCACCTAAATTTTCACTTTAAATTTTTTGTTAAAGAGCTGTATCTTAAAAAAAAGCCGTATCTTCGAAAAAAAAATCAAAATAATTTTATGAAAATAGTTATTTCAAAATTTTAATAATATTTCAGAAAGTTTAAAAATTGTTTTGTAATTTAAATGAATACAACATTTTAATTTTGTAACTCATTGTAATTTTATTTTTATAATAAGGAATATAGGGAATGTAAAACCTGTGGCCAAAAAATCCGTACAAATAACTGGAGCGGTCATACAGCAAAGCATTTAAATGAACCTCGAGTACAGTGTAGCATCTGCAATAAAACCTATTTTGTTCGACATTCGTAAGTTGATTTAATAACTTTTTAATTATTTTAATAATAAAATTATTCTACTTTTAAATTTTAGACTTGTCAGTCATATTAAAGTGGCACATAATAAAAAAAACAATGAGTATAATAAATACATTATTACTTTGGAACGCAAATTTAAACCACGACATTCAACTTTAATGAAAAAACAAAATATTGAAATCGATTGAGTAAAGAAATAAATGTATAAAAATTATTTTTAAAATTGGTAGTTTATTTAAATTTTTTATTTAAGACAGTAGTTATTTTTGGAAAGTCTGCTTTTCTTAATTAGTTTTTTTTTTTTTTTTTATTTAATATAAAACATATCATTACCGAAAATACAAAACAACGTATAATCACTTTTCATAACTTTACAGGGGGAACAAAAAACTTTCAAAAATCAAAACTACAAATAAAATTTTTGGGTTTTTACATCCTTAAATATCGTCCAATATATTGGTGAAAAATATTTTTATATGTTTTCAATGTTTTTCAAGTTATGTAGGTTACGTTACGTTGAGGCGTATTTTTTTAAAACCAAAATAGTGTAACATCAATACAAATTTTAGCGAAAATTATAATTAACAAGATTTTGATATTTTTTGGTAGCAAGTGATGTTGTTTTTAATTTACCTATATGAATATTTTTTATTCTGTCACTAGTTTTTGTAAAAAGATAAATTTATCTTCCAAACAAATAATTTTTTCATAACTTTTTCCCCAAATTTTGAATAGCTTTTATAACTTTATTACTATATTAATCTAAATTCGTTAAAAATAAAACATTGTGTTTTATTTTTTTTTTCTTTTTTAATAAATGTAATGTTACGTTATTTTGACATGAAAATCATTCACTTGATACTTTGTTTTGAATGTCGTTAATATAATCGTTATTTTTTTAGATGTATGTCTAGAAATTTGTGATTATACGTATTTTGGGAAAATAATTATATTTTATCAAAAAACCAAATTTTAAAATGTTTACGTTGTTTTGCTTTTCCGATGTCGATATGTACTTAAAATGTCTTTTAAAATCTAGATTTTAACAGAAAAAATATATGTATATATTTATAAAAAATATGAATTTGGCAAAAACAGATAAATTATTGTGGGATTTGTTTAAAAAAAATAATGGATTTTTTGACTGCACAAATATTGGTATTTTATGGTCCATCCTACCAAAAATGCGACTACAAGTATAACCAACTACAGAAAGAAGGTAGTTGCCCTTTTTATATGTAGATGATGTCATCTGGCATCTCTGCCTCAAGATAAAAACATCGTGTTAATTTTTGCTTGAAAAATTAAGTGAATTTTTTAAATTAAAAAGTGTAAAAAAAAACTATTTAAATTTGCTTTACCTTTCTTTTGTTTGGCTATGTTTGCTCAGAAAAGAAGAAAGCATTGGGGCAATAGCCCAAAATTCAAGATGCCAAAAACTACAGACGGTCCCAGCACTAGTGGCAACAGGTTTCAGCTTCTGTCTGAAGACGAAGAAGAAGAAGAAGCAGTTCCTATCAAAGAAAAGATTCCACCAATAATTGTGGACTCTACCCACAGTTTTTCAACTGTGATCGGATTAATTGAGGAAAAATATACCTACAAAGGAGATGTCTATTGGTACCAAAATTGTATCAAACTCCTTATCGCTGTACAATGAAGCTTTGCGTGTTCTCAAAGACAAAAAATTCCAGTATTATACGCATGAATTGAGGGATGCAAAAACTTTTAAATTGGTTTTATTTGGCCTGCCACAACTGGACACAAAGATAATTGGCGAAGAATTTGTAAGCTCGCTCAACATAAACCCGGTAAGCATTAAGGAACTAGCAACAAAAAGATCTAGTGTAGATGACGCCCTCTATCTCATTGAGTTTGATCGTCAACATGTTTCAAAAAGAGAGGTTATGAAAATAAGATATTTTTGTAATATATCTGTATATTGGAGAAAACCTCTAAAGGGCAATAAAGGTCCCACACAATGCTCCAAGTGCGCTATGTATGGACATGGTGCTAAAAACTGTAACCGTATCGTAGTGTGTTCAACCTGCGCCGGAAACCATGAGTATGCAGTTTGTTCACTCAATAAAGGTAATAGTGATGGTAGTATAATTTATAAGTGCTACAACTGCATAAAGAAGAACTTAAAAAGCGTTAACCATAGAGCTGATGATCCAAAGTGCCCAAGTCGTCAAGAATATTTAGAAATCCGTCATCGAGTAACATCTAAATCTAGGGCGACCAGCAGAAGAACTAACGTAACATATTTTAAAGAAGACGATCATGATTTTCCTCAATTGCCAAGGCAAGAACCCCACAATAATACACGTAATTCCCGCGATTTTGGTAATTTGTATTCTGAAGTAGCTAAAGGCAAGAGCTACGACAACAATAATAATGACGACATTTCCAATGAAAGACTTCTGGAAATATTTTTTGATGCTGTCGATGCTTTGCAAAGATATCAAAATAAGTACGACAAGCTACGAGTTTTGGGTATGATGCTTAAACATGCCATATAATTCAACCGGTAGACACAATGTTCACGTTATGCATTGGAATGCCCAAGGCATAACAACTGAGACAGCAGCTGCCCAGCTGGAATACTTTTTACACAAAAGGAAAATCGATATTCTCCTTTTAAATGAGACTTTTTTGAAACCGTACCACAAATTTCAACTTGGTGGTTATAAAATTTATAGAGAGGATCGATCTACTCATGGCGGAGGAGTTCTAATTGCAATTAAAGGTAACATTAAGCATACGTTGTTACCAAAAATAAAAACAAGTACTGCTGAAAGTATTTCAGTACAAGTTATAATTAATAGAAGGCCAGTTATATTCACTTCAGCGTATAATCCAGTTCATACTACCAATTTTAAAGCTGATTTGGATAAATTAACTTCGTTTTCAAAAGACTATTTTATTTTCGGTGATCTGAATGCCCAACATACACATTGGAATTGCATGTCAAATAATTCGGCTGGTAATGATCTCTACTACCATTGTCTTCAATCCAGCTACTTCATTTATTACCGAAATGGACACACTCGCTTTGGACAAAATATCAACCGTCCACAGTAGACATTCTTTTATCTAACTCGTGTCTCGATTTTTCAAACCTTGAGACACATCCAAATGTTTTACAGTCGGACCATGTACCTATATCTTGTGTTATTTATGGCCAGGTTTAAAGCATGACATATTCAGTTCCCTTGTATTATCGCGCAGACTGGTCAGCAATCAGAAACTGGGTTGAGAATGAAATCAGGTGTCAAAACATTGATCAACAAGTTACTAATTCAGGTAATCTAGATTTTTATTTTAACAAATTAATATTTATAGTTAAAGAAGCGTTCAATAAAATACCTGTCGGTCATAAAAATTCGTGGCAACGAGAAATCTCTGAAATTAGTAAAATGTTAATTAGTCAGAGAAATAAATACAATCGTAAATTTCAAAGATGTAGCGATTTTAATTGTAAAAATCAATTGAAAAGCATTTTAAAGCTATTAAATAAACTTATTGATTTTCGCCTTAATAAAGACCGCAATGAATCCTGGTCAAAATTTATTTCGAATTTGCCCTCGGGCTCTAAAAAGTTTTGGAAAGTAAAAAAAACACTTAAAGGAAACAAAATGCCTTTTACTGATCTTCATATAAACGGTCAAGTTTTAAAATCTGGCAATGAAAAAGCTAATTCAATAGCAGATGTATTTGGTAATTCACATACCATTACTTTAAACAATTATTCACCTATGGACACAGCCGTCTCAAGATTCATTCATGATCTTAACGACACAATTCTTGACAGATCTAGCGTAGAGCTTACCAATTTAGATGAAGTTAAATCATTTGTACTTTTATTGAAAAATAATAAAGCCCCCGGTTTAGATGGCATTAATAGCATTATCCTTAAAAAGATGCCCGATTGCTTTTTTGAAACTCTATGTAAACTTTTCAACTCTTGTTTAATAGAAGGCTATTTTCCAACTATTTTTAAGAAAGCAAAAGTTATCCCAATTCCTAAGCCAGGAAAGGATCCTAAATTACCGTCTAGCTATAGACCAATCAGCATCCTAAGCCTATTGGGTAAAGTATTTGAAAAAATAATTAATAAGAGAATTTTAAATTTTTCCAACCAAAATAATATTATTAACCCTCAACAGTTTGGATTTCGCAAGAAGCACTCCACAGTACATCAACTAAAAAGAGTCGTTAATTTTATTGAAACAAACAAAAGAAATCGTAAGAGCACTGGAGTTATTTTTCTTGACATTGAAAAAGCCTTCGATTCAATATGTCATGAAGGCCTGGTTTTTAAACTAAATTCCTTCAATTATCCAAAGTACTTGCAAAAGATAATAAAGAGTTTTTTAGATCAGCGCTCATTTGCTGTATCTATAGATAACACGCTATCTAGTGATAGACAAATCCCTGCGGGTCTGCCGCAAGGATCGGTATTATCACCTACTCTTTATTCAATATATATTTCCGATTTTACTATTCGCAAGAATCAAGAAGTAGCTTTTTACGCTGACGACAGTGCTTTTATTTGCTGCGGTAAGGTGTCAAACGCAATAATCAAAAAAATGGAAGATAGTTTAAAATCTACCAATAAATACTTTGATAAATGGAAGATAAAAGTTAATATTAGTAAAACACAAGCTATTATATTTCCATATAATATATCACAGTAACGTATTCCTACAAAACATTTATATTCTAGGGGAGTTTTTATTCCTCTGCAGGATAGTATCAAATATCTAGGTATTATCTTAGATAAAAAACTATTATTTAAACAACACATACAGTATATTTGTGATAAAGCAATCAAATGTGGCCGTGCACTTTACCCCTTACTTAACAGAAGATCTAAACTTAATTTAAAAAACAAGATCCTTATTTACAAAATGTGTATTCGACCAATTATGACCTACGGATGCCAAGTCTGGTTTAATAAAGCTGCTAAAACTTACACAAGAAAATTACAGATAATACAAAATAAAAATCTGAAAATAATTCATAACCTACACCCCAGATATTCTACTGATCTACTGCATAGAAACTTTAAGCATAAAATGTTTAATTCATTTGCAAGGGAACTGACTCTGTCATTTAATGAAAAATGCAGAACGTCTACATATGAAATAATAAGAAATTTGCTAAACAATCACTAAGACTCTTTTTTACTTAAAGAGTTATAATTGATGGTTGTTTTAAAATTTCTTATAACGTTTAAGTATGTACAAGTTTTTTTTTTTTTTTTTGACAACTTTTCCTTAACACTGTGATATTAGTAGTTTCCTTATTTAATTATTTAGATTTTAATTGTTGTAATACTTTTAAGTAAATTCTCATAACAATGTAATTATTTTATTAAAGGTTTCAATAAAGTCAATAATAATAATAAAAAAAAAAAAAATATGTAGATGATGATTTCAGTCAAATGTTTTGTCTGGACTGTGGCAACGATCTGAAGAATACGCATCAGTTACTGGAACAAACACTAATATCACCAGACAAATACCAATGAAGACCAGTGCCGAATATGATGTATTTTTCGATTGGTTTTTTGAATTTTTTGGACCATCCTACAGAGACTGCTATTACCAATTTAGCCAACTACAGAAACAAGGTAAAAAGCATATACAATAAAAAAATACTTACTGTAAGTTATGGATCAGAAATAAATTATAATTTGGATTATGGCAACGGCCTGAGAAATACACATCAATTAGCGGAAAAAGCATTAGAATCTTACAAAAAACAAAAGGAGGATACGTAAGAAATAAAACCACTAGAAACGGAAGATGGACCACTAGAAACAAATGATCAAAAGGAGGAATTATACAAACCAACAAAAAACGAAGACGCAAGGAAAAACCTATAATATGTTCGCTCTGCTATGTAGATTGATGATATATATAAAATCACTTAAAAACGACAAAGCGTAAATAATAAGTCGGGTAAGGTTATTTTTAATCAGACCAAAATATTGCAAAAACACATTTTCATTAAAACACAAATTTATATCAATAATTACTTTTAACTTTTTACTTTTAATGTTTGTTACTTAAAAAAATCAACACAGAGAAAGATGAAACTAGTTAAAACTTTTCACGTTAATAAACAACTGGCGAGGCCACATAACAAACTTTTAAATTAACCTCGAGTACAATGTAGTACCTGCAATAAAACATATTTTACTCGAAAATCGTATGTTAATTTTATAACTTTTTAATTATTTTATTAATAACAAAAAATATTCTACTTTTAAAATAGTTTACAATTTTCCATCATATTAAAGTGGCACATATTACAACAAACTATGATTATTATATATTATTATTTTAGAACGCAAATATAAACCACGGCATTAAAATTTAATTAAAAAAAATATATATTGAAATCAATTTAATAAAGAAATGCATGTACACACAGCGAAAAAAATGCATATATTTGAATTTTTTTTTATAAATATTATGAATCGAACATGACTTTTTTCCTAAATTTTTTGCATAAAAAATAAAATTTTGTTCATTGATATTATTAAATTGTTCATAATGAAAATTTTAGGAATTTTGCAAAAATTTTGTTAAATCTTTGATAAACGAAAATAGTTATGCATGAAAAATATTAAGAGAAAATGCCTTAAAATGGCATAATTCCAAAGAAAAACTGTTAAAAAAAATTTAAAAACTTAAAATTTACCAAAGAAAATTCAAAAATTTTTTTACAAATTGAAAATATAAATGAAAATTTTAAAAAATTTTTCAGTCTTCTTATCTTTTGATTCATTTGAAACAATAATCAATGAAAGTAAATTTTTATATTTATGTACAAACTTTTTTCTGTGTATGAGTTATTTAAAAATAAAAATCCTTTTTAAAGCTGATAGTTATTTCAAATTTATATTTTGGACAATAATATAACTTTATAACTTTTTAATTGTATTATTAACATAGTTTTTCTTTTTAATTTAGACAATACTATCCGTTATATTAGAGTGACTTATATTATAACAAACGATGTATTTCTAAACTATGTTGTTATCTTAGAGCGCAAATTTAAACCGCGACATTCTAGCTTTATGAAGAAAAATACTATTGAAATTGAGTAGAGAAATAAATGAAAACTTTAATACAGACTAGCTTTTTCCGGTGCTTCCGTAACCTTTTTGAGGTTACGGAGGCTACCTTTCCCCTGCTTTCATCAATGCGATATGACAAAATAGTGGTCCCCACGAAGTCAGATGGCTCTCACTCCAATAGTTCTTTAAATATACCATAATGATTTGTTTTGTATGGGGGGGGGGGGGGGGAGAGAGAGTACCACTCCTACAGTTCCGATCGAAAAATAAAATATCAAATTTGAGTTTAGGGCACACATAATAATGCTACGGAAATTAAAAAAATCGGTTCTTCCGTTTGCGAGTTAAAAAAAAATTGGCAAAAATGTAGGCGTGGCATGTGATCAAGATCCACCATAGCATATAACATCATTCAGTATAAGCACTATTTGTGTATCACATTTCATATAAAAAAAACCTTCATTAATAACGTGCAAAATCCAATCGAGTTCTAATATAGCCTATAACTTCCTGTGTCAAATTTCGTGAATATCGGTTTAGATTGATACACAAACAAATTTACACCTGATTTTTATAATATATATATATTAGATATAAGAATATTAAAATTAGATATTTTTGATATTAAATTAATATGCCGTTTACACCAAACAAAAACTAGCAGTTTTTGGGCTCATTCGGTTTTTGATTAAAAAACTACATATATTTACTTAGTTTTTCACATAATTTAATAACACATCACTAGATAGAGTCGTCAAATATAATTCTTGCTAAGTAAAAAAACCGAAAAATTAAAAACAAAAAATAATAATCAAGAATGAAAAAATATATTTTGCTTGCTTTTGTTACTTGAAATACTTCCTGAAATGCAAAACTCCATTTTGAGAACGTTTTATGAACGTTCATTTGTTCTTTTACATACAATATGTTAATGAATATTTTCTTGTTTTTAATAAAATTAAGTTGAAAATATTTGTTCACAGATCATTTTTGTTTAATATTAAATATTTTTTTCTTTTGTGCTTGAAGTTTTGTTTTAATATTTTTTAAATTTGTTTTTGCTTCATATGTGATTGACTTTTCATGGCAAATAAAATTGAGAACGAACTTTCTAGTGATTCTACCTTTAGTAGTTGTATCATGGTTTTTAAATACAAATAAATCAAAAACCAAATAAAACTAGACAAATAACAATTTATGATAAAATTGATTTCAAGACAGTAAGGTTTTATAACAATAAATAACAATATTTTGGCTTTTCTTTACTTTTTCTTTTGTTTTAAAAATTTAATTCTTAAGTAATTTGTAAAATATTGTTCAAATATTAAAAAAAGAAAAATAAACAAAAATATACATAACAAGCAAAAAGCCTAATAGAGGGAAAACCAGGTAAACCGAACACAATTGCGTCGTATCAACGAAGAAGCGTACTACGTAGGTACGTTGTCAAATTAAAACTTAAACATTTTTATTGAGAAGCATACAATAACCGGCGTATACGTTTAACCTATGTTCGTAGTACGTCCAAAAATATTTTATTCTGTTTTTTACAAAAAGTCATTTGAAAAACAAAAATAAGGAAAACCAATTAAAATATTTTTTAAACAAAATTTTTTATTACTTTGAAAGAAAGTTCAAACAAAATAAATAAAGAAAATTTCACATTTTTTTAGTTTTTCCAATATTTTTTTCAAACAAAAACGTACGTCTACGTCGCAAATGTGGGTAAATACAACACAAATATGGTCGTAGTACAATCCTTGACGCAATTACGTCATAATAAATATTAATAATAATATAAATCTCTGTTAATAGCCTTGATTCATCATATAATTTGTTTAATGGCTTTTTATTTGTTTTTAATAAATGCTTCTTTTTAAATTTTGTAATTTGGCTTAAAATCTATGATTGGCTTCATATATATATATATATATATATATATATATATATTTTATATTTTTAATTTTTTCAGCAACGATAGTATTGATGTAAAAATGTTTTGAGTGTAATTGAATAGTTTGGAAGTTATACCCCCGTATTAGGGACAAAATTTGTATGAAAAATATGTTTTAAAATTAATTTTAAATTTAAAAGATGTTTATAAAATGATCTGTTTTAATCTGTTTTAAAATGAATTTTAAATTTAAAAGATGTTTGTAGCTGCGGTTGAGTGGTAACGTTATCTACCCGATTTGGAAATTATTTTTGAATTTTTATACCGAAGAAATTAAATGAATGAGTCCAATAATAACCGAGATATTGTGCCAACCAAATTGGTTCATAAACAACCGAATTATGGACCGAAAACTGAAAAAATCCGTTAATACTATCCATACACACAAACATTTATATTAAGCATTACAATGACTATGTTGTTGTTTTTTGTATAAGCAAACAGTTTAGTTGACAACATTATGCTTATACATATATTGAGTATTATTATTCCTTTTTATTTGTTGGTAAATTGGTGAAGGCTACAAAAGATTCGGCACAGCCAAATATAGCGCTTTAACTTGTTTGTTATAAAAAAATAACTTAAAATGTTATATTTTTCAATAAAAATTTATTTGTGTTTCTATAAAAGAAAGTAAATTTATTTATTTTAAATTTTACTTAAAATTTTTTTCAGTTTTCTTTGACATAATTTAAATGACAAGTTAGAGCGCTATATTCGGCTGTGGCTAATCTTTTATACCCTTCACTACTTTACAGCCTATCTACACGTATAACAGAATAGAATATGTACGATTTTTCTGTCAGAGAGTGTCAAATTCGCTCTCTGAGAGAATTATCTCACGTATAGATTCAAATATTTGGCGACTTTTTTTGGTCCCTTTTTTAAAATGGAACTAAATGACGACTTCTTAAGTCTATGTGCTAAATATCGAGAAACTAAGTTGATTGAAAAATCTTGAACCATTCTATATTAATTCCAAGAAAGAAATTTCTGAGAATATTTCAAAAAAAGACCCCGAAGAATTTATATACTGGATTGTGAAAGTTAAAAAATAGATTTGATGAATGCTTATATGCTAGTTTATATTTTTAATCTGGGCCCAAAGCAGTGAATCGGCGGAACGACTTTTTCCTAAATTATCACTAATAAAAATGAATTCAGTCCAAAATTTGTTAGACGGGGATTTGTACTGGAGTCCGTGTGAAGACCTCGTACAAAATTATAAATTATTTTGCTACTAATAAAATTAAATTTAGTAGTTTCTCCTAAAATACAATACTTTTGAAGCAGTTGGTCGCTTTTTTGGACACTTTTTAAAAATACAAACGGTAAAGAAACTGTTTTAATGAGATTTTTTTACACAACTTTCTTATAAGATGAACTGTCAAAAATACACATACAAAAATTTATTTGTGTGTGTATGTGTAATTTGGAAATTACTAAAGAAAAACAATGCTTTTTGTAAAATTGTTTCCTTTTAATTTGCTTTACTTTTCGCAAAGTAGCTCTGGATTGGGGAAGAACTCTCGCGTTACCATAATTATTACTTAAGTACAGTCAGGCGGGCTTTTGTTGTTTGGCCTTCGAGAATTTTGCGTCTCACTCCCGCATTGACTAAGTGTTTGAAGAGATGTAACTGTATCGTGTTACAGTTTTTCGAAGCTTACATTTGTCACACGCAATCGGTTTTACAAGATTGCATTTTGTGCAGCAACACATAAAACTGGAATTGATAATGGTGGAGACCATTTAACTCAGGGAGCTGAATTCGGGAACTTTAGCTTTCTACACAATAAGCTTTGTTGATTTAAGAATGATTTTATAGAATTTATAGATGTTTTAATTAAAACGGTCTTTGTTTTCGTAGTCTTCTTGCATTCTCCTTCCATTACTTCTTAACTCTTGCATTTGAAACATATACAAGTACTTCTATGCACATGAAATTGCAATATTACTGTGATATTATACTATTGTGTACTTATTTATGTAATACAGAGTAGGCAAATATCGAGAATCTACTTTAATAAGTAGTTGCCAGTACCGAAAACAAAAAAGTTTTTGCTGGGATGTATCACAACTATCATATTCGACCATATCAATTGCATCCACACAATCGTATTTGTATTTTGACCTTTTTGTGAACTGGAGTTGTTTTTCACATTTTAATAAAATTTTGAAGATTTGTTGAAGAAAAGGCTTTTTTAATAATAAGACTAAATTTATTTATTTATTTTAAATTTTACTTCAAAATTTTAGTGTCAAAATGAATTACAGTTAATTATTTTTTCAATCAATGCAATACACATAGAAAGTTTTTAATTTTTAAATATAAAGTATAATTGTTTAAATATTTGTAACATGCTCATTTATAAGTTTTCAATTGGCAGTTAAATATTTACAATCTAATAAATAGGATAGAAAATATTTACTATTTTAAGTGAGTTAGGGATCTCAATGATTTCAAGTAATCAATCAGCAGGAACAGTTCGGTTTCTCTCCATCACGTCACATTTATAACCCATTGACGACCAAAGAAAATATCCTCCCTGAGGAGTATTTAGGTTATATAATTTAATATGTAGAGCAAATTAGTCATTCATATCTTATAGACATGAAATGATGCTGCAAATATGTAGTACAAGTCAAGTCTCCAAGTTGCTACACATAGCCCCTAGAAGTCTTTAAAGTTGAAAAAAATCAAGAATTTCTCTATCAACCCTCATAGAACCATGGAAAAAACGAGAAAGATATAGCCGGTCAAGACCGTTGTATGATACCCTACTAGAAGGGATAACTTTTTCTATGCGTAACAAACATCAGCATAAACGCATAATACCTCAACTACCTATAGTGATGTAGGATATAATGAGGGTGTAAATGCCAAATTTGTATTTGATATAACTAACACATGACCGTAGATCTCAAAAATGTTAAATTTATTAAAATTGCACTGACAGAAAAGTGTAGACATCAACAAATTTGAAAAAAATTAAAATCCAAATTTAAATAACAAATTAGGAAAAAATGCTTCGTCAATAATTCCATGTCATTCCTAATCCTTAGACTAAATATAGTGCAGAAAGTGAAAGAAACATTTCTATCATGTCACGCTTTTAACCTCTGCTCTAATTAATTTATATAATCTAAAAATTCCTTAGAGGTACATATTTATTTGGTCGTCAATGGGTGACGTGATGAAAAGATTTCATTTAACTTTCTATACAATATCAAGTCTAAGGAATAAGAATTTCGTAAAATTATTCGTAAAATAATTTTTTTTGCTACTTTGCTGACCTGTGTTATTAAAGCCATTTTGTGTGTGCTCTAGATGTGCTATTTTTGTTTATACTGCAATTCTCGTTTTTATGTTATTCATTTACTGTGAATTGTTTGTTTGTTTATTTATTTGTTTTTTTTTTTCAAAAAAATTAAAGTTGTATTTTTATTCTGTTTATTACCAGCAACAAAATGAATTCTCAAGCATTTAAGAAAAATATATGTCGTATTTGCTTGGACGAGAATGTAATTATAAATTGGAATGCTCCATTATATGAACATTGCAATATGACTTACAAAGATTGCTACTATAAATACACCCAATTGGAATGCCTTGGTTTGTATCTACTACTAGAAGATTTCAGCTTAAAGCACAAAATAAATAATTTTTTATCATTCATTTTATTTAGCCACGGATACATTTTCATCCATGTTATGTCAAATTTGTTTAAATGGTTTGCAAAATGTCCACACATTAATTTTGAAAGCATTAGAATCCCATAAATACTTCCAAGAAACAAATTTCTTCAATAGCCAAATAGTTCATTCTACAATCATAGAAGATGATATAAAATATACTCCTACAGATTTTGAAACAATATTAGTAGAAAAAATGGAAGAAGAACCCGTAATAAATTTTGATTATGAGAACTCTGATGAAGAATTTCCAGTGCAAAAAGTTAAAATTAAAAATACCAGAAAATCAAAAGAAGTTAATAATATAACTTTAATGGCAGAGAACCAGGAGAAAGCAATAAAAAAAGAAAAGGCATCCGAGGAATATATTAATAATATTCCAGTTTTAGATAATGATAATTTAGAACACAATTTGTCAAAAACTTTAAAGGTGTCATGTACAAAAACTCGAAGAAAACCTGCAGGAAATAGCAAAACAAAAAAACAAAAAGCTGGTCTTAACTATAATGGCAATAAGGAATTAAATTTAGAAAAAGAAAGTATTGATGATCAAAAGGAAGATGAAATGGGGGTATCACTGGATGATAAAATCAATGAATGTGAAGATCAAGTAGTGCAAAAGGTTAAAAAGAAGTATACGGAAAAAAAGAAACCAAGAATGTGCTCTATTTGCTGTAAGTAATTTAATTTTTTACAAGCAACTAAAATTACATACTTATTTAGAATTATTATAGAAATATGCGGGCATAAATTTAAATAACTACTGAATTTTTTATTTTATAATTTGCTTAGAATACTTCTTATTAAGACACTGCAATATCGAAATTTTGGCTAGCATTCCAATGGTAATTAATAGCATTTAGTTATATTTTTCATTTCTGCACCTTTTTTAGTTTTTACAATGCTAACTAAATGTTAACGATATCCACTGGAATGTTTTAATTTCCAGATAATGAATCTCATTAATTTAAAAATTTTATTTATCGCACAAGCAAAAATATTGCATAACAAATATGCCGTACAAATGCACGAAAAAACCCACATGGAAAATCGAGAACGCAATGAAACTTGCAATGTTTGTGGCCTCAAATTTTATGACAAACGGAATCTCTATTCTCACATACGCATTCACAAAGAAAATCGGGAAAAGAGACACAAATGTGAATTTTGCAATAAAGCATTTTATGATAAGGGTGGTCTCAATATACACCGTCGTATACATTTGGGCCAAATGATACCCTGTAGTTTATGCTCAAAACAATATTATCGTCAAGTCGATTTAGACCGTCACATGACTTCCCATTCAGCTACAACTATAAATTCTGATACGAAAAAACGGGTAGGTAAAATATCATACATACATACATACATGCATACATACATACATATATACATACGCAATGCCCCTTTTTTTAGTCAAGATATTTTGTACGCTGCGAACATTGTGACAAGTCTATACTCAGCACAAGTTTTAAATCTCATACTGCAGCTCATTTAAATGAACCTTTAATGAAGTGCTCTATTTGTAATAAGGAGTTTTTCAGTCGTGGAAGGTATTATTATGCAATGTATTCTTTTAGTATATAATTTCACTTATTTACTTTTACTTTCAGTTGTGTTCATCATGTGAAAAAAGTTCATCAAAAAACGAATGAAGAATATAATAACTTTATTATACAATATAAGAAAAATCGGATATCTCATTTATTTTTAGAACAAAATGCGGATATACAATCTACTGATTAATAACATAAATTTTAAATATAATTATACAAAAATATATTACAAAGTAATTTATTCATAAAACTAGGTTGAGATAATACAATATCGGTAGATGAAATGTTAAGCCACTTAATTGACAGTTCGACATACACAGTAGAACAAACATGAATTTATTTTCCCAATTGTTGTATATTATTTGAAATAACACATTATTTAATTTTTTCCTTTTAATTTATATAGAAATTTTAATATGAATTTTGTTAAAAATTTATTGCATTTTTACAAAAACAAAAAAAAAATAATAATAATAAAAATAATAATAATATTTTTTATTAAAAGTTTGTTAACAAGATTTTCAACCAAAAACTCAAATTCGATTTTCACCAAAAAATCGATTATTCACTAAAAACTTGATTTTTCAAAATAAATTCGATTTTTCTCTAAAAATCCGATTATTTATTAGAATTTCTCACCCAAGGTCCGATTTGTCACCAAAAAGAAAAAAATTAGGACTGCCCCTAAATAAAAAGGTAACGGCATTCCTAGCTCAAAACAAAATTTACTTCCCTTTAACATAGACGAAATAAGGTCCTTTTTTTCATATTTTATTTTTTCCCGTTACGTTGCTTATATTAGAAAATAAAAGTTGCTTGTAATTTCGGCAGAAATTGATTATACTCTAAAAATGTAATTATTTACAATTAATTCGATTTTTCTCTAAAAATCCGATTATTCATTCAAATTTATTAGAATACTAATTTCTTTTATTTAACGCAAATTGACCGGCATTGTTTTTGTTTCAGATTTTGATGAAATTTTTAAATGTAGATCTATGGGACCTAAGAAAATTTACCTATTATATAAAAATTTTTTTCGTTCCCTAAGTCGGGAAGGATTGACCGTTACCATATGATCACGCCAGGCATTACATAGATTCTTTTTAAAAAAGAAAATTAGTAAAATTTTCAAAAAAATGTTTCGTATTACCAAATTTTCTTAAGGAGATGCAATTTAATATTAGTTCTAGTGAAACATCTACCATTAAGTATACCTACTTGAGTTGCAGAAGTCACCGATATAACGTATTATTTTAGCTGTTAATACTAAAAGATGACCTTCACCATGATCATCAGAACTTATTGTGTTATGAATCCTTTTTTGGATATTAGAAAACATGCACATATTCTCATTTATAGATTAGTAAATGACTTTTGGACACCTAAACTTTTCAACACAAATGCGTAAAAATTCTGCTTTTCTTTCTTTCTTCTATATGATAAACAATTATATTTTGGTTTAAAGGTATATGTCAAAGACTAAATGTGGAATGCTACTATTAGAAACGTTACGCCATTAAATAAAAATCCTTCAGATATATTCATTATTATCGCTCTCAAGTTTCAAAGCTTCATTGACGGATAATTTTCCGGGAAAACACGTTTTATACCAAAAAAAAAACATATATATATATATATATATATATATATATATATATATATATATATATATATATTTTATTGATTTACACTAATATAATACTAAATGATTATATTGAAATCATATATATTTTTCTTAAAGGCTACACAGTATCAAAAATATATGAACAAAGGTTCAAAAGAATTAATTATTTAATTCACTTTTTAAATCAGAATTAAATCATATAGAGTTATTAATTCTTTCAAATGAATTCATAATAATTAATTTTGTAGCTTAATTCATAAAGCTTATGATATAATGTAATTAATTAATTTATAAATTAATTCTTTTGGGAAAGCTTAATACCTTTGATTTGATTCAAACTATTACAAATTGAATTAACAAATTTTTCAACCATTCAATCTGTATTAGATTGAATTAAGTTGTTATTATTTAATTCTTTAGATTATAACAATTTTTATAACTGCAAAAACAATTTATGGTAAGCCACAATTATGTACATACATATTTCGTGGCGTGTGCTAGATTTAATATGAGATTTCTAGAATTTTTATTAATTCTATATGAAATTTTCAATCTATAGGATTTATAGCTTGATCTCTCAGAGATCGTATTCCGAGTATTATTTGTCTTTAAAACTGTGAAGTGCAGCTTTACAAAGTTTACTTGGACACAATCATCTTGATTTTGTGTGGAGTTTAGCTGAGCAGGAACATGCTGAAAGGAAGTGAAAGAAATAATATGTTCAATTGAATTTAATTTTAAAGAGAATTAATTTTACAAATTTTTCATTCATTTTTTAATAGAATGGAATTAAGAAAAATTTAATCATTCAAATTGAATTTTCATTCTCAAAAGATTTAATTCTATAGAGAATTAATTAAGCTTAAAGAATTAAGTCTAAGAATTATATTCTGATTTTAATGAATGCTAAATATATTTTTTAATTTTAAAAAGAATTAATTCTTTCGAAGCTTAGAAATTTTTGTACATTTTTAACAATAATTTTTCAAGGGTTTCAAAAAGGATCATTTGCTTCCAAACACATGATATAAATGACCTTCCGTCACTTTAATATTATTATCGAGAAAGAAATATATAGTCGATTTTGACCCTACATAATTATGTACGAGCATAAAAATTCGGGAAGGGGACTTATACTATACATGCTTTGATACTAATATCTAGATGATGATGTGCACATTAAGGCGATTCCTGGAAGTGGATTTATATAGGAGCTATGGTAAATTATGGACCGGTTTTCATAAAATTTGTCAATGTTGTTTCAACTTACATAAAACATATTTGTGTCGAATATTACCTTGATACTAACATTAGTATGGTATTTATGCGCGTAAAAGTGATTTTCGGAAGAGGGGTTTACATAGGAGATATGGTCAAATGTGGACCGATCTTCATAAAATTTGGTAGAAAGATTGATACTTATACAAATTTCTTTGCACCGAATTTCATTAAAATATTCTTATTTTTAATGCATTTTTGAGTGTTTAAACTCTATTCCGGGAGGACATTTGTATGGGGGCTAGGTGAAATAATGGACCGATCACAACAAATTTCAATTGGCTTTGTCCTTGTATCACAAAAGTCCCACTTTGTACTTGTGCACAAGGTTTACATGAACAGCCAGCCAGACGGACGAACGGACAGACATCGTTAGATCGATATAAAAAGTGATTCTGAGACGATTGGTATACTTTAAGGTGGGTTTTGCATAGCTTTTTCTATGCGTTAGAAACATCGGCATAAATCAAGATTTATTTTAATTACGAGTAACATAGCGTCTACATTAGAGAATTTTTTATCAAGACAAACGTTAAACTTAATGCGAATTTGTAGAAGCTGGCAACAATTGCACAAAAACAACAATATGGCGTATTAATTATTGTTTTTTATATATGCAGTTTGACAACTGTAACAACCAAAATAATAATCAGCTGTTTAACTAAGGTTACCTTGTATATATTCGCACTGATTTTGACGTTTGTTTTGATAAAAATTTGCCTAATGTAGTCACTAGGTTAGGGGTTGGAGAAAACATACATGAGAAATTTATTTGTTAAATTGTCTTTTTTGTATCAAAAATTTAAATTTATTTTACATTTTTATTCTTTATTTGTCTTTTCAAAACAAAATTAATTTGACAGCTTATGTTAAACATTATTGCTCATCTTTGTGTTTAAAACATTTATTGTGAAGCAGATTGCGCAATAGATTAAAGAGGTAGAATTTGACAATTGCCAACATAAAGATGTCTACATTTAGACTAGGAATAATATATGCATAAAAACAACAATATGTTTGACAACTGTAACAACCAAAATAATAATCTGTTGTTTAACTAAAGTTACATTGACGTTTGTTTTGATAAAAATTTGCCTAATGTAGACACTAGGTAAGAAGACACCTCATGGCATATGTAAATTCGTTTGTGTGGCTACTTTCACATGTTATCAATTCACTGTGAATTGCATTAGTTTTGTTTACATTTTTCTTTTAAGCAATAAGTAAAATAATTAGTATTTCTACTAAAGAAATAAAAAAATGAATTCTACAGAATTTAAGGATGCTGTTTGTCGAATTTGCCTAGATGAAGCCCAACTTTTCGATTGGAAAAATAAATTAGAGGGGCATGAGGACGTAACCTACAAAGATTGCTACTACAAATACACTGGAATAGAACCTCTAGGTTTGTATAGAAATCCAAATCAAGACATGATAGAAAATTCTAATTGCAAAAAAAAAAATATTTAGATATTGATCCTTTTTCATCTAAGCTATGCAAAAATTGTTTACAAGATTTGCAAAATGTTCACGAATTTATTTTAAAAGCTCTCGATTCGTATAATTTCCTTTTGGAAGTAAATGGCGCCAATTCTGAGATAGATAATTCCGTAATTATAGATGAAGTTGAAGCTTATGATTCAAACGAATTTGAAACAGTTTTAGTGGAAAAAACCGATACGGAATCGGCGATAAAGGATCAATATGAGTTTGAGAACACTGATGAAGAGTTTGTGTACTCTGATGAAGAGTTCTTTATGATAATGAAAACATCACCAAAAAAAATGGAAATCATAGAATCTAAATTAATAAATAAACCTACTAATATAGAAAATAAAAAATATGAATCAGATGACCAATCATTAAAAGCAGACAATTCAAACGTTAGAAGATCTAAAAGAAACATTACTAAAAAAAGTACTCAAGATGACAACAAAATTAGTACAAAAGGAAAAATTGAATCTAGTAAAGTTCGAACTGAACAATCAAAAGATACCAAAAGAACTAGAAAGAAATATAATAAGAAAGGGCCAAAAATGGATCCTCATAACACTCCCTGCATGTGTTCTATTTGTTGTAAGTTTTGTATATTTACTTTTTTGTATAACTACATGCATACTAGGGTTATGATTTTTTTAGACTTAAAAATACCATAGAACCATTTTATGCGCAATGTTGTCCAGATATTAGAAACTTGTTTTTTATTTATTGTAATCCTCAGAACAAGTTCTATCGAAATACGAAATGATTTTTATTATTTTTTTTATTTTTATTTAAAAATTAATTTTAATGATTATTTTTGAGTTTTATTTTTTATAATGATTATTTTTGATTTTTAGTTTTGAATTGTTTCATGCCTAAAAATAATGATTATTTTTTCGCTCAAACTATAGATTTTTTTGTGTTACTTTTTTGCTCACAAAATAAAACTTAATTTATTTTATGAGCAAATAATTTTAAGTAAAAAAATTTACATTTCTATTCTCTAATTTTGTGTAACAGCAGTAAAAATCCAAACTACTACAAATTTTATTTTTTTTTCAAAAAATCAAAAATTTTACTAAAAATAAAATTTTTTATAAAAATTTTAAGTCTTATAAAAATCAGTTCTTTTCACTAAAAGTCGAAATTTTTTACAGTAAAATTTTGTACAAAAAATCAAATTTTAAAAACAAAAATCAAATTTTTCACAAAAAATAAAATTTTTAACAAAAAATCAAATTTCTACAAAAAAATCGACTTCAAAATTTTGACTTTTAATAAAAAAAATCTTATTTTTTAGTAAAAATTTTGATTTTTATTGAAAATTTAGATTTTTAATACAAATTTTTATTTTTAGGAAAAATCACAAGATTTTTGTTAAAAAAAAATCTAAATCTGTGTTAAATCGAGTTTATACCAAAGAAAACCTAATTTTTTACTAAGAGTTGGGAATAAGTTTTATTCTTTGAGCAATAAATAAAAATCAAAGATAATCATTATAAGTTGAGCAAAAAAATTAAATTCAAAAATGATCATTAAAAGTTCAGAGACAAAGTAAAAATCAAAAATAATCATTAAATGTTGAGCAAAAAATAGAAATTGAAAATAATCATTATATGTTGAGTTTTATTTTAACTCATAATCCTAACGGTTATTGGTTCTAATAATTTACTACGATAAATATTTGCCGAAAAGGAAAAATTTCGTAAATTATTATTATTTCTCACAGATCGTAAAAAAATAATAAGTTACAGCAAATAAACAGTAGATGTACCAGATGCAATCTCAGGTCCATATAGGATAAGAACTCCATTTTCTGATATAAAAGGGTAAAAATAAATTAATAGAATATAATCTTCACAAGACACTAAAAACTTTTCTATGTAAACCATTCAAATGTGCAGCAAATGTAAAAGTGTTGTCAATAATAATACCTAATATTTTTAGCCGTTCTACAATATGGATATTCTATTAACCATATAAACTAAACGACATTTCAAAACATAAAGCTTTCGTTTTAAAAATATTTAATCGCAGTGAATTTTCAAGAGTCCAATCTACAATACAATCCAAACAATAATGTATATTGCTCTCCAAAACATATTAAAAATCACGTTTGTATCTAAATAATAACATAACATCATCTGTATATATTTAAGTTTTGTATATTGAAGAATTTACAAATTCTTCAAGGCTATTTAAATATTTAAAAGATCCCAATACGGACTCCTGAGGAACACCAGAGCTAAGTAACGTGAACTCACCTTATTAATGAAAAACTGAGACATATCACTTAAATATGAAAACAAAAGTTTCAAGGCTGAACGTTTCTTAGTTTCATAATCATTTTTGTTAATGCTTTAGAGATAACAGGAGAAACCAGAACACACGATTCTCTATACGATCAGTCATGCCAAGAAGTATGGAAGTCGTACTATAACCAGTACGAAAAGCATATTGGTATTCATAAATAGAGGGTAAAGAATAAGACTTTACCTGTTCAGGGCATAGAGGCTTCGATCTCAGTAACACAACGAAAAGAGAATTTTATATAAGAATCAATAAATTGCCCAAAATTTAGTATTTCATTGACAGAATTATCAGCACAAAAAAATCATTAATAGAATCAACATCTGCAAAATCTAAATCATTACTTGCAAAAAAAAAAATACCTCCTTTTCTCCCTATGTATTACTCTTTTCATACGATTACGGTATTTACAAAAAAGTCTCCTATTGCACCTAGATGGGTCTAACCTGAAAACAGAATATGCAAGGTACCTTAAAGAGTATGTGGCAATTACCTCCCTCGATTTCATCCAAACGTGAATTTTCTTCCTTTTGACTGGAACAAATGATAAATTATTATGATCAGTTTTCAATAAAAAGTTTTTTTTTACAAAATTTTGTATTTACATAAAATTTTTAGCCTATCATTTTAAATGATAAATAAATTAGCTTTTTTTCCCGTACTCTAAATTTTTAGTATGCGGGATCGCAATGTTACCGAAACACATTCCCGTACTCGAAAATTGGGCAATTGAGAGATATTTTCTTCTTTATTTATTTCTTCGAGTAGATTATGTAAATTGTCAAATAATTAAAAACTAGAAATATACGATAAAAACTTTAACGATAATGAATAAAAAATTATTTGTTTTTGTTACTAACAGGGAAGTGTCATTTAAAAAACAAGAACATTCAAATATGCTGAAATATAATAATTACATACATATACGAATTTTTAAAACAGTTTGATGTTTATGTCTTATGTTTTTTAGTATGTTTATATATTTTTGTGGGAGAAAAATTAGCTTTTTGTCATTTTATCGCACTTTACCCAAAAAGTACGGAAATAAACCTAATATCATAAACTCTTTTTTTTATATTCAAATATTTTATGATGCACTTTAACATTGTGAAGTTGCGATTGTGTGAAATATCTATTTTATAATTAAAAGCATTATGTGATTATCAATACTAAAATTGAAACGACTAACAAATTATAAGCAAAATATAAAATTTTTAAAACATGTTCATAAACAAAAATTTTCACCACGATCGCTGCTCCAACTTTTTGATTATCGTGAAAAAAATGTGCTATAGTATTTTCGATATTCATAAATCTAATATATATAGTACACACCCATCATTCAATAAATAACAAGGTGCAATTATTGGAGAGTACGTTCTCAAATTTATTTTCCCTGAAAAGTCAGTCAAATGAAAATTTGAAGAAAATGAAACAAACATATTAAAAAAAAATTTTAAAACGGAGTTTTTTTGATAATGTGCTTAATAAATTGTATATAGAGAAAAACCTACATGTTAAATTTTACAAAATATCGCGTAAAGGAAATGCTGCCTTTTAAGAAATATTTATTACACTTGAAATGTAAACACAGTGTTTTTATATTTTTCTGTTTTTTATCTTCTGTTTTAAAATTTTCAATTATTTGACTTTACGAGATTTGAAAATGACAACTCTCCCTAATAATTCTACCTGGTTTAGTTGTGTCTTGGTACACACCAAATATAGATTAATCTATGGTACAATACAACTGTCAAATTTTAGAAATACCCTTTTTTATCATTCTTTAGCAAGAATTTTACACAATAAATATGCTTTAAAAAAACATGAAAAAACCCATATTGAAAATCGAGAACGTAAAGTTCCTTGTCCCATCTGTGGTGTTAAGTTTTTTGATCGAGCAAACGTGGTAAACCATATGCATATTCACGATGAAAAAAGAGAAAAAAAGCACAAGTGTGAATATTGTGGAAAATGCTTTTACGCAAAGGGTGTCCTCAACGTTCATCTACGAGTACATTTAGGTCAAATGTTGCCCTGTAGTTTATGCGAAAAACAATTTTACCGCAAAATCGATTTGGAAATACACATGAATAGTCATTCCGCCATGGCGATAAGCGGTATAACGAAAAAGCGAGTAAGTCAAATAAATCTACAATAAATTAATTTTTACTACAAAATTACGATTTCCTAAATATTTCAGTGTAGATATTTGGTTAAATGTCAATATTGTGATAAACAAATACTTAGCACATCTTATAAGTCTCATGCTGCCGCTCACTTAAATCAGCCTTTGGTGAAATGCTTAATTTGTGATAAGGAATTTTTTACAAGAAAAAGGTAACTATTATGTTTTATTTTTTATTATTGACCATTTTGAATTAATTTTTAATACCTGTTTTTTTTTTTTAGTTGCAAGGAACATGTGAAATTAAAACATGACAAGAAAACTCGTGAAGAATGGAATCCATGCATTTTATCATATGATAACAAACGATTATCACATTTGCTTTTGGAGCAAACAACAGAAATTATTCCCACACATAAATTATAAATGTATGTACAAAAAAATGTTACGAATATATCTCCTAAAATTAAGGATTGATATGTATTAAAATAATCCTCAATATATTTCAGTTTAATTACCTTGTTCACGTAAGTTGGATTTTTTTTAAATATTTCCAAAAATATAGTTTTTGATCAACAGTGTAAATAATTTTTATTTTATTATTTTTTTTTTTTGCAAAAAGAAAAAATTGCAACATATAATAAACAAATGACCTTTAATACATAATGAATAAAAAAAAAAATTTAATTAATTTGTATTCTCGTGAAATTAAAATTTTAGTACAATTTGCTATGTTTTATTTTAAATACTATTTTATTAAAGTTTGAATATTTTGGTAGATTTTCCATCATAATTTATTCTTTACTGGAAAGGTCTCACAATTGAATGAAGACTCCTATATTAAAAAGCCGTGTATGTCACACAATTTGTACACACAATATAGATTTTACTACATATAGATTAGTGACTGGTAAATCGTTTTCGATTATGGTCGAAAATCGATTCTCTTTGTCAAAAAACTATTATTTTGTAGTCGATTCATACGAGCCAATTTTATACTGAAATCGACCTTTAGCCTTCGATTAATCGAAAACACAGTGAAGTAGTTGTTTGTACAAATAAATTGTAAAAATTTCAAAGGAAAATTTTAAACACTACAAAAAATAAATATTGGGACAAGTTTTTTAAAAGATTTGGATAAAAAAAATCATTAAAAATACAATTCAAGAAATTATTTTTAAAAACAACTTTTAGTACGAGTTATATAAAATATACATTCGTAAGAAAACGGTACTTTAGCACGCGGTGCCGAAAGATCACATAAAAAATGTTGCAAATCCTCAATAAAACAACTTTGGCAGTAATCTATTTGATAGTTCGACCAGAGCAATATGATCATACATCTGTGTTTCCTAGCAGATATAGCAGATACAAATCTACTATTAGGCATGAAAAGGGGAAGCCTGAAGACTATGATAGGTATTCTGACAGGTCATTGTTCCACAGGGAGAATGACAGGGAATTGGGATATATGTTCCTCCGGTCTTTGCAGGATATATGTAGGGCGGTAGCACTTTTTCTTTCCAGGTCTTTTCTATTATTTTCTATACTTTTCTTGGTCTCAACTTTTTCTATTATTTCTAAATTTCTCTATAAATTCTCTCTATATATTCTAAGAAGGAACTCACAATGGACCTCTAGGTCTCCGAGTGGATGCACAGGTACTCTTCTGAGTACTGTGCAACATTTCTTCACCTACCTACCTACCTAACTATCTGTGTTTCCTTTATATCCGTAAACCACCAATTTCTTGCTCACTCATTCTTCATTTCTATCCCACGAATACCCTATTACCCAGATAAGTCTAAGAAGTATTGAGTAGACATTACGACTTTACTACGAACGTATTCTACGCCTTAATTGTAGCATGATTGTTCAAATAAAAATCGATAGTCTATCTTTCGAAACATGTGCGCGTCTAGCAGAAAATATTACGGACTCGGTTCTAGTGTAAGTTCTATATGTAATATTTTATGTAATTAAATATTTGGTGAAATGATTAATTAACTAGCCCAGAAACTGTAAACAATATAAAAATAAAAACAACACAACAAAAACTACACTTAAAACACAACATGTCAGGAAGGGGAGGTAGATGTTGACCTTCAACCGCCCTACTCAACTTTTGTCACCTACACATCCGTGTCAAATCTTCAGATGACCCCTATGAACTGCACCTCAACTACACTTATCTATCTTTAACAACCCAGATTAATTTCTTCTAGCCACTCATAATTTTTGATTTTAAGTTTAAATATACTTATACCTATAACAAATTAAAATTTTAATCTCTGTTTCTTTTATTTATTTATTTTATTTAAAAATTTAGTAGTATTTAAAATACTTTACAATATTCTTCTTAATATAATTTAAGTATAGTATTCAATATATTCAAATATATATATAAATATATATATAAATATATATATATATATATATATAATTTCAAAGTGTTACCTTTAGTTTCCAGAAGAAATAAAAAAATATACATATTTTGTTATACTAAAATTATGCATTTATTTAAAGACATGTATTTCTGTGGTACTATTTCGAGAGAGATATACTTAATTATAGTTAAAAAAATGTGATTCCTTATTCAAGTGGCAGGCAGTGTATATTCGATGTGTTCTTTAAATTGTCTATTATAAAGCAAAGATATTTAATTAGATTAACTTTTTCAATTACTTCGTTATTAATTTTATAAGTTTATTCACTATTCATATTAATTTCAATTAATTGTGTTTTAGCTTCATTCAGTTTAAGTTTATTCATTTTTAGCCAGTTATTCACAATTTTCATGTCATCATCAAATTATCTTCACATTCATTATTAGTATCACCTTCTATAAAAATTAGTGTGTCATCAGCATATAGCACAATTTCACATTTTTCTAATATGTTTGGCATGTCGTTTATGTATATAATAAAAAGTAGAGCACCTAATATTCACCCTTGTGTCACCCCATAATCGTTATATATATACTTTGATCTTACATTATTAATTTGCTTTCGATCTGTTATATACGATCTAAACCATTCCAATTCATTTCCGCGTAATCCGTATTTATATAATTTCTGTATTAATAAACCTCTATTTATAGTCTCTAAAGCTCTTATAAAATCAAGGAAAATTGCCATTATTTTTTCCTTTTAGTCTATGTTTTTCCATCTATTTATAACGTAGATTACCGTTGTTTCGCATGAAAATTTTTTTCTAAACCCGGATTGGTATTTCGATGTCTTTATCTTCAAAATATTTTTCTAGTTGTATTTTAACAACTTTTTCTATTATTTTTTCACACGTTTTTAGCTATTAATGGGTCGAAATTTCTCACATTTTTTTTTGTTTTCATAACTTTTTTCTATTGGTGTAATCAGCGACAGCTTCTAGTTTTCTGGGAATTTTCCCGTTTCCAATGATTTATTGATTATTTTTAACAAAAGTTTTCCTATACAGTTATCACTAATTATTTCTATAGATACTTTGTTAAAATCAGGTTTATTTTTAATAACTTTGCATGTATTTTTAAGTTCATGTAAATTTATTGCACTAAATTTAAATAGAGTATTTATCACAGGTATTCTGTTTGTATATTGCACTCGTTCTATTGAATCTCTAATTGTCTTAACACTATCTACAAAATAGTTTTTAAATTTATTTGCTATTTGGTATCTTTATATTCTATATTATTAAATATCACAGATTGTATCACGTTATGTTTCTTATTGAGCACTATGTTTTTTGCATTTCCTTTGAAATCCTCAAATTAGGTTATATTCTCAGCACCAAAAAATATTTTTTTTTTTTTCACAATTAAGAAAATTCTTGACGTTCGATTTCGTCGGCTGCATGGTGTGAAACCAGCAAAGGACAAAACGAACTACGACTAGGACAACTTCGACGCTGGCACCCTCGCAGGTGGGCTTTGGCCACAAAAGTGGCCTGGATTAACAACGAGGACAGAGAAGAAACACCACGGGAGAGACAGCAAGGTGGGACGACAGGAAGAGGCAAATAGCAAGAAATAGCAATGGCGAAACAGGAAAGCGAAGTAGGAGCAAAATTGCAATCCACTGCAACAGTCATATACATACACGCAAACCAGGGACAAACAACAGCAACGAAAAGAGCGACCAGCAACAGCGGCAAGGAACACTTCTACGGTTTCTCATATAGGAGACGCCTCCACTACTCATGTCTCCTCCTTCTCCTAGAAAATACCTCCCGGGCGAAATCGCCCAACCTCCCAATTGTCCGCACGTCCACTAAGGCAATATTAAAATCCCAACCCCCTGCAGTATGAGTTATGCCCATACTAACTCATACTAACTCTCTAATGTCATCATAGTAATGGTATGTCGTCAGCACATGACACGTCCTCAAGTCCCCCCCGCACCCACAGTTCGGAGTATCAGATAGACCTCTCTTATGCAAAAATGCATTGAGTGAGCCATGTCCCGTCAGTATAAAACCCAGACTCAGACCGAAGCCAAAATCTGGACGTTTCCGTACGAAGTCCGCTTCAAGTATGAACTCATAAATTACCCTCCCATTCTCACTGTTCGTCCATCTCGTCCTCCACCTAGAAAAAAAACAAACCTCTAAGAGTGCCTTGACTCGCACACTATCCCCATTCACCAGATCAGAAGAAGAAACCCAATCATGCCCAAGAAGTGGTAGCCCCTTCTTGATCTTGAAAGCAATAGCACGACGTATTACCTCCAGATCAAGAGGTACCACACCTATAAGAACCTGAAGTGCGTCCGTCGATACCGTCCTACAAATTGGCATACACGCCAACATCGCGACCCTCTGGCAAGATAGACCTTGTTTCTGCCAACAACAGACATGTATGCTGAGGCCCCAGTCACTCCTGAGGATGCGCCTAACCTTATCTGCAACACCCGACAACTTGTCCCTTATGTGAGTAAGATGAACCAAAAAGTTCATCCTCTCATTCATCATTATTCCCCTGCTTTCTAGATCAGCACGAGACTGACCCTCGACAAGAATGAGCAAGTCATCTGCATACGCACATACCTTTAAGGAACGACCGAGTTGCGCCAACAGAGGATCCATCATAATGTTCAAAATAAATGGACCACAGATGGAACTCTGCGGACACCCACGAGTAACGTCCCTCCAAACCGTGTCGCTGGCACCTAGGACACAAGCCCTTCTGTCGCTGAAGTAGCTCCAGAGGGCCAGTTCCCGACAGTCCACTTCCTTTAGCCTTCTAAAGACGCTTCCCCATGACAGGTAGTCAAAAGCACCCTTAAAGTCTAAGAATATACCAAAAAAGTACTTGGACGAAGACTCGCTAACGCTCTTACGCACGTGCAACCAGTCATCCTCAACGCCCCTACCTTCCCTAAAACTAAACTAACTCAGGAGGTCCCTCGCTGGCGTCCTCCCTCAGCCGAGACACCATAATTCTTTCCAGCACTTTTGCAAGAACGAGGATTACGCCTCACCCTATCAGGAGACTTCAGGAGAACTACAACGCGAGCGCGCTTCCAAGCCCCGGGGAAATAGCCCTCACTAAGACACTTCCCAAAGACCGACTCCAGATGTTCAGGTATGGCCTTCCAGATGCTTTTACACATCTCTCCAGTCATGTCACCAATACCCGGAGACTTCCTACTTCTGACAAATACTGTCCACGACTTCCGATCTCTCCAAGTTTGGAGGATCGACCATCTCCCTAATGAGAGGAGAGTGGTCAACCGGATTCGCACTTGGGAAGAAAACCCGCAAAAGTTCGTCAGTACATTGCCTCCAAGTCGACAATGTAACATTGCCTACCTGAAGAGAAGCTAAGTCACCCAGCCTATCCTTCCTACCCCTACACGCCCGGTAAACCCTACCCCAGGGCTCATCCCTGTTGTCCCGTACGAAGCTCCTCCAATCGTCCTCCTTTACCCTAACGATTCTGTCCTTGTACGTTAGAAGAGCAGACCGATAATCAGTTTCACGCTGAGCCCGATCATCAGCGTTGGTACGCCTGGCCCTCTGGAAACAAGTCCGGAGTTGCCTGACTGACCTTCGCATCTGATCAAGTTCGCGAATCCACCAACTGACCCTGCCCTCACGACGTCGGTCAAGCAAGAAGTCATTTGCTGAACACATCCACTAATCTATACGGTCTATCTGGTCATCAACCGCCAGTGCCCTAAAGTCATCAATTGACTGCAACGAAGCAGTCGCCCTAACGAATTCCAAGTAATTGTCCCAGTTAACGTCGCGATCCCTCCATCTTCTAAGAGGTGCTGTCTCCCAAGACCGTCTGTGATAAGAGACCCTAATCTCAATGAGATTATGGTCACTAACACCCCAGTCGTCACACACCCGCCACCTAGATCTAAAAACTGCCATCGCTACCCCGTTTGCAGCTGTCACGTCAATGTCACTAACTCCCCTGGGACCGTCAAAAGTATAATGGTCACTCGGCTCATTCAACAAAATGACGCACTTGGTAACCAGCCACTCACTAAGCATTACTCCTCGTACATAGTTCTGATGAGCAGGAGCTAACCTACCCATTTTTGAGAAACACATACGAGAGCATGTGTTTGCATCCAGGCCTAGGATTATAGGATAACTATTCGCGAGGAGTAGCACCGAAACCATATAACTTAAATACGACTCCAGAGGCCCCCCAAACCTACAATAGATGCTAGCCAGGAACATCCTCCCAAAACCTCCTTCCACGGAAACGCAAACCCTCCACTGACTTCGACTAACTACTGTACAGTCAAGGTTCCTGTCATTCACAATAACTACAGAGTTTCCCCCACAGTCCGTAAAAACCCGCATACCCCCCGGCTAATTAGACCACCCGTAGTATACGGCTAATGCACAAGTGCAGGTCGCATATCGCCTGCCCTAGTTCGCGGATCACCGTATATGACCGCTGACAGTTAAGCTGTAGAATTTTCAGGTCTTGCTCCATTTTAGTGGCGTGCGTTCGATCTGACAACTATGGCGCTGTACACAGAACAGGACGCCGACATCAGCAGATGTCCGGACAGGAGTCCCTTAAATGCACAGTTTCTGCAGTTCAGCGTCATGTAGACGCACCAAAAAGTCATTATCCAGCAAACGCTGCATGGCCTCGCTACACCCCTCCAGCACCACGTTCACAGGATTACCTGTGGACTTCCATGGCCCAGTTACCAGCCTTACGGACTTCCGGAACACCTCAGAAGTCATATTATGCTTGAAATTCCAAGCATAAAGCTCCTGCATGAATTCATCCGGGGTGATCTCCGGATGCACCCTCTGCACAACCACTTTTGAACCAAGCTTGTCCCTTCAAACCAACCTCTACAAACTTCGCATTGGCAACAACTTTCTCCCTCTCTGCTACCGAAGAGGTCCTTATGACCGCACCGCCATCACGCAACGGCCGTAGCTCGTGTACACGCACCCCAAGGATGGGGCCCACCTCCGTGACGACTTTCTCCACGACCTCCTTCGTCGTCACGCCCTTCTCCTTAACGATCACCGACCATATTTCGACCGGCTTCGGGGCAGCTCGCAGTCGTCTGGGTCGGGACCTGAGTCCGTCTAGAGCCCTCTTCCTGGGTCTGCTCTTCTCCTTCGCACCAGCAGCAGCACCAAAACCAGCAGCGCCAACAGCATCAACAACGCTATCAGTGCTAACAGCACCAGCAGCGCCATTAGCACCAGGAGCAGCACGGGTCACAGGCGGTGATATCGGCTTGAAGCGCTTCCCCTCGTCGCAGTCCGCCTCCGAGCTCGAAAGTTCGCTCTCCGTGTGCTTCACATTCGGCACCGGAGCTGGCGGCGGACCCATCGTGGCATCCGTCGGCGCCTCCGAGAGGTCGGACGTATCGCCCTTCCCCTCAGGCGTCGCTCAGGCGGCATCGCACTTACACTAATTAAATATCAAAGAGACACCTGCCTTACAATAGATGTACACTGAGATATCCAATGAGCAAACCAAGTCGACACCAATCCAGTCAGCACCAGGGGGCAGTCAAATCCGAAACAAAGATCCAAATCAAAAAGCCAGATACAGAACCAGTCATCAACGATACGGTAACACCGAAAAGTCACACACGAAGTGGCAAGGCCAATCTTCAGGTTAGATCAAACCTAATCTTACTTTTCGCCGGAAAAAGTTTTGAGACACCTTAGACAATTGTCAGCGGAGCCCCAAAACAATGACAAGCAAAAAGGCACTTAACACTTTATGAAAAACCTCACTAACACTGTCAAACCAACAATTCTTGTTTATTACAATCGCAACGATTTAAAAACATGTCCGTTTAATCAAACAGTTCACACGATAATGCGAGGCCAGATAGTTCTTAACATCTTATGTGCCCACCCGCAGCATTTAAAATTATAATTTTGGCCGGAAATTTCTTAATGCCTTATGTGTCCGCCAATGTGCTACAAACATATTAAAACGTGGAGTCCGAAAGCGCCGCTACGCTAAAAAAATTTTTGGCATAGGGTTGCCCCTGAAACAATTTTTCTCTAAATTTTTTCTCACTTTACTGGATTTTGAGCACGCGAATGCAAATCCAGTAAAATTTTTTACTGAACAGTAAATTTTTTTGGGTAAACGAGCGCACTTTTTCCTTTAATCTTTTTCGATCAGTCGTCTTACTATTATATTCACCGCAAAAATGTTTATTTCAAAGAGTATACTCTGTGGTTTTGTTGTCAAACATATCAACAGATATACATACATGAACGTCTAATGGCCCTTTAAAACATAATATAATTTTTTTTTTTATTAATTTTGCAAGTAATAATCGATTAAAAATCAATTATGGGGTTCGATTAAACGGCCATAAAAATCGAAATTAAAATGATTGATCGAAAAATCGATTCTTAATTTTTCATACCATTCCCTAATACAGATTCTTCACTTAATTGAGAATAAAATCAACAGTTTGCCCTTAAAAAAAATCAAGAACGATATAGTCGGTCAAGCTCGACCATATGATACTCCACACCATTGAGCATGTCCATCAAAAATCGTGGAGAGGTCTTATATTAGATATGTAGACAATTATGTACCGATACTTTTACTAAGTGTAAAATAAAATGTACGAATACAGAATATTACGTAAATACTAATATTTACATGAATTTATGCACTTTAAGATGATTCCCGAAAGTGGGCTTATATGGGAGCTATGGTAAATTATGGGGCGATCCTCATAATTCGTCACTATTATTTCTACTTATATAAGACTTATTCGTGTCGAATATAAACTTGATACTAACATGTGTATGTGATTTATGCACGTTGAAGTGATTTTCGGAAAAGGGTTTTATATGGAAGCTATGGTCAATTATGGACTGATCGTCATGAAATTTGGCACAATTGAAACTTATGCAAAACTTCTTTACACCAAATTTCATTAAAATATTACTATATTTAAGGCATTTATGATCGTTAAACCTCTATTCCGGGAAGACATTTGTATGGGGGCTAGGTGAAATAATAGACCGATTATAACCAATTTTAATAGGCTTTGTCCTTGTGTCATGAAAGTCCTATGTGCCAAATTTCATTGTTTTATCTTCAAAATTGCGACCTGTACATTGTGCACAATGTTTACATGGACAGCCAGACAGACGGATGGACATCGTTAGATCGACTCAAAAAGCGATTCTGAGTCGATTGGTATACTTTAGAATGTTGGATGATTTTTTCTGTGCGTTGCAAACATCAGCACAAGCGCATAATCACCTATTGTGGTGTGGGGTAAAAAAAGCACGCGCACATTGTAAACAATGATTGTTGAAATTGAAAAATAATAAATTATAAAAAATTTGTTTTTAATATTTTTTTTTTTTTTAATTTAAATTAAATATTTCAATACAACATTTTTTTCTTAATAAAATACAATTTTTTTTTTAACTCTAAACATTTGACAGGATGTCAATTCCAAAGAAGCGACCTCCAAAGAAGCTAAAGTTCCCGAATTCAGCTTCCTGAGTTTAATGGTCTCCACTAATATCAATCTCAGTTTTATGTGATACTGCACAAATTCAATCTTATAAAAGTTAACAAATTCGATTACATGTGACAAATGTAAGCTTCGAAGAACTGTAACACGATACAGTTATGCGACGCAAAATTCTCGAAGTCCAAACAACAAAAACCCGCCTGACTGTACTTAAGAAATAATTATGGTGACGCGAGAGTTGTCCCCCAACCCAGAGCTACTTTGCGAATGAAATACAATTTTCAACACCGAAAAAAATTACTTTTGTTTGTAAACAATACATGTTTACAAACAAAATGTGTCAAATTCGCTCTCTGAGAGAATTATTTCGCGTGTAGATTCAAATGTTAGTAGTATGAGACTTCGACAGCCCGTCTAGACGTAACATAATATGTAAGATTTTTGTGTCAGAGAGTGTCAAATTCGCTCTCTGAGAGAATTATTTCACGCGTAGATTCAAATATTAGTATTATAAGATGTATTATGAGACTGTTGTGATGAGATTTCTCTACACAACTATCTTATAAGATGAACTGTCAAAAAAATACACATATACGAAATTTTGTTTGTGTGTGTGCATGTGTATTTTTGGAATTACTGAAAAACAACGTTTTTTTTGTAAAATTGTTTCCTTTAATGTTTATTTTACATGTTAAAAAACATTTTTATAAAAATTGTGTTAAAAAGTGCGAATTGCTTAAATAAAAAGGAGATGTTCTCTCTGCGACTGATTAAAAATAATGATATCTTATACGATTTATTAGAATACGTCTACCCCTTATTTAAGATTTAACATAATATAAACAAAATGGTTACTCTCCTCTGCCGGCGTTATCTCACATATTATATCAGCGTTAATCTCAGTTGTAGACCTGGGGTGAGATTTCTCTACACAACCATCTTATAAGATGAACTGTCAAAAAAATATACATATACGAAAGTTTGTTTGTGTGTGTGCATGTGTATTTTGGAAATTACTGGAAAACAAGTTTTTTTTTCTAAAATTGTTTCTTTTTAGTATTTGTTTTACATGTTAAAAAACATTTTTATAAAAATTGTGTTAAACAAGTGGGAATTGCTTAAATAAAAAGGACATGTTTACTCTGTGACTGATTGAAAAATAATGATATAGGATTTATTAGAATACGTGTACCCCTTATTTAAGATTTAACACATATTATATCAGCGTTAATTTCAGGCTTAAACGCTTAAAAATTTGTTCCTGTTGTTTGGGCAGGGAAGTTTATGTTGTACCCCTTGTACACGTATTGTTTTTTTAGTAATTTCCAAAATACAAATGAACACACATAAACAAACTTTCGTATATGTGTCTTTTTTGACAGTTCATCTTATAAGAAAAATCTCATCACAACAATATCATAATACATCTTATAATACTAATATTTGAATCTACACGTGAAATAATTCTCTCAAATAGCGAATTTGAGACTCTCTGATACAAAAATCTTACATATTATGTTACGTCTAGACGGGATGTAAACCAAAATGTTGGCATTCTGGACAGATTATGATTGGTTTCATGTGTAATCAACTCACTGTGAATTTCGCTTTGTTTACCTTTTACTTGCAAACAGAAAGTAAAAAATTAAAAAATATATTTTTTATTCGAAAATAATGAATTCTCCAGAATTTGAGGACACTGTTTGTCGTATTTGTTTAGATGAAAACAAACTTTACGACTGGAAAAATACATTAAAGGGACATGAGGATGTAACCTACAAAGATTGCTACTACAAATACACCCAAATAGAACCCCTAGGTTTGTATACATACGTTTCCAATTAAAAATTTAATTGATGGAAAAAATCTAAATTTAAAAATATTTTATTCAGATACCGATCCATTTTCAAATATGTTATGCCAAAAATGTTTACAAGATTTGCAAAATGTTCATACATTTATTTTAAAAGCTCTTGATTCTTATAATTTTCTTTTGGAAGTAAGTGGCGCCAATTCTGAAATAGATAGTTCCATAATTATTGAAGAAATTACAACTTATAATTCCGACGAATTTGAAACAGTGTTAGTGGAAAAAACTGATACGGAATCGGCGTTAAAAGATAAATATGAGTTTGAGTACTCTGATGAAGATTTATTAATGACAATAAACACAATATCACAAAAAACAAATGACTCTAAAGCGGAACGTTTGACAGCTAAGTCAACAAATAAATCTGCTAATATTGATAAAGAAAAAGATAAATCAGGTGTTGATCAATCGTTAAACAAGAGTATTCAAGATGACAAACATATCGCTACGAAAAGAAAAATAGAATCTAGAAAACCATCAAGATATAAGAACAAAAGAAGAGGGAAATATAATAAAACAGTGCTAAAAATGGATCCTCATAATACTCCCTGTATGTGTTCTATTTGTTGTAAGTATTGTACACACAAATCGCGCATTTATCGCAAGAACGTTATAATTTAAAAAACGAGTTTTTTTTTAGTAAATCGTATAGAAAAATTATCTTCTGTATCGTGTACATATATTTTATGATCATAATTTGAGATAAGAATCTATTAAGGTGGTAGTAATATTATAGTTATAATAAAGTTATATATTTTTATCTAAATAATGATGTTATTTAAATTGTTTTTCATCATAAATGCTTAGGGTGGTTTTTGATAATGATCTTTTGTTTGATCATAATTTGAGATAAAAATCTATTGAGGTAGCAATATTATTGTTATAATATAGTTATATATTTTTATTGCCTATTCCGCGTGATAACTCCCTTACTATGTTAAATTTTTATCTAAATAATTCTGAAATTGAAATCGTTTATCAGCATAAATGCTTAGGGGTGGTTTTTGATAATGATCTTTCGTTTGATCACAATTTGAGATAAAAATCTAATAGTAATATTATTGTTATATTAAAATATAGTTATATATTTTTTGTCTATTCCGCGTGATAACTTCCCAACTTAAATTTTTATTTAAATAAAATCGCGCATTTACTCCAAGAACGTTGTAATTTAAAAAAAGTTTTTTTTAGTAAATGATATAGTAAAATGCATTATATCAAGAATTTTATAGTTATATCTTTTTATCTAAATAATGATGAAATTTAAATTGTTTCTCACCATAAGTGCTTAGCATGGTTTTTGATAATGATCTTTCGTTTGAGTGTTATATTGACTTTGTATCTGGAAAAGTATGGTATGCATTAGAACATTTTAATCAACAAATAAGTATCTGCCTTTTCATGTTAGATGAAGATTACTGCATGCTCTCCTAATGCCGCAAGTCTTATATTGCCTTGAAGTGATAACTGGCTGTTCCATTATCTCTTTTAATAGGTTTATGTTCACAAATTTCTTGGATTCTATCAACAACTTTGCGAAATATCGAAGTTTGACCTTGTTTTATAAAAAATTTACTTTTTTATGTTCTTGTAGAAATTAACAAATTTATATTTCGAGAATTTTCAAACAAGTTTTAAAAGATCGTTTGTTGTGAGGATTGCTTGCCTATATATTTTTTTCGTATTAAACTTATTGACTATTTTGCTGATAACACTTGATTACACCCATATATATATATATATATATATATATATATATATATATATATATATATATATATACATATATATATATATATATATATATATATATTTATTTATATGGCTTATATATCTTCCTAGAAGAAATTTACGCAATATCTTCTTTTTATTATTTGAACGAAAGTCATCAAAGCAATATTTTTCTAATATTTTATTTTTATCAGTTTAAAGAAAATTAGGCAATTAATAGGAAAAAATATATAAATTTTTAATTTTTTATTATTTTTATCCTCAAAATATCGACTTTTATACAGTAAGGTGATTATATCCTCCGCAATAAATTGATGATATCCCATTGAGATCATCTGGAAGAAATTAATACAATAATTTAGTTGACGAAAAATTGTACAAAAATGAAAAAATATTGAATAAATTTGTTTGTCTTTTAGCAAAAGAAAGGATATTTTACGTGAGCGTTTTAGTTTTCGTGCTTTATGATGTTAAGATTTATGTACATGCTTTACAAGATGTAAAAGTTTTCTTTATTAAAGATTTATTTAGTGATCATTTTGCCATATATTTATTATATCCTCCAGAAGATTATCTGGCGGTATCTCTTTTTTTTACCTAGATGATTAACTATTTTTCTTCCAGGCGTATTGTTTTTTTATTGCTTATATTTTGTATCACTATAACTGAAAACTTTAAATGTGTTTTCGGAAAAATATGTTTTTTTTTTTTTTTTTTTTTTTTTTTTGAGTTATGACAGTCTTGAAGTATATGTATATTAGAGTTTCACGTTGAAACAAATTTTGTAGGAAAAATATTAAAACAATTTTAAAAATAGATCTTCAGTAACTTACAGCGATTAAAAAACACGGTTTAATAAACTTTGTAAAAAAGTATTTTATCTCTAAAATGGTGTAAAAAAATCAAAATTTTGAAAAATTATTTGTTTCGCAAAACTTTCGGTTCAAAGCGGTCATCATCGGGGGAAAATTTCGTTATGTTTTTTTCGATATGTTTTTATGCAAAATCGTTAAAAATTTAATTTTTTTATTGAAAAATTAATTTTTATTTACTTTAGTAATCGTAATCTAACAAGTCTTCAAAGGCCAAAAAACTTATGTATATTACGGAAGCAAATCTAATAAATAAGTGACACAGAAGTATTAACCGTTAAAAAAAAAACATTGAAATGAAAATATAAGAAATTTGGTGATTTTTGGACAGCAAATTTAATTTTTATTTTTTTTTTTTTTTTATTTTTATTTTTTTTTTATTTCTTAAATAAATAAATAAATTGTCCATCATAAGTAGTTATAAGTTTTCAAGAGAGTGCACTAAAAAGTCCTCTCGTGGAATCAAATTCCATGGTGAGAAATATAAAAATAATTTTTCTTTAACAAGCTCAAAATTATGATTTTGTGAGACATATTTCGAAAAAAATATTCGATACTTTTTTCTATTGGGCAAAAAGTTCTAGGCTCGTGAAAACCCGAAGTGAAAATAACTTTTAAAACGTTTATTCAGTTATTAAATGTGCATCGTTTGAGTGGTAATTCCAACATCAGAATCGAAAAAATGCATATTCTCGGGACACTCTAATTACAAAGGTATATTTTATAAAATCTAATCTAATTTTTTTCTCATCCTTCAGCAAAAATTTTACTGAACAAATATAGTTTAAAAAAACATGAAAAAACCCACATCGAAAATCGAGATCGCACCGTTCCTTGCCCCATATGTGGTGTTAAGTTTTTTGACCGGGCAAACGTAGTAAACCATATGCATATTCACGATGAAAAAAGAGAAAAAAAGCACAAGTGTGAGTACTGTGAAAAAGCCTTCTATACAAAAGGTATCCTCAACGTTCACCGACGAGTACATTTAGGTCAAATGTTGTCCTGTACTTTATGCGAAAAACAATTTTTCCGTCAAATTGATTTAGATATACACATGAATAAACATTCAGCCATTGCGATAAACGGCGTAACGAAAAAACGTGTAAGTAAAATTTATTGAAAATAAATGTATTTATACTTCAAAATTTTTGTTATTTTATTATAGTGTAGATATTTGGTTCAATGTCAGTATTGTGATAAACAAATACTTAGCACATCTTATAAGTCTCATGCTGCCGCTCACTTAAATCAACCTTTGATGAAGTGTTTAATCTGTGATAAGGAATATTTCACAAGAAGAAGGTAAACAAATATATTTTTGTATATTAACAATTTTGTCAGTCGTAAAGTAGCTCTGGTTAGGGAACAACTCTGGCATTATATTAGGATATGAAGCTGCGCCATTAAAATTATTATAAAAATTAAAATAAAAATTTCTATTAATTTTTTTCTTACCGATTTTTTAGCTGCACGGACCATTTAAAACTAAAACATGATAAGAAAACACCTGAAGAATGGAATCAATTTATTTTATTATACGATAAAAAACGATTATCACATTTGCTTTTGGAACAAACGACAGAAATTATTCCCACACATAAATTATAAATATATGTACAACTAAAAAATAAAATAAATAAACTTTCTGAAGACTCCGATAACTGAGTATAAAATTCTCGGAGATTTAAATTAAAAAAAAAATAATATTTTTTAATTGGTACCAGTTGAAAATGTTTTATATGTTTATGAAATTTTTTCATTTATTAACCAAAAAATCGATTTCACTTTTTTCAAAAAAAAAAAAATTGTGGGATTATTCGAAAGTCGATTTGAAGTCATCTATAATATTTTTAAATTGTTTGTCTGGACAACTACATACCATACATCAACTCTATACCAGGAATTTTTTTATTAAGACAAACGTAAAATTTTGTCTGAATTACAAATAATTTTTTATTTTTATCAATTATAGGGGAAAACATAAATTGATGAATGAAATGGCGTCTTTTACCAAGCAAAGTCAAGACAAAGTTGTCAAAACTCGACCACTGACAATTTTGTTTTAACGCTACCATAATAATGAAAAATTCTGTCTACATTAGACAATTCTTTATTCTGATAAAAATTTGTCTAATATTTACTTTTCCAGTAAAATTCAGTAACAGAGATAGGTAGGTAGAAAAGGGTGGCGTAATCATGCCTCCACCCAGAGACCAAACGGTCCATTGTGTTTTCTTTAAAGATAGATAGATATAGAAGATGTGGAACCTATACACTATCAATCAGTTATGAATGCCCCTAAGCCATTTTATTCCCATTACAAACCCTATGAGATTGATAAGCCTTTTGCTTGCAACCACATCTAGTGTATGGTTTCCAATCCACTCATGACAAAGTATGTGCTCTACTGCCTCTAGCTCCTCTACAAAAATCTGCCGTGCCAATGTCCCTATTGAGAAGTAATCATGCCCACCATGACTCAGACTACTACGACTTATACCCAGAAGGTGTTTCGAATCTGGCAATATAAGACTAAGCCATTCTATTCCTACAGAAGTCTTAACAGATGTCTCCACAAAAGACCTATCTTGTTCCGATCCACACCGATTCAGCTCATTGGCTATTCCATTGCCGACAATTTCGCAGTGCCCAAAAACCATTAGTCTTCTTAATTCCTTTTTGCATTCAAGTGCCAACGTGGACCTAACAAATGACTTGTCAGTGCCAACAAACCATCAACATAGATAGTAATCACAGAGATCCATTCAATGTTTTCCTCCAGCAATACAAAGGCTTTATAGGTGCCCAGAATTTCTGTCTGAAAAAAACTGCAACTGTAAAACTATTTATAATATCGTCTGATATCAGATCCCATAAAATAGACACCCGCTCCCGTGCCTACTTCCATCTTTGATCTGCCTGTAAAGACAGCACAGCATACGTGGAGCTTTTCTGCTACAACCTAGCGGTCGCTGCTAGGTATTTCAATAACTGGAGCAGCACCGAAGTCAATCTTAATCCCGACATAATCCGTAGGCTCGTCCAAGGATAGTGTCCGACCGTTGAATTGGACTTCGTCGAGTGTGCTAGTGAGCCCCGCCCTAAAGTTCCCTAATAATCTTAATTCCTTCAGTCTAAATAGGCCACGAACAGCCATACCTCACCAACTCCTCAATTGGAAGAAAGTGAAGAATTATGTCCATTGCCACCTGAGGTGTACTTTTCTTGGCGTCTGAGATGCTAATTGAAGCACATCTCTGAACTTTAGAGAGAAGGTTCCTATAGGTTCCTTTACTTAATACCTCCCACCAGACTGAACAGTCATAAGTAAGAATAGATCTTACAACCGACATATAGATCCTATATACAACTAATGTTTTAAGACCTTAATTCTTATCTAGAGAGTTCCTGCAGTATCCTGAGTATCTCTCCTCCAAGTATACACATCTCACTCGACAGTGCAAGCTCCATCCCATTCAATACCGGTAAGTTAAAAACCTCAGTCTTACTATTGGATAGTTTTCGTAGACCTGATTGCATGACTTCACTGATCGAAGGTAGAAATTTACGCGAGACCAGTATAACCAAGTCATCGGTATAGGCTCAATTAATAATTCACTTACATTCATTGAAGCCAGTGCCCTACTAATCGCCTCTGTCCTTATATTATTAAAGGGTCCTTCTATATCGAGGAAAGTTGCCATGGTATACACTCTCCACCCCCTGGGAATATATCTCAACCTAAGACACTCCCTAAATATGTTCACAAGTAATGAGATAGTTCTCTCATTGACATTCTGCAACATGACCGGAAGAATTCCATCCGAGCCTGGTGATTGGTATGGCCCAAATGTGTTCACCGCCTATGTAAACTGGATCCGTGTATTTTATCACTGTCTCTACCTGATCGCACCTCAGACTTCATATCGCTACAACCTGGGAAATGCGTAACCATAAGTAAACTGAGGGACTCTGAGCTAGACTCTGTCCACGAGTTGTCCGCACGTTGTTTCTATCCAGGTGCCACTGGGTCCTTGGATAATACACGCCTAAATCTGGACAGCTCGTTCACAGAGTCTACGGACTCACAGAAATTTACCCATGATATACGTTCCGTTCTCCTTATGTACCTCTTATACTTAGAGAAACCATCCCTATAGCTGTTCCAATCACTACCGTCCCTCGTTAGCTTGGCCCTATTCAACAGCCTCAACTGCAGATCGACAGTCTCTAAGTTCCCTTGCCTGTATATATCAATGGACAACTGAGTTCAAAACTATTCTTGACTATATTCGTGAAATTATTCACTACCCTCAACTGAATTTCTCCTGCTCTCAGTATTCTTCACCAACTCACCAAAAGACCTCCAATCTATCTTCCTGGAGTTCGTATATGGCTTTCCCCTTGATCCCGCAAAGTCGTGTGTGAAAAGGAATAATCCATGACTACCATCCAGTCCATAACGAAATAACTCCCCGTTCGCTAGCGTTATATCTATAACAGCCTCCCTATCATTCGTTCTGAACGTGAAATTATAACTAGTTATAAAATCAAAAACTAACTCACCTCTCTTGTTAATGTCCCTACTTCCCCACTGATAATGGTGAGCGTTCGCATCATATTCTAGAACCATATACATTCCTCACCTGGCGTGCTTCGCCAGTTGCTGCAGAGCGATGAATGGTGGATCGGCCCCCTCGTGTGGCATGTATACTGAAGCCAGCAGCTTCTAATTGCATACCCGCTAGGTCTCCATTACTGAAAGAATGAAAAAGATTAACATTCCAATTGCACAACCGTAAGATCTCCATTACTGAAAGAATGAAAAAGATTAACATTCCAATTGCACAACCGTAAGATATACATTAATGAAAGAATGAAAAAGATTAACATTTATAACATTCCTAACAATTATACATGTCCGTACCTTTTCCATCGTGGACGGTATGAACAAGTTATATTCTGCGACCCTTAATCCACATACCCTGGTGTTATTAATCCAAGGTTCCTGGATAAGGGCCAAATCTACGTTGGAGTCAATAAGGAACTTTGTTAGTCCGGTCAATAAAGAACTTTGTCAGTTAGAGTATCTGAATCTGATAAGCCGAAATTGACAACCTCCTTAATGACTCCAGCTTTTTTAGAGACTCCTGATCCACTGCGAATCTAAAGTCTCTGCTTTGGTTCTCCTTACATATCAAGGTGTTAACAAGCTTCCATTGATTTGTAAGAAGTCCTTCATTCTGATTTTTCAATACTGCCAGAATGCTTCCGACTTCTAGAATGGGTATCACTTTGAGTTTCGCCTCTGGATAAAGTGTGTCGCACTTAGAAACTACGTACCTAAGAAATTCAAAAGATTTCTTATTTCCGCAGTTGATAGTTTTGACACCCTTCTGAGCCTCTGAATGATACCTCGTCTAGTCTTCCCCAATGAACCTGTGCTCAATCTGTCGCTATTGCCCATCTGGTTCAGCCTTGTCAATGGCAGCCACTTGAATACAATTCTGCAGCATTGATTCCTTCGCCTTTTTTTATGTAGATGACTGTTCATTTCCCGACCCTCCTTCTGGGGCCCTTAATAGAGCTAAAGGGTGTGTGGACAACCTTCTTGGCCATCCTAATTTGTTGGTCGTCCCCAAACCTGCCCTCTTAATGACCCCCTTATGGGGATCCTTAAGCACCCCCACAGGCTTTTGTGGGTTGCCAGATTTGGTGGATGGCGGATGATCAGCCCCATCAGGGGTAGATGTTGGTTTGCCTGTCGTACGTAACCTGCTGTTTCAAGAGGGTTGCAGGTTTAACAGGTTCACCGCTACCACGACTTGTAGTCCATCAGGGTAAGACATTCCCAGGGAGTCACAAGTAGGTCCGTAGATCCGTTCTAATATTTTGACATTCCTCTTGTGCTTCCCAACAAGTTACTTATCCTTGCTTGTAAGTAGCGAAGGGCCTATCTTCTGTAGATAGATAAGAGTGGCATCTTGCGCCACTTCGACCTTTAGTTCGACAATTTTCAGCGGTTGTTGCAACATGCATTACCGAGTCTTGTAAATGGGCTGTTACTGGATTTTGGGTACGCGAACGCAAATCCAGTAAACATTTTTGCTGGACAGCACAAATTTTTGGGTAAACAAATGCACTTATAGACTCGTTGTGAACAAACAACAAGAGTGCTATATCCGGCTGTACCGAATCTTTTATACCCTTCACCACTTTACCAACAAATAAAGAGAAGTATTTACTTATTTATTTACAAAATTTATGAACATAATAAATTATGAATATAAAATAAATTATTAGGCTCTAACTACTGTGGTTTTTGGAATGTATATGTAATTAGTATATATATATATTTTTTTTTTATATTAGGTGGAATATTTTACAGTGTTTTAATAGTTTTTGTTCTGCATTTATATTATTTGTGTTGATGGTCCTTAAAAGATCTATAAAACATATTTTATTAAAAAGTGTTAGCTGTGCGTTGTTAATTATTTTTCAGTTAAAAACTAGGTGTTTTATATTTATGAAATTTGTCCATTGGTCCATTGGGATGGACCATATAAAGTGATTAAGAAATTAAACGACGTGATGTACAGAATACAGAAAGAAAAGAGCCCGAGATCTAAAATGAAGGTCGTACATCTAGAACGACCAGCTGCCTATGGGTAAAGTGAATTCGTGCTTATTCGGGACGAACAGGCTTAAGCGGGGGGCAGTGTTACGAAATTGTACTTGAATTCAAATATAACGGTTTTAACGGCTGGTTTAAATTTTTCTCAATGCTTCTAGGAATTTCCGTTTATGTTAACAGCAGTTAACATATCTGTAAAAATTATTAACATAATTCTAAACGTACAACATTGAATAAAAAGCTTTCACCATTGTTTTTAAGTATGGTAACACTAAATGTTTAAGCTGCTAACATTAACATCAAAAGCTCTAGTTTGTCCGTTAAGAACATTGTAGAGAGAAATAGAGCTTTCAAGAAACATCTAGTAGGTAATACAGTATATATAAATTGGCCGTGAGAACACCATTGAGTCAGTCTAATTAGAAGCGTCGTTAAGTAAAGACAAATTAACTGCCTTGGCTGTATAATCTTGTACATTATTAAAATGTGTTGTATAAAGTGTGTGATTTAAGTGTGTGTTTATATTAGAACGCAAGTGACTATTTAAACTGTTATTGTTGTATATTTTTTAAATAAAGAGTCGTTACAACTTTTAAACTACTAAACTGCTGTTATTTGCAATCAAAGTACAGGTTTATTTAAAGGAAATAAACGACCGTTTTTAAAAGGTAAAAACGTAACAATATTTTCATATTTATATTTAAAAAAATTATACATATATACATTTGTTCCAAAAGTAACGCTTGCTTAAAAAAAACACACACACACAACAACTTGTAAGTATACATATATTTGTATATTTTTGTATGTATATACAAACAAACTGACTATATATACGATAAAAACAACACCAATAATCATTATAATAATGCTGTTGTCAACTAAGCTGCTTGCTTATAACATAGAACAACATACCAATAGCCATTGCAATGCTTCATATAAATGTTTGTGTCTATATACAAACGATAATAGGGATAATCAAGAAAATTCAAAAAAGTAATTATGTCCTTTAAAAAATTAAAATCATTTTCTAATTTTAAAATGTTTGCGTGCACACTTATTTTATTGTTCACAGAAAAGTATGGGGTTTTTCATAAAAACCTCTTCCGATTTCTAAACTAAAGTAAACTAAATAGCAATGCAATGTTTGTGTCTGTATATTTTTAATAATTTTTTCAGATTTTTCCCTATAACTCTATTATTTATGGACCGATATGGTTAATTAAAAAAACCGAAATTTTATAAAAATATTTATGACCGATCTATATATAAACCAAATCCTTAGCTTAAACAAGGGCTTCAAAAAGTTAAAAACCCGTTATTCGACAGATTTAATTCATTTTCATATAAAAATTCAATTCCAAACACAAAATGACATATTGAAGAAAAAACTACCCGAGACACGAGTCTGTATTGTGGTTTTTACATATCTATTTAATTCCTATAGTGCGGACGTAGAGTTAATAACGTCGAGTCCATGGTACAACAATTCGAAAAGGTATTGCAACAAATACAACAATGCAATAATAGCAATCAATTTTTCGTCTTAAATAGAATTTTGTTTTTAATGTTTTTATAAATTGAAATAAATTAAATTTCTATAAAGCACTCTTTTCTTTATTAAAAAAAACAAATTTCTCCACCGAAGAAAATTACTTTTGTTTGCAAACAAACCGTTACATGCAAACGTAAAAAATTATATTTCAGTCTTTAAAAATTTAAGCAAAAAATAATCAGCTGAGCTTATAATGACACCTCATACTGGCTACACCATGGTCGAGTCTATAGTAGACAAATTTTTATCAATGCAAGCGTCAAAATTTTATCAGAAAATGAATTTATTGCAGTGTCAAGACAAAGTTCAAGTGCTGACTTCACCTATAATTTATAAAAATAAAAAGTTATCAGTATAATTGATGAAAATTTTGTAATTTCCTGATACAACGTATTAGCTTTTAATGTTTTTAAATGCAAAAAATATATATTTTTTAGCAATTGCTAATAAACATCAAGTCGTTTTTATCATGGATAGTAAATAATTTAAAATTTAGCCAGAAAAAAATTTATTTTTGGAGCTATACTTTAGTTTTAAAGACATATTTTCCGATTTTAAAACACTTTTTTTTTAGCATATTATTGGTTGCCCTGATTATGACATACGTCTCCTGTATTTGATAAAGATAATAAATTATCTGTATTCAGATATAAATTTGACGTTTGTATTGATAAAAAAAATTACATGTATAGACAAAACGTTACTTTGGTTTCATATGTATGTTATCATCTCACTTAATTGTGTGAATTTAGTTTCTTTTGTTTACATTTTTCTTGCAAACAAAAAGTGAAGTAAAAAATATCACATTTTTTACTGAAGAAAAAATAAATAAATAATGAATTCTGCAGAATTTAAGGATGCTGTTTGTCGTATTTGTTTAGATGAAGGCAAACTTTTCGATTGGAAAAATACGTTAAAGGGAAATGAGGATGTAACCTACAAAGATTGCTACTACAAATACACCCAAATAAAAGCTCTAGGTTTGTATACATTTCCAAATGAAATATTAATTAATGGATAAACCTAAACGAAAAAATATTTTATGCAGATACTGATCCCTTTTCAACTATGCTATGCCAAAATTGTGTACAAGGTTTGCAAAATGTTCATGAATTTGTTTCGAAAGCTCTCGATTCGTATAATTTCCTTTTGGAAGTAAATGGCACTAGTTCTGAAGTGGATAGTTCCATAATTAATGATGAAATTAAAAGTTATAATTTCCACAATTTTGAAACAGTGCTAGTGAAAAATACAGATTCGGAGTTAGAAGATCTATATGAGTTTGAGAATTCTAAGAAAGAGTTTGAATATTCTGATGAAGAGTTTCTTGTGACAATGAACGCAGCAACATCGGAAAAAACAACAGGCTCAAAAGCGGAATATCCGACAGCTAAGTCTGAAAATAAAATTACTGTTACAGAGAAAGATGATTCAATTGTCGATCAATCGTTAAAAGCAAATAATTCTAATGTTAAAACACCTATAAGAACTATTACTAACAAGAATATTCAAGATGACAACAATGTTAATACGATAAGAAAAAAAGAAACTAGGAAAGTGCAAACTGAACAATCAACAGATATCAAAAGAACAAGAAAGAAATATAATAAAAAGAAGCCAAAAATGGATCCTCAAAACACTCCCTGCATGTGTTCTATATGTTGTAAGAATTGTATATTCATATTCACAATTTTTTTCTTCCTTGTGTTGTAATTTGATATGTATATTATGGTGTTCACGTTTTGCAAATATTCAAAATACCCAAGCAATGCCTTGTAAAGCACTGAATGGTATAAAGGAATATGATACATTTTTTTTACGATCGTTAAAAAGTTCACGCACCGATTGTTAAAAAGTTCAAGTATAATTTTGTTTTGTGATCATTAATTATATATTTTCCACCAAATTATCTATATTTTTATTCTATTATCGAAGTCTTAAAAAATTTTCTTTCAAATACTTTATCATCACAATTTTTTCTAATTTTCAGAAAAATGTATATATTGGATTGATTTCAATTCCTACGTAATAACTAAATATTTACAAAAGCGTTTTAGAAATCAAACTCGGTATGTGAAGTTTTTTGTCCATATTGATTTACAAATTTGGTTTTATTATCAGAACAATAATATGCATAAGGTGGTATTTTGAAACCCAAAAATAGTTATGATCCTAATATACATATGTACATATAATTTCATATTTTAGAAATAATCTGTTTTATTTTTTATCTTCTTTCAGCAAAAATTTTAAACAACAAATATACTTTAAAAAAGCATGAAAAAACCCACATCGAAAATCGAGAACGCAAAGTTCCTTGTCCCATATGTGGTGTTAAGTTTTTTGACCGAGCAAACGTAGTAAACCATATGCATATTCACGATGAAAAAAGAGAAAAAAAGCACAAGTGTGAATACTGTGAAAAAGCCTTCTATTCAAAAGGTATCCTCAACGTTCACCGACGAGTACATTTAGGTCAAATGTTGCCCTGTACTTTATGCGAAAAACAATTTTACCGCCAAATTGATTTAGATATACACATGAATAAACATTCGGCCATTGCGATAAACGGCGTAACAAAAAAACGTGTAAGTAAAATTAATCAAAAATAAATTTATGCTACAAAATTCTGACTTACTATTTTAGTCCAGATATTTGGTTCATTGTAAGTATTGTGATAAACAAATACTTAGTACAAATTATAAATCTCATACCGCCACTCACTTAAATAAACCTTTGGTGAAGTGTTTAATTTGTGAAAAGGAATTTTTCCGGAGAGAAAGGTAATCAATTATATTTATTTTTATATTATTAAACATTTCATAGATTTTTTTTTTAGCTGCAAGGACCATTTAAAACTAAAACATGATAAGAAAACTCGTGAAGAATGGGATCCATTTATTTTATCTTACGATAACAAACGATTATCACATTTGCTTTTAGAACAAACGACGGAAATTATTCCTACACATAAATAATACACTACATCATCAAGAAGATTTAGCTTAACCTCAAATATGAGCAGAGTTTGAACGATGGGTGTATGTATATCTTTATATTGAAACACTAATCGTTTAGACTGAATCCGCTAAAACAATTGTTTTGTGTCTTAAATAAAGCAATTACTAAGCAAAAATAAATGAGTAAGAAATTGAAATTGGTATTTTTGGAATATTATTTTAACGATGTAAACTAAATATACAATTTTTCTGAAACAATGTAAAAATCTTAAAATACAAAACAAAACTGACCGAAATCTCAATTTATGACAAAAAATTATTTAATTTTTTTTATTTACTTTTTTTTGAACTGAAACAGATGTACTTCCAGCAGGAATAGGTTATCAACGGTTTTTCGCGTATATAATAAATATATTGCACCGTTATGATACGATTGTTAGACATCAAACGAATATAAATTTGTTTTGTTATCAAACGCTATTTTAATTTTTATTTTGTGTTGTTTTCTTCAAAAAGGAGCAATTCTCCATGTAAATTTTAATTCCCTTTCCATCTTAAAAAAACAAAGAAACGACAATAAAAAATTATTTGTTATAACGTGTTCCCATATATGCTTATATAAAAAAATACAGTAGCTCTGCCGATGTTTTTTTTATGATATAAATTTATCACGTCTATCTGGTTGTGACTATACTTTGGTTTCATGTGTTATCCATTCACTGTGAATTGTGTTTGTTTAGCTTATTCTCGTAAACAAAAAATGAAAAAGATGATAAAATATTAAATTTTCTGTTTAAAAATAAACATGAATTCTTTAGAATTTAAGGATACCGTATGTCGTATTTGTTTAGATGAAGGCAAACTTTTCTATTGGAAAAATACATTAGAGAGGCACGAAGATATAACCACAAAGTTTGCTACTACAAATACACCCAAATAAACGATCTAGGTTTGTAAACAAACAAATTAATGAAAAATTTTAAATGCAAAAATATTTTATTCAGATAATGATCCTTTTTCAACAATGCTTTGTCAGAATTGTTTACAAGGTCTGCAGAATTTTCATGAATTTGTTTTAAAAGCTCTCGATTCGTATAATTTCCTTATTGAAGTAAATGGCACTAATTCGGAAATTTATAGTTCCATAATTGTTCATGAAATAAAAACTTATGATTCTAGCAATTTTGAAACATTACTAGTGGAAAATATGGAATCGAGGGGAGAAGATCAATGCGAATTTCAGTACTCTGATGAAGAGTTATTTATGACAACGAACGCAACATCAGAAAAAACAGGCTCTAAAACAGAATTGTCAATAGCTCATCCGGAAAATTCATCTAGTGCTGTGGAAAATATGAAAGATAATTCAAATATCGATCAAGCGTTAAAAGCAGATAATTGTAATGTGACATCTTCAAAAGCATTACTAACAATAGTATTCTAGATGACAAAAATGTTGTTGCAAAAAGAAAAATAGAACCTAAAAAACTGCGAACAGAACAATAAAAACATAAGAACAAAACGAGAGGGAGATATAATAAAAGAGGGAAAAACATGGATCCTCATAAGATTTCCTGCATGTGTATTTGTTGTAAGTATTATATATATCGTCATCTAAAATACAAAAGGTTGTAACTAAAGTGTAACCACTCAAGTTTTATGTTGGTTTTGTATTCGATTATGATCCAAATACCAAAAATTTTATATTAATATCTTTAAAAATAATGTCAATATTAACAAAAGTCAAACAGCAGTAACATTAACTTTATAAAGTAAAATTTGTTCCATTTAAAATTTGGCTTCTTTTTATTGAACGATTAAAAAATTTTACTTAATTGCTTATTGTAAAAGTAAAAACAAGGACCCGAAAACTTTATTTTTCAATCAATACAAAAATTTTTACTATCCAAAATTAATGAAAATAAAAAATTATGATGAATTTTTATTATTTTTTAAACATTTTATTGAAATAAAATGTTGGTTTTTTAGTATTAAAATCCGGTCTCTGAGTAAAAATGTAAAATCAAACACACGAAAATTTTTTAATTTTTTGCTTTTCAATTATTATAAAATATAATATAATAAAATTTTTGTTTAGGGTCTTTTTGTATTTTAGTGACGATTTACTTTTTTGATAACTTCATATCAAGGGCCTATATTTAAATCTATCTTTTTCCAAAAAAAAAAAAAAAAAAAAAAGTGTCTTATTTTTCAAGTATTTAAAAAGTTTTCTCATACAATGTTTATTTAAGCTTTATTACATCATATAATTTGGCTTTTTAATATTTTGCAACTTTAAAGGTGTTTTTGCACTTTTCAAATGCATTGTAAAAAATACATTTTATTTTCACTTAATATATGGTCAACTCAAATGTAGATAGATAGATAGAGATAGTTGACGTGATACCAAAGGTACCACATCTCCACCCATAGACCATTGTGAGTCCCTTCATTGAAAAGCTATAGGATAGTAGGAATAGAAGAGAAAAAGGATAGGAATAAAAAGAATCATATAAGAGGATTGGCAATGTTGTCAATCCCTCTAGGGGTGTACCCTTGACTTTCCCATAGACAGTCGATTCCCATACGAAGCCTATGACGTCTACAAGCTTCCTGTCCCGAATGTCACTTAGCCCGCCGAGGAATTGGCTGACCAGCCATTTCATCTTACGATGCTGCAATCGTGAACAATGGCACATAATGTGTTCAATAGACTCGATCTCGTCGACGTCTCCACACATTCTACAAAAATCGGAAGAGCTAGCGTTCCATCTAGACCTCATCTTCCCCATCAAAAAGTGACCTGTTATGGCCTCTATCATGATTCTTAATCCCCTCCTACTCAAGTCCAGAAGAGTGCTTGTGCCTGCCTTGTCGAGTGTCGGCCATATCGCCCTCGACACCTTACACTCCTCTCTACTCTCCCAAGCCGAATCGATTCTGGCCAAGATCCAATCATTGATCTTCCCAAATAAGAAACTTAGTGGTGGTTTCACACCACTCCGAGACATCCTTTGCTGCGCCTTGCCTTGCCAGTTCATTGCCTGATATATTGCAGTGGCACCCAGCAGAGTCTCACCATATAGTTTTCCATTAGCCTTCTCAGTGACTTCTTACAGGCAGCAACTAGCCTGGATTTCACCAGATGTGTCCCCAAGGCCTTCAGAGCCGCCAGACTGTCCACATAGAGAGTAACCTCAGTACCCCTCACAACTTTCTGCCTGCTTAATTCTGCAGCGTTCAAGATGCCGAGAATCTCAACCTGACAAACGCTGCACTCATTAGGGAGTCTAAAAGAGCCTTTCAGATCCGTGCCCATAATATAAACCCCCGCACCAGTATCTATGTCCATCTTCGATCCGTCCGTGAACATTGCACAACCTTCGTACAGTCTCTCAGTGCCGGACTAGATCTCTATATCAAGTATCACTACGACAGGATTTACCCCAAAGTCCGATTCAGCGGCCATGTAATCTGATACCCCCATGGAGTTCAGATTATCTTCACCATAAATGATATCATATATGACCCGGGAGTGACCTGCTCTTGATGAACCTAATAGTCCTAATTTCTTAAGTCTCAGCATGCTGCCATACCCTTTACAAACTCCTCAATGGGTAAGAGATGAAGTATGACATCCAGAGCCGCTTGTGGTATACTTCTCATTGCACCTGTAATGCCAATTGAAGCGCACCTCTGTGCCTTCGACAAAAGGTTCCTATTACTCCTACGTTCCAGTGCCTGCCACCAGATAGAATAACCATAAATAAGAATTGGTCTCACCACCGAGGTTTAAATCCAATTTACAACTTTTGGTTTGAGCCCCCAATTCTTTCCTATAGAGTTTCTACAGGTGTAATAGGCATTGAGGACACGTTTGAGTCTTCCAGGTCAGCTTACTATCGAGGAATACCCCTAGATATTTCGCTGAGTCGGAAAGTCTCAGTTCAGTTCCGGTAATATGAAATTTTCCATCTTGTACCTTCTAGTGAACAGAACCCACTCTGTCTTTTCCGGATTCACTCCCAGCCCCCTATCAACGGCCCAAGAGGACAGCTCACCCAGCGCGGACTGCATGATCTCACTGATTGTGGGAAGAAATTTTCCCTTCACCAGTATGACCACATCATCAGCATATGCCACGATCTTCCGTTCTCTGCTGTCAAATTGACGCAAAATCACGTCGACAGCCGATAGCCATAGCAGGGGTGAGAGCACTCCCCCTTGCGGTGTCCTCCTAGTCACCAGTTTCCTTAAACATACTCCACCCAAGCTCGAGTTGACAGTCCTGCTGCTCAGCATTAGGATTATCCATTCGATCAAGAAGTCATGTACTTTAAGATATACCAGCGCCTGCTTAACAGCGTCAATCTAAATATTGTTGAACGCTCCCTCAATATTCAAGAACGCGGCCATGGTAAATTCCCTGTACCGAAGTCCTTGTTATATATAGCCCACCACATCTTTCAGCGCACTCTCAACAGATTTACCCTTCAAGTAAGTATGTTGAGCACTACTCTTGCTGTTGGTGCCAATAGATAATCTTAGATATAGGTCTATCAGTCTCTCTAATGTCTTCAAAAGGAAAGACGATAGGTCTATAATCCTTGGGTTTCGAGTGATGAGTCCTACCACCTTTAGGTATGAATATGACTCTTACTTCCCTCCACCCCCTCAGTATGTGTCTATGTAGCAGACATCCTTTAAAAATCTCAACTAGTAGTAGATGAACCACCAACGGTGCGTTCTGGAACATGGCCGGAAAAATACCATCCGGGCAGGTGACTTGTAAGGTTCGAATGAATTTACCGCCCATGTAACTTTTTCAACTGTAATCAGGTCTCTCACTACCGTTTCAACTATCTCGATGACGGACTCTGTGAAGAAGTGCTCTTCCTCACCTGATCCTTCCATCAATGGATCCTTACAACCCGAAAAATGGGTATCCAAAAGCACATTAATTGACTCAGAGCTAGACTCCGTCCATGAACCATCTGATCTCCGGATACTCCCCGGAACACTAGGATCCTTCGACAGTATCTTTCTGAATCTGGATAGTTCATTGACAGAGTCAATGGTCTCACTGAACTTAATCCACGAGGCTCTTTTAGCTCTTATAATGTCCTTTTTGTACTTATTAAAACACACTCTATAGGTCTCCCAATCTTCGTCCTTACCAGTTCTATGGGTCCTATTATACAGCCTACCAACTGTGGTCCGTTGAACTCTCAGCTCCTCTGACCACCAGACCTGATCATAACTTCTCCACCTCTTAGTCAAGATTATCCCTCGATATAAACTCCCTCGGAGTTCCAGTCAGTCTTGACCCTAGATCACGCCCGAAAGCGTCCCAATCCGTCCTTCTAGTATTCCTAAAAGGCTTTCTCTCCGAACCCAGAAAGTTCAGATAAAAGGTTATCCTGCCATGGTCAGAAAAAGTGCACCCCATAGCCACCATCCAATCCTCAACTAGGTCACTAGAGTTAGTCAATGTGATACCTATTACCAAATTCTTATCCTTCGTCCCGAACGTAGGGGTATTTCCCTTATTACAGATTAAAAGATCATTCGTAATAATAAAATCAAATATTGATTCACCTCCCTTATTAGTATCCCTGCTACCCCATTGACAGTGTTGTGCATTAGCATCGCAACCGAGCAATAGACGTACTCCATTCCGTCTTGCATACTCGACAAAGGTCCACACCCTGTCATCCGGTGGTTTCAAAGTCTCATAGGGCATGTATACCGAGGCCAACGCCAGTTTGCTGCCTCCTAACGCCTGTCCCTGAACGACCGTTAGGTCTCCATAACTGAAAGAGGTAAGAGGAATTAACTGAAATTCTTCACTAGGATACACGTCCTTACCTTATCCTCTGTGGACGGCACGAACAATTTGTATCATTTAGGGCCACGTCCACATTAATCTGACTGAGGTAGGTTATTAATTCGGTCGGGGCCGCTTCACAATGATGCAGATTTATCTGCACCATCCGCAACCTCTTTGGCTTTGTCATTTTTCGAGTATCGAAATTTGACATAGCCAAGTCCGAACGTAACAACCCCCCCAAATGAGTCCAATTTCTTAATGGATTCCGGATCCACTGCGAATCGGAAATCTTTTCCCTGGTTCTCTTCACAAGTCAATGAAGAGAAAATTTTCCATTGACTTGTATTGATCGCCCTATTCTGTCCTTCCAATATTCCCGTATGACTTCCACCGGCTTAATGGGTGGTGGAATCCACACCGTGACTTTTGGCCGCAAAGGCAATTCCGACGCTGGTATAACCTCCAGTTGTGCATCTGGACAAAGGGTACCACATCTGCTAATCGCGGCTTTCAGGGACTCAAAGGTTCCTTTATTACCGCAACCAACAGTTTTGACACCCCTCGTCCAGTCTGCGCCCATGAAGGCTATTTCACCCGGCCTGTGCCTTGCCTGGAAGATTTCGTCCATGAGCCTATCTTCAATCAGCCGCCACATTTCTGTACTGATTCTCCCATCTGAATCAGCACGGTCAATGACTGCTGCTTGAAGAATATCCGACTTGGACGAATCCTTCACCTTTTTGGACGATGAAGTTTGGTCATTACCAGATACTACCCGCTTTACTACTCCCTTATGAGAGTTTTTAAGCGGGCCACTTAGTGCCTTACCAACCTTCTTCGCCGATGGTATCTGCTGGTAATCACCAGACCTCACTCTTTTTATGGTCCCCTTAGGAGGACCCTTAAAAGAGTCATGTGGTACATGACCAGCTTTCTTGGAGGTAGAGGGTATATCATCTCCAGGCAGAGCTCCCCTAATGGACCTCATCTGAGAGTCCTTAGCGAAGCTCGCAAGAGTTTGGTTTACCCTCTCTACTCCCTTCTTAGTGTGAGTTGTCCCACTACCATTCCTAGCTGTCCTGCCCTTTAACTTGTGAGAACTTACAAGACCGATGGATGGCTTGTGAGCAACTCCATGAATGTTAGCTTCGACTTTTGGTTTACCTTGCGAGCAATTTCCGGACCTTCTTCTACCTCCTCTTTAAAACCATCGGGATAAGACATTCCCAAGATATCACCGATGGAGCCATAGATCCGTTCAAACCTGTATATGCTCTTTTGGTGCTTCCTGCGAACATGCCTATTCCGTCCGCCAAACAGCGATGGGTCCTTCTTGGCCAACATATTTAGTGCAGCTATGGAGGCCCTAACGCCGTTCTTCGCCTTTTCGAATCTCGTTCGACTGTCGGTTGCGGCCTGTTCATCCATTGGATGTACCACCGCTTCCTGCCGAACAATTGTTTTGGCCAAAGGCCTGAACATGCCTGATGCCCCCGTCGAGCTTTCCTGCTTCATAACCAGTGATGTCGCAGTGACTGCATTTCCAATCTCCTTGCCCCAATCAAGAGCAGAGACAACTGTTGTCTCATGCTCTTCATCGGACCCAAGAAACAGGTCCTCCAGTCCCTCCGTCGCACTGGATCCTACAAGATCCTTCGCCGACTCCAGCAGGCTATCTTCCTCCGTCAGTTGGGTCAGTAATTGTCCGTGTTGCATGAGGATGTCCTTATGCAGTCTCAACAAGTCCATGTCGTCGTCCTCGTCCTTATGATCCCCCTATCATAACGTCGTCATTCTTTTTCTCTAACTCGACCCTATCCCTAACCCCTGTCAGCGTCCGTAACTTCCTCTTCCCTAGCCAATTCCCCTCCGTCCATTTTCCCTTCGTCCTTTTTTTCCCCTTAACCTATTTGTTTTTGTAAAATTTTCCTGCTTAATTTTTGTCCCACGAGTATGCACGTAAAAATATAGACCATCTCGCGCAGTGACGGCATACGCGGACTAGGCTGTAATACAACTGACCCTTGCCATAAGCATCAGAGGGAAGCTCGATTAGTTTCTTTTCGCACTAACTAATCATTCAGATCCTCGGCACTGCTACCTACCGCCTTGATCTTAAAAGTGCATGATACCTGCTTATTTGGTCCGCGGAAAACGTATGGCACCAAGACCGTACCCAGTGTCAGAGAATGCATTCATTTTGGCAGAATCACCACTTAGAACACATCAATTGCACCGCATCCAGTCCAACAAGCCTATCCGTTTCCAAGACCGGGTGTGATACAAAAGATGCATTAATGCCGGCAAAGGGAGAGGGCTCCAGCACCGTACATTAGCACATCCAATGCCTCTCGCCCAGTCCCTCCCTATCCGCCACCTGGGGACGCGTCCGAGGGGAGTAAACAAGTAAAGACTCTGCACGGAAACTCAAATGTAAAAACGCATTTCAATTTTTTACAGGAGAAGCAAAACAAGCAAAAGGCCATAACCACAATTTTCTAATTTTTTTCTTTAAAATTAAACAATTAAGTAAAATTTTTCAATCGCTCACTTACAACAAAAACATACAAAGTATAAAATAGTCTTCAATCTAAAGTTTCCGTAAATGCAACTAATTTTACAGCTGTTTCGTTTATGAATTTTATGTTACGGCCTTTTGAATTTTGTTATTATTGATGTAATTTTTGGGGATATAGATATGAAATTTTTTATGTAGATGTATTTTGGATCAGTATTACATAATACAATAAAAAACAAACATTCAATTTTTGAATGGTTACGGCCTTTTGTATTTTAGGTGACGATATGCATGTTTTTAATATATTTTAAAAAACGACATAATTCAAATAGCCCACTTTATTTTGAAATCGGAGCAGGGGGAACAATACCCCCCATACAAGCAAAATAATAATTATCCCATATCAAATAACTATTTTAAGATAGAGGAATTACAAAAACGTTGATAAAATCGGAAAATTTATACCGTAGATAAGGGTTGCCATAGTAAATATAAATAAAAACGTGATTTGATGAAAATCTAAGATAGAGGGTTTTGAATATAGGACCTCGAGATATTAATGCATACATACAATCGATGTCAAATTTTGGAAATGCCATTTTTTATCTTCTTTTTAACAAGAATTTTACACAACAAATATGCATTAGAAAAGCATGAAAAAACCCATATCGAAAATCGAGAACGCAAAGTTCCTTACCCTATCTGTGGTGTTAAGTTTTTTGAACAAGCAAACGTAGTGACCCATATGCATATGCACGATGAAAAAAGGGAAAAAAAGCACAAGTGTGAATTTTGTGGGAAGGGATTTTATGCAAAGGGTGTCCTCAACGTTCACCGGCGAGTACATTTAGGTCAAATGTTTCCCTGTACTTTATACGAAAAACAATTTTACCGCAAGATTGATTTAGATGTACACACATGAATAGTCATTCGGCCATTGCGATAAATGGCGTAACGAGAAAGCGAGTAAGTAAACATTATCCAAAATAAATTAACTTATACTTTTAAAAATTTTGACTTTCTCAATATTTTAGTCCAGATATTTGGTAAAATGTCAGTACTGTGATAAACAAATACTTAGTTCAAATTATAAATCTCATGCCGCCGCTCACTTAAATCAAACTTTGGTAAAGTGCTTAATTTGTGAGAAGGAATTTTTCTCCATATCAAGGTAGACAATTATTTTACTTTTATTTATTTACAATATATCAGTAACCTTCTCTTTAGGCCATAATCGATTACAAATTTCTACTTAATAGTTAATAATAATTTAATAGTTTTCATATATTATTAGGGCATAAATCAAGATTACCAGCACACTTGATTTTTAAATAATTTTGATGATTCAGTAGCATTTATATTTGTGATTAAAGCAATGTAAAAAATTTTGCCCGCTCGCTCTTAGTTTACGAGTTATGGGTACTTGAAGCTATAATATAAAAATACAATTTTCTCCTTCCTCCTGTAATGAATATGAACAATATGGGTATCATGGGAAAGGTCTTGAAGAAGCCTTTCGATTGATATATAAAATGTGCCAAATCATTAACCCATGGTGAGACAATATATTTTATTACTTTTTATTTTGACTTTTTTTTACAAAAGTACCGTTATCTCAAAAATATGTCGATATAACGGTACTCTCCTTTACATCAAATTATTTAGAGAACATTTCAAGCTTTCATATGATCCCCATGTCACACCCCTAGCCAATTAAATAACAAAAATATAATAGCACTTTAAAAATTAATATTTAGAAAAAATAATCGATTTTTACTAGTAATATATTTCCTCCTATAATGAATATAAACAATATGGGTATCATAGGAAAGTTCTTAAAGAGGCCTTTCGATTGATATATAAAATGTGCCAAACCATTAACCCATGGCGAGACAATATGATATTTTATTACTTTTTATTTTGACTTTTTTTTTACAAAAGTACCGTTATCTCAAAAATATGTCGATATAACGGTACTCTCCTTTACATCAAATTATTTAGAGAACAATTCAAGCTTTCATATGATCCCCATGTCACACCCCTAGCCAATTAAATAACAAAAATATAGCAGTTTAAAAATTAATATTTAGAAAACTTAATCGATTTTTACTAGTAATATATTTGTTACCATAATTTAAAAATATATAATAAGTCTTTTTTCTTTATCATTATTACAATTTTATGAAAAACTAAAAATTATTTAAAAAGAATAAAATACAAAAATTTTTTGATTTCCAAAAAAAAAAAGTTTATTCAGCGAAGCCGGCGTTCGACATACATAGAGGAAAAAGTTTTTTAGCCCGGCCGAAGGCCGGCTACACAAAAAAACCTTTATTTGCACTAAGAAAATATATATTTTAATTTCAACTGTGCTGGTAACCTTGATTTGTTCCAAACATTTTTTTTAAATTTTGTTTTAATTTTTTTATATATAATTCAAATAAAAATGCAAATTAATTAATATTTTATTTTTTTTATTTATTTTTTATTTTTGAGATTTAAAGTCCTTTCCAATTATATCAAGACCTTTCTAATGATATCCGTAATTCATATATAGTCATAAATTATAATATTAACAAATATATTATGAGTAAAAATCGATTCATTTCTCTGAATATTAATGGGCTAGGAGTGTAATATGGGGATCATATGAAATGTTCTCTAAATGATTTGATGTATAGGAAAGTACCGTTATATATATATTTTTTAGATAACTGTACTTTTGTAAAAAAAAGTCAAAATAAAAAGTAATAAAATATAATATTGTCTCACCGTGGGTTAATGAATTGGCACATTTTATACATCAATCGAAAGGCCTTCTCAAGACCTTTCCAAATATACCCATATTGTTCATTTTCATTCAAAGAGGAAGGAGAGAATTGCATTCTTACATCATAACTTAAAGTAACTATAACTCGAAACTAACAGAGAGCGGAGAAAAATTTTTATGTAACTTTTTTTTAACCAAAAATAGCGCTTTTGCCGAAAAGAAAATTTGTTAAAAAATCAACAGTGCCGGTAATCTTGATTTGTTCCATTATTAGTAATTTTGAATTAATTTTTGTCTTAAGTTTTTTTTTAGTTGCAAGGACCATGTAAAATTAAAACATTATAAGAAAACACCTGGAGAATGGAATCAGTTTATTTTATCATACGATAATAAACGGTTATCACATTTGCTTTTGGCACAAACGACAGAAATTATTCCCACACATAAATAATATAAATGTAATATATGTGCAAGTATAAATGTAATATATGTATAAGTATAAATTTATAAACTTTCAAGTAAAAAATAAAATTTGTAAAAAAGAATCATCTTGTAAATTGTCGTTCCAACTTTCATTAAATTATTTTGTAATTTAAGATTTTTTGCAAACACAACTATTTTATTGTGCACAGAAAATTATGGTATCTTTCAGATCTTTAGATCTATTTTTTATTCCTTAGATATTTATATTTAATAAATAAAACATAAATATAAGTTTAAAAAATTTTAAAACACAAAATTTTCAATTGAAATTCACACCCATTTCATTGTCCATGTGTATATATGTACATATACTAAATTTTGGTCAATATGCGAAAAAACTTGGTCAGTCTGGATCGTCAATTATTAACTGTATGTATTATTAACAGAGAGTATACACATAGAAACGAAACATTAGGTTGATAGGTGAAGAAAAATTTTTTTTTTTTTTCGAAAAAAATTTATTGTTTGTTTGACTTTCAAGTTACCCTTTCAACAGCAATATACCATTGAAGAGCAATTATTTGGGCTCGCAATAATCCATAACGCCATCACAAATTATGGCAAAACGCCTAAGGAATTGATTTTTGTTTGGTACCAGATAACTACATAATATTATTAGTTATCAAATATAACCTCAATTGAGGTAAAACGAACGCGCGTGGATAATGTCCGCTTCACAAATCGTAACACGGTACAGTTACATATGTGACGCGCAACTATTAACACGGTCTGATTGCCCTTAACCCCTAGTCTACACTTAGACATTTTTATGTTAAATTCCATCTCTTTGAAATTTTGTGTATAGACCGATAAGAAATCTATTGCGCCATCTATTTTGCAATAAATGTTTAAACACAAAGCTGAGCAATAATGTTTACAGCCCGTCTAGACGTAACATAACATGTAAAATTTTTGTTTCAGAGAGTGTCAAATTCACTCTCTGAGAGAATTATATCACGTGTATATTCAAATATTAATAATTTAAGATGTGTTATGAGACTGTTGTTATGAGATTTCTCTACACAACCATCTTATAAGATGAACTGTCAAAAAAAATACGCATATACGAAAGTTTGTTTGTGTGTGTGCATGTGTATTTTGGAAATTACTGAAAAACAATGTTTTTTGTAAAATTGTTTCCTTTTAGTGTTTGTTTTACATTTTAAAAAGCTTTTTATAAAAATTGTGCTAAAAAAGTGCGAATTGCTTAAACAAAAAGGATATGTTTACTCTGTGACTGATTGAAAATAATGATTTCTTATAGGATTTATTAGAATACGTGTACCCCTTATTTAAGATTTAACATAATATAAACAAAATGGTTACTCTCCTCTGCCGACGTTATCTCACATATTATATCAGCGTTAATTTCAGTTAACACTTCATTACAGCTCATTTACACGTAACTCTACGTCTACACGAAGGCATTTTTATTTCTTAACATTAGCAATAATGTCGGCAGATTAACGGGAAAACAATTTTATTTCCAACTTTGTGTTGAGGGGTGAAGAAAACGTACACAAGAAATTTATATATTAAATTGTCTGTTTTTATAAAAATTTTAATTTATTTGGAATTTTTATTATTTATTTGTTTTTTCAAAGCAAAATGAATTATTATTCATTTTTCTTTTTGTTGAAAATGATAACATTTTAAAAAATAACAATGAATTTTTCAGCTTTGTGTTTAAACATTTATTGCGAAATAGAATGCATAATAGATTTCTTATTGCGTCAGACGTAACATTTTAAAAAGAGAGATAGAATTTGACAATTGCCAACATAAAAATGTATACGTGTAGACTAGGGGCTATAATACTAATATTTGTATTTAAACGTGAGATAATTCTCTGAGAGAGCGAATTTGACAATCTCTGACAAAAAAATGTTACATATTCTGATACCTAGTGTCTACATTAGGCAAATTTATATCACAACAAACGTCAAAATCAGTGCGAATATATACAAGGTAACCTTAGTTAAACCGTTGATTATTATTGTGGTTGTTACAGTTGTCAAACTGCATATATAAAAAACAATAAAGAAAACGCCATATTGTTGTTTTTGTGCAACTGTTGCCACCTTCCACAAATTCGCGTTAAGTTTGACGTTTGTCTTGATAAAAAAAATCTCTAATGTAGACACTATGTTACGTGTAGATAGGCTGTTAGTTGAGGACTGCAAATTAGTGCTCCTTGAATATTAAATTGTATAGCCTGGCCACGTTGTTAAATCAGAATTCGTATGCTTTCACAAATTATCAACTCACTGTGAATTGTGTTTTGTTTGTTTACCGCTTTCTTTTACACAAAAAATAATTTTTCTATTGGAAAAATAAAAATGAATTCTACAGAATTTAAGGATACTGTTTGTCGTATTTGTTTAGATGAAGGCAAACTTTTCAATTGGAAAAATACATTAGAAAGACATGACGATGTAACCTATAAAGATTGCTACTACAGATACACCCAAATAAACGCTCCAGGTTTGTAACTATTCCCAAATCAAGACAATGGAAAAATCTAAATCAAAAATATTTTATTCAGATAATGATCCTTTTTCAACTATGCTTTGCCAAAATTGTTTGCAAGGTTTGCAAAATGTTCATGAATTTGTTTTAAAAGCTCTCGACTCGTATAATTTCCTTTTGGAAGTAAATGGCACTAATTCTGATATGGATAGTTCCATAATTATTGATGAAATGAAAAGTTATGATTCTAACAAATTTGAAACATTGATAGTAGAAAATACAGAAAATATGGAGTTGATGGTAGAAGATCAGTTTCGGTACTCTGATGAAGAGTTGTTTGTGACAACGAACACAATATCAGAAAAAATAAGAGGCTCTAAAGCAGAATGTCCGACATCAGAAAAAACAGCCGAATGTCCGACAGCAAAGTCAGCAAATAAACCCACTATTAAAGAAAATAAGAAAGATGATTCAAGTATAGATCAATCGTTAAAAGCAGATGATTCCAAAGTGAGAACATCTTCAAGAAGAATTACTAAGAAGAGTACTCAAGATGATAAAAATATTGCTCCAAAAAGAAAAATAGAATCTAGAAAACTACGAACTGAGCAATCAAAATATAACATAAAAACGAGAGGGATATATAAAAGAGGGCAAAAAATGGATCCTCATAAGACTCCCTCCATGTGTTCTATTTGTTGTAAGTATAATAAATATCGTCATATATAATACAAAAGGCCGTAACCATAGAGTAGCCACTCAAAAACTTAATTTTGATTTTGTATTCGACTATGATCTACTAATCCAAAGAACATCAATAAAAAATTTTTTTTCATATCTTTAAAAATAACATCAATATTAACAAAAAACAAAAATCTGTAACAACAACTTCATAAAAGAAAAAGACGTAAAATTAGTTCCATTTAAAAATTTAATATTTGGTTTGAAGAGTGCTTGATGTTTTTAATGAACGATTGAAAAATTTTATTTAATTACTTATAGTTAAAGAAAAAAAAATTTTTTTTTTTTTTTGGTATGTACTTTTTTATTTTAGGTGACGATTTACTTTTTTAATAACAGCATATCAAGGGCCTATATTCCAAACCCACTATCTCGAAAAACACAACACAAAAATTGTTAATATCCGTTTAATATATGTTTTTAATACATTTTAAACAAGTAAATGATTTAAAAAGCAACAAAATTACCCCAAAATACAAACAAAATAATTATCGGATATCTACAATTATAGACTTAACATTTTGTGGTAATAACTTACCAATTTCCACAATGGAGATGAAAATAAAAAACAATAAAAAAGAAGAAAATAAAAATATTTATTGTGTAAATGAAGAACTTTTAGAGCTTTAAAATTTTGTGTGAATCATTTACTTGTCATGATAATTATCTAAGGAACTTTTACAGTGAGAATCTTAGAACCTTTAGAGTACTATTTAACCGATTTAAAATTTTTGACGACCAGATTCATATTCCGCATGTATAAAATAGTAATAAATGATATAAGTATATAATATGTTATATTTATGATATAAAAAATAAAATAATTACTCAATGTGAAAGAAGCACCATAGATGGTATAGGTTTGCTTTAGTAAATATAATGACATCAAAAATGTGATTTCATGAAAATCTAAAATAGTGGATTTTGAATTTATAGGCCTTTGATATATTAATACATACATACAACGTCATATTTTTTATTTCTTTTATCTTGTTTCAGCAAAAATTTTACACAATAAATACTCATTAGAAAAGCATGAAAAAACCCATATCGAAAATCGAGAACGCAAAGTTCCTTGCCCCATCTGTGGTGTTAAGTTTTTTGATCGACCAAGCATGATGAACCATATGCATATTCACGATGAAAAAAGGGAAAAAAAGCACAAGTGTGAGTTTTGTGGGAAAGGCTTTTATGAAAAAGGTGCCCTCAACGTTCACCGACGAGTACATTTAGGGCAAATGCTTCCCTGTAATTTATGCGAAAAACAATTTTACCGCCAAGTTGATTTAGATATACACATGAATAAACATTCGGCAATTGCGATAAACGGCGTAGCGAAAAAACGAGTATGTAAATCATACAAAATAATTTATACTACACAATTATAACTTTCTCAATATTTTAGTCTAGATATTTGGTTCAATGTCAGTATTGTGATAAACAATTACTTAGCGCAAATTATAAATCTCATGCCGCCGCTCACTTAAATCAACCTTTAATGAAATGTTTAATTTGTGATAAGGAATTTTTCTCAAGAGGAAGGTAAACAATTATTTTATTTTTATTTATTTACCATAATTGATTACAAATTTTTATTTAATAGTTTTTTAATAATATTTTTTTTATATATTAACAATTTTTATATTTAATTTTTGTTTAACCTGTTTTTTTTTAGTTGTAAGGACCATGTAAAACTAAAGCATGATAAGAAAACACGTGAAGAATGGGATGCATGTATTTTATCATACGATAACAAACGATTATCACATTTGCTTTTGGAACAGACGACAGCAATTATTCCCACACATAAATAATATACATACATTGTATATACATATATATATATATATTAAAGAGCCTCACGAAAAAAAAAGTTGCAAATGTACCCCTCTAGAAATGAAGATTGGTCTGTTCTTATATATTTCTAAAATATTACATGTGAATGTTTAAATTACATGAACCATTTTCAAAACACCTCTAAAAATACGTATTTCTTTCCATATCATTGTCAAAATTTTTGTTGAAAGAAAATAAACTTCACAATTAATTTTCTTTAGACATACTAAGGCCTCGAATATTCATTTAAATAATTGTTATATCTCTTTTCATTCGCGGAATATTAAGATTTTTTGTCATATTTTCTTTATTCAAACATATATATTGTTTGAATAATATTAATATTATTCAAACATATATATTATTCAAACATATATATTATTAAAACATATATAAATGAATAAATAAATTTTATATATTTTTGACATTTTTCAACATAAATTGGTCTTTAATGTACCATTGGAATGGTCTGTCCTGATAGTATTGAAGATTACACATAAGTAACCCTTTAACCGCAAGAGGATCAATTTTATGCATTTTGTTCCCAAAAGGTTAAGTTAACAATTTTTCAAATAAGTCAGAAGGAAGCATTTAAATATAGATGAATTTATAATATAATAAGTTTCTTTAAAACCGCGATAATAATCGAATTAAAGAGATTTTTGTTAGAGATTTTTTTAGTCACTATTTTAAACGAATTTATAGTTTTTATATGATAAATGTATGCTTTTGGTAATATTTATTTTCTTAGCTAACCATATATTTGACACAAAAATTAACCAATTATGGACCGGAAATCCCAAAATATTACTTCTAATGATATCCTAAAATTCTAACTTTATTAAAAAAGTATTAAAAATAAAATATTAGAAAATTTTACTAAAATTATAATTTCACGAGAATAAAAACTGATTTTAAAAATTTGTTTACTCATTATGTATTAAACGTTATTTGTCTATCAAAGTTGACCGAAAACTATATTTTTGGAGCATGATGTTTTAAAAATGGTGAACGAAATAATTAAACCGAAATATTTTGGAAATTAGCTTAAAACACTTCTATCTTTAATTTCTTGTTTTCTTGTTTTAACAAATATATATATATATATATATATATATATATATATATATATATATATATATATATTATAGAAAATATAAATTTTGAAACAATATATATATAAAAAAAAAAAAAAAAAAATCATACCTACTTGCCAACAAAATACTAAATTTCAAATCAAAAAAAAAAAAAAATAATAATAAACCTTTGGTATATTTTGAATAACATATTTCAGAAACGAGATATGTATTGCCAAAGTTTCCATAGAATTAACTCCTTATTAATTCACTTTTTAAAATAAAATTAAATCATATGGAATTATTAATTCTTCCAAATAAATTAATCATAATTCTGTAGCTTAATTTTTCAAATTTATGATATAATTCATTAATGAATTAATTAATTTATGAATTAATTCTTTGTGAATACTTACTTAATTCCTTTGATTTTATTGTTTTTTTTAATTCAAACTATTACAAATTGAATTAAAAGAGTTTTCAACCATTTAATTTGTTTTAGATTAAATTAAATGTTTATTATTTAATTCTTTAGATTTTCAGCATTTTTTATAACTGCAAAAACAATTTATGGTAATCCACAATTACCCAAGGTCTACAACTGAGATTAAGGCTGATATAATATGTGAGGTAACGCCGACAAAACCATTTTGTTTATATTTTGTTAAATCTTAAATAAGGATTCCGTAAATCGTATTCCATAAGATATCATTATTTTCAATCAGTCACAGAGTAAACGTGTCCTTTTTATTTAAGAAATTCGCACAATTTGTATAAAAATGTTTTTTTTTTATGTAAAACAAACATAAAAGGAAACAATTTTACAAAAAACATTGTTTTTATTGTAATTTCAAAAATATATTATAGTATAGTAATTTCTAAAATGCACACAATCAAATAAACGTATATGTGTATTTTTTGACAGTTCATCTTATATGACAGTTCTGTAGAGACAGTTCTGTAGAGTCTCATAATACTTATTATAATACTAATATTTGAATCTACAAGTAAAATAATTCTCTCAGAGAGCGAATTTGACACTTTTTGACAGAAAAATCTTACATATTATGTTACGTCTAGATGGGCTGTAATAGATGTATTATAAAACTGTTGTGATGAGATTTCTCTTCACAACTATCTTATAAATGTCATGTGTTTATGTGTATTTTGGAAATTACTAAAAAAAACTGTTATTTGTAAAATTGTTTCCTTTTAATGATTGTTTTAAATTAAAAAAAAAAAAAACATTTTTATAAAAATTGTGCTAAAAAAGTGCGAATTTCTTAAATAAAAAGGACATGTTTACTCTGAGACTGATTGAAAATGATGATATCTTATAGAAACGTGTAGCCCTTATTTAGGATTTAACATAATATAAATAAAATTATTACTCTCTTCTGCCGGCATTATCTAACATATATCAGCGTTAATCTTAGTTGTAGACCTGGGGTTATGTACATAGATATTTCCTGGCGTGTGCTACATTTAATACGAGATTTATAAAAATTTCATCTGTTATACGCGCTTAAGTAATTTTGAATCTATAGAATTTATTCCTAGATATCACAAAGTTCGTATCTCGAGTATTATTTGTCTTTAAAACTGTGAATTGCAGCTTCTTTACAAATGTACTTGGACGCAATCATTTTGATTTTGTGTGGTTTAGCTGGGCAGGTGCATGTATATTTTGTATGTGTTTTAATTAAATACCTCTGATTTACGGCTCATTTAACACTTATTTTCAAAAAATATATATAAATAGAATAAAAGAAATATTTTGTCATGTAATTTGTATTTGTCATTCAATTGAATTTAATTTTATAGGGAATTAATTATGCAAATTTTTTATTCATTTTGTAACAGAATGGAATTAAAGAAAAATTAAATCGTTCAAACTAAATTTTATTAAAATCACAATTTAGATTAGGGTTCTATAGTTGGAACAAAAAGTCGACTTCTTAAATTTTTAAATAATCAATTTCTCCATAATTTCAAACCAAGAAGTCGATTTCCACTTTTTTTCAACAAAAAATTCGATTATTCGTCAAGTGAGGTTAGAGAACCCTACATAATTTATATGCTTTCACTTGTTATCAACTCAATGTGAATTATGCTTTGTACACTTTTTTTGCAAGCAAAAGATAATAATGTATAAATTTTTTATTTAAAAAATAAAAATGAATTCTCCAGAATTTAAGGATACCGTTTGTCGTATTTGCTTAGATGAAATTGAACTTTTCGATTGGAAAAATAAATTAGAGGGACATGGGTATGTAACCTACAAAGATTGCTACTATAAATACACCCAATTAGAACCTCTAGGTTTGTATAGATTTCTAAATCAAGACTCCATAGAGATTTCTAAATACAAAAAATTATAGATGCTGATCCTTTTTCAACTATGTTATGCCAAAACTGTTTACAAGATTTGCAAAGTGTGCATGAATTTATATTAAAAGCTCTCGAATCATACAATTTCCTTTTAAAAGTAAATGGCGCCAATTCTGAAATAGATTGTTCCGTAATTATTGAAGAAGTTGAAGCTTATGATACAAAAAAATTAGAAACAGTGCTAGTGGAAAAAACCGACACGGAATCGGCGATAGAAGATCAATATGAGTTTAAGAACTCTAATGAAGAATTTGTGTACTCTGATGAAGAGGTTTTTATGACAATGAACATATTACCAGAAAAAACGAATGCCTCTCACGCGAAGGATTTGAAACCTAAATTAAATAAACTAACTAGTATCGAAAATGAAAAAGATGAATCAGGTGTTGATCAATCGTTTAAAACAAATAATTCTAGTGTTAGAAGATCTAAAAGAAACGTTATTAACAAGAGTACTCCAGATGATAACAATATAAATACGAAAAGTAAAATAAAGCCTTGGGAAAAACGGCTAATAATTAAACTTACTAATATAGAAAATAAAAGGAAGGAATCAAAAGTCGATCAATCTTTAAAAGCAGATAATATTAATGTTAGAAAATCTAAAAAAAAAAAAAACATTACTAACAAGAGTACTCAAGATGAAAAAAATATTACAACAAAAAGAAAAATAGAGCCCAGGAAAGTGAAAACTGAAGAAACAAAAGTTAACAAAAAAACAAGAAGGAAATATAATAAAAAAGGCCCGAAAATGGATCCACATAACACACCCTGCATGTGTTCTATTTGTTGTAAGTACATTTTCTATATTTAGAGTTTTAACATATTGTCCTGGTAATAAAAACCAAACTTTTAAGTCGATTTGGAGAAAAACTTTTGCATGCACCCAGCGCGATTTCTAAAATGATTTTTATTTGTATAATTTTTATATATAGTTCCAAATATTTAAATGGTAGAACTTTGGTATTACGTATGGATTAAAATCACTTTATTTTACTTTCTTCTTTTACTTAAATAAGAAAAAATTGTGATATTCTGAAGTATTTGGAAGATAAGTAGTTTCCTTTTTATCGGCTACAGAATAAAATATAAAAATCTAACTAGGAACAAATTTATTTAATAAATTCATGTAATACTATAGCACATGTGCAAAACATATTGTTACGAAATTGTATTTAAATTCAAATATAACGCTTTTAACGGTTTAAATTTAAATCTTTCTCAATGCTTCTAGACATTTCTGTTTAAGTTAACAGCAGCTAACATATCTGTAGAAATTATTAACATAGTTGTAAACATACAGCATTGAATAAAAAGCTTTCACCATTGTTCGTATATATGGCAACACTAAATGTTGAAACTGATAACATTAATATCGAAAGTTTGTCCGTTAAGAACATTGTAGAAAGAAATAGAGCTTTCGAGAAACATCTCATAGAAGTCAGTGCAGTGTATATAAATCGGCCGTGAGAACACCATAGAGTCAGTCTAATTGGAAGCGTCATTAAGTAAAACAAATTAACTGCCTTGGCTGTATAATCTTGTACATTATTCAAGTGTGCTGTATAAAGTGTGTAATTTAAGTGTGTATGAAGTTTGAAGAGCTAAAAGTGGAGCAACTCAAGAGAGAATTGAATAAGTTGGAGTTACGTACAGCTGGTAATAAAGCAGAATTTCAAAATAGGCTGATAGATGAATTCAAGCGGTGTGATATTGACAGCGGAGCTTACGAATTCGAGTATAAAGAAGAAATGGAAGTGCAATAACAAGCAACACAATGTTTGCTGCTATGATGGAGCAATCTAAAGATAATAACGAGAAACTTACTGAAGTTCAAGAAAGTTCTAAAGTAAATAACGAGAAACTTCATGCTGAAGTTAAAGAAGAGAATAAAATAATGGAAATGAAATTTTGAAGAAACTTCTAAAGTAAATAACGAGAAACTCCTTGCTGAAGTTCAAGAAACTTCTAAAGTAAATAACGAGAAACTTCTTGCTGAAGTTAAAGAAGGCAAAGAAACTTCTAGAGCGACAAACGAGAAACTTCAGCAAATTTCGGAAGTTATAAACAGCAGAGTGGATGACATTGAGACAAAGGTGTCCAACTTAGAGAGCTGCCTGTCCGATTTAGAGAATGAAATAGCCAAAGGTGTTGATAAAAAACTTCATGATCCAGAAATAAAGATGAATAATCTTCAACGCCAAGATGGACAGGTGGGAATTATTCCAGAATTCTCTAGTAGAGTAAAGGCCCCTAGTTTTGATGGCACTACACAATTTAAAGTGTTCAAGTTCCAGTTTGATACTGTGCCATTAGAAACATGTGGAACGACGAAGAAAATGCTATAGAGTTGATATTGGCCTTAAAAGGAAATGCAACAGTAGTTCTTGAAAGACTACAACGTAAGTACGGTGGTGAAACTACGAGATTTTGCGTTGGAAATCGAGCGATCTTGAAATAAAGCACGCGGTTTGTGTCACACCTAAACCATCATTTGCTGAAACCGTGTCATTCACACTGGCACAAGAAACGGCGAAAATAATTTCAAAGCCGGAAATATGCAAGGTGCGAAATGTTTAAGTTGTTCCTGATAATGAGAGAAATATAGTCGACGAATTAAAAAAGGTTTTGGAGTCGTTTAATGAGAAGCAAAGTAAAGTCAGAGTAGAATGTTATAACTTCGGTAAATCGGGTCATATTCAGAAAACGAACCAGATCTGTCTCGCCTCAAATAACAACCAGCAGTCAAATCATCAATCATCACAAGAATCGCCTTTAAACTAAAACGAGGTAGCACTATGGGGCAAGAGCTAGCTCCCACATCTGAGGGCCCCACAATCTTATTGTCAGGAGCACGTTTTTACTATAGACACCGGGGCATCACAGCCTATCGTCAGGCCCGTTTTAGTCAAGAAAACAATTGAACCATTACGTTGGATACTGCGCACAACTACTGGGATCCGGCCACGATCTATGGTAAAGTAAATGTAAAATTAATCATTGGCAACGTTAACGTCAATCATGTATTTGTTGTTACCGACATTGTGGACGAAGTTATCATTGGTGCTGATTTCATGATTAGTCGCAGCATTGCTTTGGATTGGAGTTGGCGAAATGTGGAGATACCCCTTGACGTCGGATATAAAAATAGGAGGGAGATTGTGAGGACAACAGTTTGTGAGTGATAGAATCCGCAGAAATAACAAGTGATCTTGCAACAGCAAAAGACCTCGTTCAACCCTGCAACAATAAAATAGTTCCTGTAAGAGTGCTTAACCTGTCCAACCGTGAAAAGGTCGCTAAGCCAAATTCCGAAATAGGTCAATGCACTGCAGCAGAGGCGGTAATCATTTGCGAGAAAAACCAGGAACCCGCCAATAAATCCAGCAAAGAACACGAGCTACTAGCGGAATATGTGGGAAAATGGGTAGAAGGATTAGGGCCGCCAGATAGAAATAAAGCCAAACAGATTCTGAAGAAACATATCTCCGTCTTCGCCTTAAAAAGTCAAAGCCATGGTAGAATAAAATAAATAATGGCGAAGCGAGTCCAATAAAGCAGGCGCCCAGAAATGTTCCCCTAGCAAAACGAAGTGAAGTGATGGAGTTGGTTAACGAAATGGAGCGCAACGGTATAATCGAACCATCTTCAAGTCCTTATAGCTCGCCGGTTGTTTTAGTTAAGTAGAAAGACGGCAGCACTAGATTTTGCTTCGATTATAGAAAACTGAATCACGTTACCAAGAAAGACAGCTACCTGCTACCAAGAATTGACGACATCCTGGACACACTAGCTGGAACACAATAGTTCTCCACATTGGACTTGTAAAGTGGTTATTGGCAGGTAGAAATTTCAGACAAAGACAAGGGAAAAACCGCATTTAGCACGAGTGTTGGGTTATAGCAGTTTAATGTGATGCCATTTGGACTCTGCAATGCTCCAGCCACATTCGAGTGTTTAATGGAACATGTATTGAAAGGACTTCACGGGTAGACCTGCTTGGTGTACCTGAATCTGAAAAACCTTGAAGAAGCCCTTAACGAATATCAGCGGCTGAGCTGAAACTCAGTGTAAAGAAGTGTGCATTCCAGAAAAAAGTCAAATATTTGAGACATCGCGTAACTGCAGAAGGAATATCAACAGATGAAGATAAGATAATTGCTAAAAGGAGTGGCCACGTACGAGAAATCTCCACGAATTGCGTAGTTTTCTTGGCCTTTGTACATACTACGGACGATTTGTCCCGAATTTCGCCAATGTAGCTGCAAGTTTACATGAGCTGACCAAGAAGTCACAATCATTCTAATGGTGAGAAGCACAAGAACTAGCATTTCAGAAGCTCAAGGATCTATTATGTACGGCACCAATTTTGTCATATCCTATACCTGGAGAAACATTTGTGGTAGATAGCGATGCGAGCGGATACGGAATAGGCGGTGTACTTTCACAAGTGGTCGGTGGCACTGAAAGGGTCATTGGATACTTCACTTTCGAAGTCTGAAAAAAACTACTGCATAACGCGACGAGAACTTTTAGCATTGTTAGAGTGTGTGAAGCATTACCACAAATATCTGTATGGCCAACACTTCCGACTGAGAACCGATCATTCTGCCCTCAAGTGGATGCTGCAATGTAAACAACCTGAAGGACAACTGGCTCGTTGGATAGAGCGGCTTCAGAGCTATGATTTTAGCATCGAGCACCGGAAGGGTTTGAAACACGGCAATGCGGACGCGCTGCCAAGACGGCCCTGCAACGTGGAATGTAAACATTGTACAAAAGCCGAGGAAAAGAAATGTATCATCGATGTTCGACTAATGCATATAGAATCCAGAGAAGAAATGACCCCATACTGGCAAAAATAATATCGGCAAAAGAAGAAGGTAGAAGGCCAGCCCGCAACGAAATATACCCCGAAAGTCCACTGATGAAATCATATTGCGCCATATGGAAAAGTCTACAGTTGTTAAATGACATATGGCGGAAAGTGCTGACGATAAAACAGTGACAAATGTAATTGTAGTACCATCCTCTAAAATAAACGAAGTAATGAAAGAGTTACATGACGGTCTCAGTGGTGGTCATCTTGGTGTGACAAAAACCTTAGAAAAGTTAAAACAACGTTTTTATTGGGATGTCAGCAAGCGGTAGCCAATTGTCCACATCGCATAGCAGCGAAGGGTACATAAGAAGAAGTCGTGTACAACTTCAGCAGTATAACTCAGGCGCGCCATTCGAGCGGATTGCAATGGATGTAGCAGGCCCTTTCCCCGTCAGTGATGCCGGAAACCGTTACGTTCTAGTGGTTATGGATTATTTCAGCAAATGGCCAGAGGAATATGCCATAACCGATCAGGAAGCTAAAGCGGTTATAAGGGTATTTGTGAACAACTGGGTGTGCCGCTATGGTGTTCCACTGGAGTTTCATTCTGATCAGAAAAGAAATTTTGAATCTACCGTATTCAAGGAAATGTGCGATTTATACGGAATAAGAAAAAACAGAACAACGCCACTGCATCCTCAATCTGATGGCATGGTCGAAAGATTCAATCGCAAGCTGGAGGAATATTTAAGAAAAGTGGTCAGTGCACATCAGAAGGACTCGGATGAACACATACCGAAATTTCTATTGGCATACAGTTCAGCTGTTCTTGATTCAACCTCTCGAACACCTGCAAATTTGTCTTCGGGACAGAACTCAAGTTGCCTGGTGATTTAGAATTCGGTATTAAGCCACCATCAATAAATAAGGAAAACACTTCCCAAGAGCAAGATGACCTGAACGAACTACATGAATTCGTACGCAGACGAATAAAAATGATCAGCGATAAAATGAAAGCCAGATATGATCGAGCAGCGAATTGTGAAGGTTTTAACGAAGGCCACGTTGTACTGTTGTATAACCCACAACGTAAGAAAAGACTGTCTCCCAAACTACAATCCCATGGGGATGGACCATACAAAGTGATTAAGAAATTAAAGGACGCGGTGTATAGAATACAGAAAGAAAAGAGTCCGGGATCTAAAATGAAGGTCGTACATCTAGAACGACTATGGGAGAAGTGAATCGAACAGGCTTAAGCGGGGGGCAGTGTTACGAAATTGTACTTAAATTCAAGACATTTCTGTTTATGTTAACAGCAGTTAACATATCTGTAGAAATTATTAACATAGTTCTAAACATACAACATTGAATAAAAAGCTTTCACCATTGTTTGTAAGTATGGCAACACTAAATGTTGAGACTGCTAACATTAACATCGAAAGCTCTAGTTTGTCCGTTAAGAACATTGTAGAAAGAAATAGAACTTTCGAGAAACATCTAATAGATGTCAGTGCAGTGTATATAAATCGGCTGTGAAAACACCATAGAGTCAGTCCAATTCGAAGCGTCGTTAAGTAAAGATAAATTAACTGCCTTGGCTGTATAATCTTGTACATTATTAAAGTATGCTGTATGAGTGTGTAATTTAAGTGCTTGTGTGTGTATTAAAACATAAAGTGACTATTTAAACTGTTATTGTTGTACATTTTTAAATAAAATAAAAAGTCGTTACAACTTTTAAACTACTAAACTGCAATCAAAAGTACCGGTTTATTTAAAAGGAAATAAACCACCGTTTTTAAAAACGTAACAATATTTTGTATAAAATTAGTAGGAAATGATTTTTCATTTCAATTTACATCATGAAATATTCAATATTTAAGGAAAATACCATTAAAAATAAAAGAAAAAAATAATACTTCTGTTTAATATTTCATATTATTATCGCAATTTCAGAAAAATTGAACAGAAATTAATTACAAAAAATATCTATAAATAAAATTAATAATTGCGGTAACTCTTTTTTTCAAATAAAAAATATATTTTATACGTCTTTTTACTTTTCAGTTCTCTATAAGGCAATACAATGGTGTTTGCATAAATAAAATACACTTTTTTATTTTATTTCAGCAAGAATTTTACACAGCAAATATGCCTTACAAAAGCATGGAAAAACGCATATAGAAAACCGAGAACGTAAAGTTCCTTGTCCCATCTGTGGTGTTAAGTTTTTTGATCGAGCAAACGTGGTGAACCATATGCATATTCACGATGAAAAAAGAGAAAAAAAGCACAAGTGTGAATTTTGTGGAAAAGCAAAGGGTGTCCTCAACGTCCACCTACGTGTACATTTAGGTAAAATGTTGTCCTGCACTTTATGCGGAAAACAATTTTACCGGCAAATCGATTTAGATATACACATGAATAGACATTCAGCCATTGCGATAAATGGCGTAACAAAAAAACGAGTAAGTAAAATTTATCGAAAATAAATTAATTTATACTATAAAATTACGATTTTCTATATATTTTAGTCTAGATATTTGGTTCAATGTCAGTATTGTGATAAACAAATACTTAGCACAAACTATAAAGCTCATGCCGCCTCTCACTTAAATCAACCTTTGGTAAAGTGTTTAATTTGTGATAAGGAATTTTTCTCAAGAGGAAGGAAAATAATTATATATATTTTTTAACCATATTTTAATTTCATTTAGACTATTATAGTTCATTAATTAATGGAATGCATTTTCTGGCCCCCTATATATATATATATATATATATATATATTCTTTAATTAATTCTTTACTATATTAAGTACAACTAAGGGTCTAGGCATCAACAATTTCGAATTCATTTTTTTCTTCTTTTTTTTTTTTTTTTTGCTTTTTTTTAGATTGGGATCAATTTATTTTATCATACGATAACAAACGATTATCTCATTTGCATTTGGAACAAACTACAGAAGTTATTCCAACACATAAATAATATACATATGTTGTGTATCTTTAAGTATTGCTTGTTTTACTATTTTTTAGTACTATTTGTTTATAGAAAATACCAATTTTCAAATAAAATGTTAAAATTACAAAATACAAATACCAATTATTTATAATACTTTGATATGAAATAAATAAAAAAATAAATAAAAACATATCGATTAGCAAAACAAAATACCAGTTTTCACAAGAATAACAAATTTTAAAAGCTATTACCTATTAAAGTGCATCGATTTGTATGAAGAAAAAAAATGTTGCAAATGTACCCCCTAAAATTAAAGATTGATATGCTATAAACTAATCCCCAAAATATTTCTCAACCGTTCTCAATGCTTCTAGACCTTTCTGTTTAGGTTAACAGCAGTTAAAATATCTGTAGAAATTATTAACATAGTTGTAAACATACAACAGTGAATAAAAAGCTTTCGCCATTGTTTGTAAGTATGGCAACACTAAATATTGAAACTGCTAACATTAACATCGAAAGCTCTAAAATTTGAATATACTAGTTTGTCCGTTAAGAACATTGTAGAAAATGATAGAGCTTTCGAGAAACATCTAGATGGTAGTACAGTGTATATAAATTGGCCGTGAGAACACCATTGAGCCAGTCTAATTGGAAGCGTCGTTAAGTAAAGACAAATTAACTGCCTTGGATTGTACATTATTAAAGTGTACTGTATAAAGTGTGTAATTTAAGTGTGTTTGTGTATTAAAACACAAAGTGATTATTTAAACTGTTATTGTACATTTTTAAATAAAATAAAGATTCGTTACAACTTTTAAACTAAACTGCTTTTATTTGCAAATCAATGTATACGGGTTATTTAAAGGAAATAAACCACCGTTTTTAAATATATATATATATATATATATATATATATATATATATATATATATATATATATATATATATATATATATATATATATATATATAAAGCGCTTCTTTCTGGTCCCATAATATAGTTGAAAATCATTAAAAACCTAAAATTTTCCGAAGAATATTTCAAAATTTTTTTACAATTTGAAAATATAAATAAAAAACTAAGTATGCACTTTTACTATGTAGAATCTATACTTTCTAATATATTTATATATATATTTTTGTTTCTGTACATTAATGCTCAATAATTCTAAATAATCGTTAACTCAAAGAGCTACAAGTACGAAATTTAAGTATGTATGTTATGGAGTAAACATCAGTCTTCAAAACATATTTTTTCTACATAAATTTAATAAAATTTTTCAAGGATATAAAAGACTAAATTTTTTTAAAGGAAATTTTTTCAAAAATTTCATACTTACGAACGAAAGAAAAAATCCTATTTTAGTTTCTACTGATTGTTCCCTTTCATTTGAAAAACATATTGCGAAAGAATATGGTGTAGAAATAATTAAATTATATTTTTGAAAAGTGTATATCCTTAAAACTTTGAAGTCCTTTAAAAACAAGAAAAGACCAGAATATAAAAAAACTGAGTACGCAGGATTTCTACATTTCAGATGTATATGGTTTCATTTAAGTGGAAGAGAAACAGTCTTGATTTGTAACACGGTGTAATAGTAGTTTAAGCCCCAAAACTAGATTCGAAGGTACATATGGTCGGTCTCCTAAAATACAAAAGGCGTAACCACAATTTTTAGTCTTCAACCTAAATGGCTGTGTACAGGATGCTACAATCAACCAATTACCGTATGCTGTTGAAATATTGTCAAGATGTTCTAAATGATGTTCCTTACATAATTTTAGGTATTTTTGTAACTCCCAAAAAAGAGTTATGGACTACCCTGATGTACATCTATGTGAAAATACATTACATAGACAACAGAAAACATTAGCAGCAGAAATAAATACCAGAGATAAATACGGGTGCCATTTTTAAACACAGTAATCATTACATTCTAGGAAACAAAGATATCCAAAAAACCAAGAACAAACAAAAACCGTCATCAAGGATGATCACTACAAAGCAGCGTTGCCAGAAGCTTTGAACAGAAAATCATCATTTGGGTAAAGAAAAATCATAATTTTAGTGCAAAAATTATCAAAATTATTTTTTCCACAATTTTAACTTTATACCTAGTTCGAACACGTTTAAACATAGATTAATAACTAAATGTTTATGTGAGAGAAAAAAACCTGATTCAATTGTCAAAAACCTAATTCATGCAACAACAAAATACATGTAATCACATATATTTTGTTTTTGTGTTTTGAAAAAAAATTTGTAATTATTTTGAAAATTTAGTTCGAAGTGCCTCTCATATAAACTTCTAGTTGTATTCTATACGTTTAAACGTCCTACCATCTTCAGAAAAAAAAAATCTGATTCAAAAGAAAACATTTTCGAGTTTAATTTTGAGTGAACTTGAGTTTGAATAAAATTTTACTAATTACGCAAGGTAACTCTTATTCTTCGGCAATTGATTTCTCATTAAATTTGGATACACGTGATCATGGAGATTTAAGCCTATACATTACTTGTTTTATTTACTCTAGTTTTCGAAATAACCCATAATATAGAAAATTAATGAATTTACATCACATATTACAACATAACTCGATAACGAATTGTGTGATTTAGTTTAATAAAACCAATTCTAATCCAAATTATCTTTAAGCCATTTTCACATAATTTTTTTAATTTGTTAAATAGTTTCGGTGATATTTAAAAGCTTGTGTTGAAAAAAAACTAATTTTTAATAAAATTTAAACATATTTGTTTTTAAAAAAATTGTAAGAAATCGGAAACTACCGATACTAAAAACGCTATTTATTACTTTATAATAAAGCTGTATGTATATGTCACATTTAAAACGAGTCATATTTTATTAAAACCGATAATAAAATATGCCGATTTTAATTACATTTTTTTACACAATTTTTTTAATATCTCCAAATCTATTGAGAACATTAAAAAGAGATGTAACTTGCACGTTATTTAAATTAGTTTTTTTTTTTTTCATATTAGTGATCCAAATCAGACAAATCATTCTTAAGATATGGTTAACTACGTGATGCAACCTTATCAATATTATATATTACGATTTATCTCGAAAACTAAAGCCAATTCAAAATAAAAGTGATTTATAGACTTAGAACCTCATGATCACGTACATCCAAATTATCTGAGAAATCTCGCGCCGTAGAAAGAAATAAATTTTGTCTACCTGTTATCAGTATTAAAATATTGAAATTTTTAAACAAATTCTTTTAATAAATTTTTGAGAGTCTTAAAATAAAAATTTGTTAGAAATCATATTTTGGTTTAAAAATAATAAAAAAATATGTTAAAATCATAATTCTGGCAACGCTGCTACTAAGCTTTAATGAATCAGAAAAGAGAAAAACAATGCATAACGTAGTGTCTATACTAGACAAATTTTTATCAAGACAAACGTCAAAATCAGTGCTGTTTAACTAACCCCAGGTCTACAACTGAGATTAACGCTGATATAATATATGAAATAACGTCGACAGAGGAGAGTAACCATTTCGTTTATATTATGTTAAATAAGGGGTACACGCATTCTAATAAATCCTATAAGATATCATTATTTTCAATCAGTCACAGAGAAAACATGTCCTTTTTATTTAAGCAATTCGCACTTTTTTAGCACAATTTTTATAAAAATGTGTTTTAACATGTAAAACAAACACTAAAAAGAAACAATTTTTCAAAAAAACATTTTTTTTTTTTTTTGTAATTTCCAAAAGCATTCAATTAGTAATGAGTGCTGTCACCATTTTTAGAAATAACCTCAAAAATGCGATATGGCATCGACTTGTATAAATGACTCTAAGTAATTCAGCGAAATTGAACTCCATGCTTCCGTTATTGCATCCTTTAAGGATTCTATCATCTCAAATTGTTTTCCTCCTTCATAAAATTTTCTTGCAAGCCAATCCCAGACATTTTACATTGGATTCAGGTCTGGTGAATATGGGGCCAATCCTAAAGTTGAACACCTTGTTGATTAATCCATTGCTTTACTGCTCTGGCGGTATGAATCGGAACGTTATCGTGTTGGTACGTAAAAGGTATGGCTCCAAAGAAAATTTTGGAAATGATTCCTCCAGAATGTTATTGTAAGTCGTTGCAGTCATACCATTATTCCGTCCTCTCGGCTGTGTCTGCGGCTTAAAAATAATTATTCCTTATTTAGGTCATGGAAGTAATAGTTATACCCGTCGGGACCATCAATATTAAACTTTTTTCATCGGAAAATACAACTTTAAACATTTGTCGGACCATGTCATTGTATTTTTGGCAAACTGTAGTCGTTGTGATTTGCGTTTTTCATTAAGTGGTGGTTTTTTGCAGTTTTCGTCGGACTATGTATAGGCACGACTTTAAAATACGGTGCACTGTTCTTAGACTGGCACTGCCTCCACTTTTTTCACGTATTTTTGATACCGACATGGCAGAATTTGATGTGTTTCTAAGAATTTTTGTCTTTCTTTTGGAGTTGTTGCCATTTTATTCCGCTCTTTCATGTTTTTTATATATCTTTCCACGTTATTTAAATAATTGTATAAAACTGTCTTTCCTCTATTAATGTTTTTAGCTACTTGGACCGGATTCTGACCATGAGATTTCAAAATCAGAATTTTTTCTTTTTCAGAGTTATTAACAGTCTTACCACGCCCCATTTTGAATAAAAACTATTTAAAAACTATAAAATTAAAAATTCTCTAGCCGTTTATATTGAAAGAAATTTAAATCATAACCTTTCTGATTAATATTAAATGAATTCCTATTTCGGGTGTCACTTAAATGACACCCGAAATAGTACGACAGAAATACATGTCTTTAAATAAATGCATAATTTTAGTAAAAGAAAATATGTATATTTTTTATTTCTTCAGTCAACACTTTGAAATTTGATTGCGCAAAAAATTATTTTTTCTGAACTTTAGTTTAGGAGATAACTTAATTAAAGTTAAAAAAATGTGATTCCTTATTCAAGCGGCAGGCAGTGTATGTATATACAAACCGATTGCTTATACTAAAAACAACACACTAATTAATATTCATTACAAACTGCTGTTGTCAACTAAACTGTTTGCTTATACAAAAAACAAGAACACTAATAATAAGTCATTGCAATGATTGTCATAAATATTTGTGTGTATATATTAATACAGATATTTTCGGTTTTTGGCATATAACTCGGTTGTTAATTTAATAAAAAAAAAAAAAAAAATTCAAGAAAAATATAAAAACCAAGTCCGTACCTTATTAAGGGCTTGGATATCGGAAAAAAATTAATTTTGGCCGAAATCTCTGTAACTAATGGGCCGACTATGTTTATTTCTTATAGGGAGGCTTTACAAACGCCATTTAAACCTTTTGTAAGTCGAAAAACTTCTTTTCTGCACATGTGTCCGCTATTTATGAACCGATCTTACTGAATTTCAATAGTAGAATTCTCGAAAGGATTTCCGATCATTTGATATATATATTATATATGGCAGTTATCGGTGGGCTTCATAAACGCCATTTCAACCGACGCACAGTGACCAAAACTCTGTAACTTTTGAGATATTTTCGATTTTTTTTTTTGGATGGAGAGATATTTTCTGAAATTTTTCTTCAGTTTTCATTAATATTGGTTCAGCAGCTTTTGAGAAAAAAATTGAATTTTTAATTTTTTATAGCATTTAGTATAAAAATACGGATTTTTTCTTTTCGAATCAGCTTTACTTGTTACGGGACCAAAAGGGCATCATGACGAGTTATTGCAGCTAGCTCATTAGCGGACTCTTACTCATGGTGCGAGAACCTCCCTTCGACATGACCCAAGGACCGTACCAATTATAAAAGAACATCTATTAATATCTTATAATCTATTCCACCAGAACACCATTGAAGTGGGAGCCAGATGTTTGCTCCAGTCGCCCATTCCCTACCTTAATCTCTAATGTCCTAAAATATCACAAAGAGATCCCTTAAAACGCACGCATTACCACCACTTACCCTTTATAACCCACTCAATACAAATAAATTACTCCTGCATTTTAAATCTTATACTATTTCACAACATATTTATTAACAAATACTTATACTATGTTTAATCTTAAAATAACAAAATACCGACAATTAAAAGTTATTAAAACAATGAAAAAAAAACTTAACGTATAATTCCGCCTCAATAAATACCAAACACTATTATAAAAGAAACGGAAATTGACAATGATTAACTTCACTTCCTATATATGTATTTCCTCATCAATATTTGAAAACCACTCTGTTTTACGATTGTAGCTACTTATTATTTTCAGCCTAAAAGAGCTCTTTTAAACGAATATTTAATGGCTATAATAAACGCCTATAATTTGTTCCTCCCCGGGTATGATGAGCAAATAATATATGAAATTCGTTATAATTGAATTTTTTTTAATTTAGTTGGGTATTTATAGATGACGCCTAACAATCAACATATAACATAAAATAAAGCTAACCTAATCAACATATATTTAAACTAATCTTAAACGATGGAATATCTATTTTACTTATTCTATGGAATTATGTCTTTCTTTTATTTATTTTCTTTCACCTCAGTAAGATACCGGCTGCTTTTTTCTTATTACCAAATTGGTTGACTATTTTTTTTTCTTGAGCCTCTTGCGAAATAAATGTAAATTTATTTGTTACCTGGCAATTGTTACTTAATTTCCTTTTTTAATTTTTATACCAAGAGGTAGACAACTCTGAATCTTCGGGCGCTTTTGTCCTCCAGTATTGGGAAAAATTCTTGTGATCCCCTCAATCTCCTCTGATAGACTCAGTTGGAGGGGACCAGTATATGTAATTGCACAACTCAGGTTATTTTGGGCACAAAAATTATAATTAGATTTCCTAAATATTCACAAACACTTAATATTTGATGTCATTAACTTTATAATAATGGCTAAATACCTTGTTATATATATAAACTTTAATTGTATATTTATCTCCACTTGGTGACAAATAATTATTGGTTGTTAATCTTTTTCCTCCTTTTTTTTTAAACTTAAATTTTTAATTTTTTGTTTCACTTAAATATAAACTTATTTCTTTTTTCTTATTTTTTTATTAACTTTCCTTCAGAAGCCGGTTGTTTAATAAAAAATGGCCGAACTAAACACCCTATATATACCCCGAGTATTCCATTAAAACATATTCCATAAAGTATCTTATGCTTATATTCTTCTACTTTCTATAACTATCCTATTTTGGTCTAAATCTATATAACTATCCTATTCTAATAAAAAATCTATCTAACTATCCCTGTTCTTAAATAATTTCCTAAACATGTTTCTAAACACTCGCAACTTAATTCGAAATTAACGTAAACTTAGTAAATTTCATTCATAATTCCATTTACTAGCAATTTCTCCTTCTCTGTGTCTACTACTACTCATACCCAGCAAATCTGGCAACCTTAATTTATATTCACGGCGAATTTGACATATTAGTTTAGTCATATGGACATATGTTAGCTTAATTCAATTTTCAGGAGATCGTGGACAACTAAATAAGTAAGTATTATTTTTATTTAAAAAACAATATTTAAACAAGAATTTTAATATTTCTTTTCATTTCAGGTGTTCAGGTAAGTATATGTATCGTTTCGGTTTAAAATTTTTTTTCTCTTACTCATATATTTCCTTATCTTTTTTCAGGTACATGAGTCTGGGAAAAGGTTGTGGCTTGATTCAACCACATGACCTTCAGGCCTTTCCCTGGTCAGTGTATCCACTGTGAGTTGACCACTCACATGATCTTATGGTGGACCACGCTATCACCTATAATAAGACATGGGCCAACAAAACAAAAAAAAAACTTAGAAAAAACAAAAAAATATTTAAGGCCCTCGCAACAAAACTCCGCGCTTAGCAAGTATACGAAGAGAAGAGCGGTGTGCAGGACCGCATAATGTGCCAATCACGTGGGGAACTCCCACACCCTGACGTCTCATCAGCCGGGCTAAAATCTATGCGGCAAAACACATGTAAGTTCCCATAAACCAAATACATGAAAGTGCAGTGGAACGTAAAACAAAATTTAACATTAATTTTCAGTTTCAGATTCGGCTCAAGATGATTATTAAAATTCTTGGGACGTTAGCTAGTAGTCAAGATCCTTTTTGCTCGAGAAATTTAGGGAAGTTTCATAATTTTATAGTGTCATGATAATGAAGTTACTTGGTGTTATTTTTCCTTTATTTTCAGGTACTAATGATTATTACTGTGTTATCTGAGAGGTGCTGCATTGGTCAAAACATTCCTAAACCTAATATTGCACGAGATTCCTAAGATTATGGTATGTACGTGTGTATAATTTCAAAATGTATATGTGTAGTGTATAATATAGTTATGAATCTTTACAAATCAGATACAAAGCACATATATTAGGACGAAAACAAAATTGTATAATTATTGAAATAAAATATTTAAATAAATTGTTTTCTTAAACCTAATATTGCACTTTAAGTATCACAGATCTTTAACTATAATATTGCACTTCTAAATTTTTATATCTTTTACGTGAAAAACTCCTATAGGTTTTCCACTCATTGATTCTAACTCGTACATATTGTTTCCCACAGGCTTTAGAATTCTGCATTTTATAAATTTCTTACAAAATTTAGCATTTATATTTCTCTTAAAATCACTTAATACCGTGTTTCTTCTGAATACTTCCTGTCCCGGTTTAAATTTAATAATCCTAGCTCTTTGGTTATATCTCTCTGCAGACTTTATATACGCTTTATGCATATTCTGTTTTATCTTCTCCCTGATAATTTCAAGCTTTTCGGTTCTATTCAGATTCGTAATTTCATGATCTGTCAAAGAAGATAATTTCCGGGCTAGTTTATAATCTGTGCCACTAGAGAACATGTGAAACCCGAATAAGGCAAAAAATGGGGTAACACCGGTTGCAGAATGCACTGAAGTTCTCAAGGCACATTCAATTTCTGTCAAATAAAGATCCCAATCCCTGTGGTCATCATTTAAATAAGCCCTGATAGCAGCTAGTACAGACTGATTAACCCTTTCGGAGGCATTCGATTGAGGAGAATACACAGCGGTTTTCATATGTTGAATTTTATAAGTTTCAATCATTTTTTGGAAAGTTTTTCCGCAAAACTGAGCACCATTATCACTGTGTATAATCTCAGGTACACCGAATTTATGGAATATCTCTGTAACTAGAAATTGCACTACATTATTTGTGGTTGCTTCCTTCATCGCCTTTAAAAAGGTGAATTTTGTGAAATGGTCTACTACAATGAATATATAACAGTTTCCTGTCTTTGACCTAGGATACTTCCCAAGAAAATCAATATAAATTTTCTGAAATGGCCTTTCAGTTACAACTTCTTCCCCTATCCGTGGCATTAAGTTCTGATTAGACGGCTTAGTCTCTTTGCACACTTGGCATTTTGTAACATAATTTCTTATATGACTAGTCATTTTTGGCCAATAAAAATACCTTTTCACTCTTTCCAAAGTTTTAGCTATACCTCCATGTGCTACATTATTAGGTGCATGAGCTTTTTCTATAATTGCAATGGTTAAATTATCAGGAATCCATAATTTCCATTGAAATTCATCCACAATATCCTGATCAAATTTCGTTCTCTTAAAGACCCTACCATCTATCACTTTAAGATCTGGCAATTTTTCAGAATTTGCCTCAATTTCATTTATAAGACTTTTATACTCCGTACTTTCAAATTCTAATGTTTCAAAATCTAATAAATCTTCCTTGCTCAATTCATCTACTGTAACTCCAATTGGAGCTCTTGACAACATATCAGCTACAACATTGTCTTGTCCTTTACGATGCCTTATCTCGAAATCATACGCCTGCAACTGCAAAGACCACCTTGCTAAGCGTCCACTTAAGTCTTTTAAAGACATAAGCCATTTCAGGCTAGCGTGATCCGTTATGATCGTAAACGGCATCATTTCCACATAAGGCCTGAATTTACGAATAGCTAATACTGCAGCTAGACATTCCTTTTCGGTTACTGTATAATTTTTCTGACAGGAATTCAATTTCTGGGAATAAAAGGCAATTGGGTGCTCCTCTTCTTTATCGTTCACTTGAAATAAAACAGCACCTATCCCATAATCTGAGGCATCGCATTGAATATAAAATCTTTTTGAAAAATCAGCATGCTTTAGTACAGGAGCTGAAGTTAATACTTTTTTTAACTTTTCAAATGCTTCGGCCGCCTCTGGAGTCATAATGAACTTTTTCGATTTTTTTAAAGTATCTGTCAATGGAGCTGATATGGTGGCAAAGTCGCGTATGAATCGCCTATACCATCCGGCGGTACCAAGAAAACTTCTAACCTCCCTCGTAGATTTTGGTAATTTAATATTTTTAATAGCAAGTACCTTTTCAGGATCCGTTTTTAACATCCCACCTCCTATAATGAATCCAAGGTATTTGAGCTCCTGGAAGCAAAATTGGGACTTTTTAAGACTAATAGTGAGGTTAGCTTCCTTGAGACATTTTGCTACCTCAGCAAGTAAACCTAAATGTTCCTCAAAAGTGCTGGATATAACCAATAAATCATCCAAATAAATGAAAACGTTGTCCTTGAGCCGTTGCGGTATGACCTTATCCATTAATCTACATAGTCGCTGCGCCGCATTGCATAAGCCAAATGGCATGACTCTAAATTGATACAGAGGGCGTCCTGCGACTGTGAAAGCCGTGTATTGTTTACTCTTTTCATCTAGTTTAATCTGCCAGAAGGCATATTTGAGATCTACACTACTAATGAAATAGGTCTCATCTATTCTACTCAGGATTCCATCAATATTTTGTAACGGATAGGCATCCTTTATTGTAAGCTTATTTAGCTTCCTCGCATCCAAACATAATCTGTTTTTCCCCGGTTTTCTTACGACCGTAGTTCTGTTGCTCCATGGACTGTTGCTCACTTCTATGACATTCAATTTAAGCATGTTGTCGATTTCTTTATAGGTTATTTCTTGGACTGCTGGCGATATTGGATAATATCGATCCTTAACTGGTACTGCTCCCTCTACTAATTCTATGGTGTGTTCTTCTATCGAAGTCAGTCCAAGTCCTTTTTCCTCAAATGTATCAAAACTTTTTACAACTTTATCTAAATCCTCCTGTTCTTTTTTACTCAACTTATGTGGTTTCATTTTATAATCTATTCTAGATTCAGAAAAGTCCTTTTGTATTTCAACTAAGTCTATTTCATCTAATCCTATTATCTCAGGAGCTAAATTAAACATCCTCCAAAAATCTATTCCTAAATATAAGTTTTGTTCCAGCTCTGGACAAAGATACAACAACATTTCGTGTTGTTGTTCTTTGTACTTAATGGATAATTTTACTTTTCCTATGATACTATGTTGTTGGCCACTGGCAGTTTTCACATTGGTCAACATAGGGTCTACACAGATTCCTAACTTATCTATAAACTCTCTACAACCATTTCCTAGTATACTAACAGAAGCTCCTGAATCTAGTAATCCTTTAACTATATGTCCTTTTAACTCTACTTCTACAAAAACTCGCGGGTCATTTTTATTCGCATTAGCCCTTAAAACAGAATTCACTATAAATCTCCTATTTTTTCTACGTTCTTTAAATTTTTCTCGCAATCTCAAAATCCGCTTAGAAGCAATCTTAGGTCCGAAAATCCTAGCCCTAACACTCTCATAATTCTCCTGTCTAACCTGTAAAGGCACGTAATGTCTTATCTGAGGTAAAAAGTTATTGGTATTAACATTAATGAAATTATGTAAAAGCCTATTCTTTTGTAATTCCGGTTCTTCTACGAATTGTTGGATGCAGGGTTCTCCTTCAGACGCGGATCCCCTGTCACTCCCACGCCAGTGTTCATGTTTTTTTGTTGGCATACCGGACATTTTGGTGTTGTAACATCGGGTTTTCCACATTTATAACAAAACAAAAAACGTTGTTCCACTGGACATTCCATAAATGTATGGCCAGATACCTTACAATTCCAGCATATAACTGGTGGTTTTTGTTGTTGTTGTTGGTGCTGAGGTTGTTGAAGTTGTCGTTGATGCTGTTGTGGAGGTTGATGTTGATGCTGTTGTTGAGGTTGTTGTTGATGCTGTTGTTGAGATTGTTGTTGATGTTGTTGTGAGAATTTCAAGGCATTGATTTCTACCATCCCTAAGTGAACTGCGTTATTTTCCTCTATTGGATCACAATATAGTTCATTTATCGGCCTAGACGTTTTCGAATTTTGCATTGGGTTTCGTACCTCCCTTCGAGGAAAATTTCTTTCTGCCTCATTACATTCTATACGCAACTGTTCCACTGAGGATACTGCAATCGGATATACTATTCGAGCTATATTCAAATTGATGTTCCTTTTCATAATTTTTATCATGTCATATTCGGTTATAGGCTGGGTCAATTTTGACCTTAACTTATTCATAACCAGAAAATATGCATCTATCGTTTCAGTGTTATCCTGTTTCCTTTCCACCAAATCTCGCATAATTTCAAAATTTGATCTAGGATTTTGATACTGGGACAATAGAGCTAAACGAAGAACTGGCCAATCAGTCATACCATGTGTTTCTATAAATGACCAGTACCAATCTTTGACCGAATCTGACACTAATAGATGAAAATCCCTAACCACTTCTTTCTCGGAAATATTGTAATGGGATCTCAAATGTTCTAATCTGAATATAAAATCGTCTATGCTAATAGATTTATTATCAAAAAATATTCCTAATTTATCAATTCTTATTTGTCTAAAGTCAAATACTTCATTTCTAGGTCCGGTGGTAGTATCTTTCCTTGACTGAACATTTGGAGGATAATCTAAATTAAGATTAAAAATTGGAGAGGCGGATGTGTTGAGTGGTTGAGCGGAGAATAGAGGTAACTGATTTCCTGTGTTTGAGGCATTACTATTTGTATTTATCGTATTCATGTTACCATTTGTATTATAGGTACCATTTACATGGCCCCCATTATTGGAATTATCATTCGCGACCCTGTCTACTGCATTATTTGGAGCAATCGGAATATTATTTACCTGATTTAACCCAGCCACACGTGATAAGTTTTGTACGGCTTTTGCCAGGTCGCCTATTGTTTTCCTAATCTCCCCCAACTCATCCTGCACCATAACACGCACTTTATCCTCCAAGGATCTCTGAACAACTAAGGCCTCATCAGCAACTAAATCCCTAACACCTGGTGCTAATCCCTCATCAACTACATTAGAGCTATTGGGACCAAAGTTTACAGCATTCGATACCGCTCCTTCCATCTGGTTTGTATTTAAAATTGTGCCAGAAAGATCTGTGATTTGAGGGACACAATCATTGCCGCTCTGATTTGACATATTTGAATTATTATTCATTGCATATGTTCTTCTTTGCTTGGGTTGTGTATGAATAGCAGACCTATTCAAATCAAATTCTGGGTTCCTATATCTCTTCCTATTTGCTGATCTATTATCTTGTATAATCTCTCTATTATATTTTCTTTTATTCTGATTAGTTTGAATATTCATAACTTAAAATGTAACTAACTAAATTAAATTTTTGCTAATATTTTACTTTTAAACAGCTATTACAATTAAACAAATTTGGATATAAAAAAAACAATAATAAAACTTAAAATTATTATAGCTATAATTGATAAAAAAAAATTGATTCTATAAAAAAAATAAAATTAAAAAAAAATTTATGTATATATATAATGAAATGATCAATGATCTAAAACAAAACAAACAAAAATTTATCGAAATGAATATGGTTTCACTGATCTAATATAAAATAAAATCTCTATATGTACTCTAAACAACTAATTCTTATATATTCTTTTTCTCAATTCATTTACTAATTCGTATCTTTATTTATTTATTTATTTTTTTTTTAAATTTTAGAGTGGTTAATAAGGTCAGTGGTGTGCATGCTTTAATATATCTTTCTCTTTTTTTGACTCTCTTTTAAGAGCTACTTCTTCCTGGTGTCCTAAGACAAAATTACTACAAATTAAAATGTTATAGTTTGTACATTTAAAAGTCACTAATAATTGACTTTTAAAGGACATACAAAAATGATTGTAATACTTCTACTCAAAGATTTGTATCTTGAGCGGATATTACATTCACTGATTCTGTATGATTACAAACTATTAATTTTAAACAAAAATGATTATGATTTAAAAAAAACTATAAGTTCGACAGTTTACTATTTTATGGATTTTTGCAACAAAATACTCACACGAATTAAACTGCCTACTTGGGATATATGAAACTTAATTAAAAATCATTGAATCGGATTTGTACCTTCTAGTACAACAAAACTTTCAGACTATAATCTAAAATGGCTACATAGAAAGATACAACTCCTATTACAAATGATAAAATATTAAATTTTTGGGTTATTGTTTTTCAAAACTAATGTACTATTATTATGTGCATTGGTTTTATTACACATATCATTCTTAGGTTTAATATAAAACCTATGGGTTTTTGTTTGGGCGCCATATTGTTACGGGACCAAAAGGGCATCATGACGAGTTATTGCAGCTAGCTCATTAGCGGACTCTTACTCATGGTGCGAGAACCTCCCTTCGACATGACCCAAGGACCGTACCAATTATAAAAGAACATCTATTAATATCTTATAATCTATTCCACCAGAACACCATTGAAGTGGGAGCCAGATGTTTGCTCCAGTCGCCCATTCCCTACCTTAATCTCTAATGTCCTAAAATATCACAAAGAGATCCCTTAAAACGCACGCATTACCACCACTTACCCTTTATAACCCACTCAATACAAATAAATTACTCCTGCATTTTAAATCTTATACTATTTCACAACATATTTATTAACAAATACTTATACTATGTTTAATCTTAAAATAACAAAATACCGACAATTAAAAGTTATTAAAACAATGAAAAAAAAAACTTAACGTATAATTCCGCCTCAATAAATACCAAACACTATTATAAAAGAAACGGAAATTGACAATGATTAACTTCACTTCCTATATATGTATTTCCTCATCAATATTTGAAAACCACTCTGTTTTACGATTGTAGCTACTTATTATTTTCAGCCTAAAAGAGCTCTTTTAAACGAATATTTAATGGCTATAATAAACGCCTATAATTTGTTCCTCCCCGGGTATGATGAGCAAATAATATATGAAATTCGTTATAATTGAATTTTTTTTAATTTAGTTGGGTATTTATAGATGACGCCTAACAATCAACATATAACATAAAATAAAGCTAACCTAATCAACATATATTTAAACTAATCTTAAACGATGGAATATCTATTTTACTTATTCTATGGAATTATGTCTTTCTTTTATTTATTTTCTTTCACCTCAGTAAGATACCGGCTGCTTTTTTCTTATTACCAAATTGGTTGACTATTTTTTTTCTTGTGCCTCTTGCGAAATAAATGTAAATTTATTTGTTACCTGGCAATTGTTACTTAATTTCCTTTTTTAATTTTTATACCAAGAGGTAGACAACTCTGAATCTTCGGGCGCTTTTGTCCTCCAGTATTGGGAAAAATTCTTGTGATCCCCTCAATCTCCTCTGATAGACTCAGTTGGAGGGGACCAGTATATGTAATTGCACAACTCAGGTTATTTTGGGCACAAAAATTATAATTAGATTTCCTAAATATTCACAAACACTTAATATTTGATGTCATTAACTTTATAATAATGGCTAAATACCTTGTTATATATATAAACTTTAATTGTATATTTATCTCCACTTGGTGACAAATAATTATTGGTTGTTAATCTTTTTCCTCCTTTTTTTTTAAACTTAAATTTTTAATTTTTTGTTTCACTTAAATATAAACTTATTTCTTTTTTCTTATTTTTTTATTAACTTTCCTTCAGAAGCCGGTTGTTTAATAAAAAATGGCCGAACTAAACACCCTATATATACCCCGAGTATTCCATTAAAACATATTCCATAAAGTATCTTATGCTTATATTCTTCTACTTTCTATAACTATCCTATTTTGGTCTAAATCTATATAACTATCCTATTCTAATAAAAAATCTATCTAACTATCCCTGTTCTTAAATAATTTCCTAAACATGTTTCTAAACACTCGCAACTTAATTCGAAATTAACGTAAACTTAGTAAATTTCATTCATAATTCCATTTACTAGCAATTTCTCCTTCTCTGTGTCTACTACTACTCATACCCAGCAAATCTGGCAACCTTAATTTATATTCACGGCGAATTTGACATATTAGTTTAGTCATATGGACATATGTTAGCTTAATTCAATTTTCAGGAGATCGTGGACAACTAAATAAGTAAGTATTATTTTTATTTAAAAAACAATATTTAAACAAGAATTTTAATATTTCTTTTCATTTCAGGTGTTCAGGTAAGTATATGTATCGTTTCGGTTTAAAATTTTTTTTCTCTTACTCATATATTTCCTTATCTTTTTTCAGGTACATGAGTCTGGGAAAAGGTTGTGGCTTGATTCAACCACATGACCTTCAGGCCTTTCCCTGGTCAGTGTATCCACTGTGAGTTGACCACTCACATGATCTTATGGTGGACCACGCTATCACCTATAATAAGACATGGGCCAACAAAACAAAAAAAAAACTTAGAAAAAACAAAAAAATATTTAAGGCCCTCGCAACATACTTATAAAAAAAGTTACAAGCAAATAAAAAAAACATTTTAATAATACGCAGGTTAATTTATTGAACAGGTTCCCATTTTATCAATTCTTCAACAGGTTCCATTAGACAAAAAAAAAAAAAAAATAAATAAATAAATACATTTTTTAATGTTTATTTTGTTTTTTATTTAAATAACATTCCCTAAGAAGCCAGTTGAGTAGCCTTGTCCATGTACGCCGTCAATGCATGGATGGTCCAACCCGTTACGAGCACACTCATGGGATAAGGAATTTAAGAAAACGGAAAAGGAAAATAAACTAAACAAATAAAAAGTTATGAGGAAAACGGAAAACAAACAGCAGGATGTGGCAAGCCCATCAAATGAGTTAAACCGGCTTCCAATTCTGGAAGAAAAAGCAACGAGGTGCCTCTGAGCTTCGCACCAAGCACCTCAAAAGCTGCTTTGGCCCGGCACAAGACCGGCGAAACCCCCTGCTTCGGGGACTGCTTGCCTAAAAGCAACTCTTACGGCAGCAACCCCATTGCCTGCTATAACCAAAGGAGTTGTGAACAAGTCTTAGGGCGAACTAGTTTTCGGTTTCTAAAACTGAGCCTCCTGCCCGAAAAAGCAACAACTCGTCCCAAAAGCAGATTACAAGGCCCGGCACAAGACCGGCGAAACCCTCTGCTTCGGGGACTGCTTGCCTAAAAGCAACTCTTACGGCAGCAACCCCATTGCCTGCTATAACCAAAGGAGTTGTGAACAAGTCTTAGGGCGAACTAGTTTTCGGTTTCTAAAACTGAGCCTCCTGCCCGAAAGAGCAACAACTCGTCCCAAAAGCAGATTACAACCGCCAGAAATGCTTTTTTTTAGACGGCGCGCCGCCGAACGATTTATGGGTCTGTTGGGTATAAAGCCTGCCGAGTCCCTTACTCCTGAGGAACTTGTTTCTCTCAAGTGGGTTAAATCACTGTTGGCCTAATTGCAGAGGCGGCTAGAGCAAAAACATACCGCTCCGTTACAAATGCAAGGGGTGAGTCTTTTTATGATTTTATTCTTTATAGCAGTTTGGATATTCTGAGCATTGATAGGGAACCAACCTTTGTAGTAGCTAATAGATGGGAGGTTCTCGATATTACTCTAGTTAGTACTAGACACTTTAATATGATTAAGGATTGGAGGGTCTCCAATGACTGTTCACTCTCTGATCACTTGTACATTGACTTCAACATAAAAGTTTACCTGGGGTTAAAACCTTTCAAAATAAGAGGAAGGCAAACTCGACAGTACAACATGATATTCTGTCCCAACTCCTCCCAAATCCCCCAACCATCAACGGTTGTGGTAATATAGAGTCCTGTGTCAAAACGCTAACGAACGCTTTTGATATAGCGACTTCTGTTGCATGAAGACCCAAAACTTGCAGAGGTAGGAGTAAACCACATTGGTGGAACTCCGAGATAGGCAAGACTCTAGAAGAATGTCGCCGTCTATTCAATGAGGCCAAGAGACTAGGAGACTGGTCTAATTATAAGTCCTTAGTTAACAGGTTTAAAAACCAGATAAGAAATGCAAAACGCAATTCCTGGAGGTCTTTCTGTGGCGGCGTAGAAAGCCACTCTGAGACCATTCGGTTTTGTAAAATTCTGGCATCATCACCTGTTCCAAGTTTCATCCAAAAACCATGTGGCAGTTGAACAACAAGTGGTCAAGAGACCTTAGATATCTTAATGAACGCGCACTCTCCTAACAGCCTCCCTTTAACGGGATGCTATACGATATCTTCAAAGGTCATCAATGATGTTCCCATTTCCATAACGGGTAGTGAACTGAGATGGGCTCTGAAGAGCTTTGCCCCATTTAAATCTCCGGGCTCTGATTACATTATACCTGCTGACCTGCAGTACATTGCGGATTTAATAGCTCGCTGGCTAATTCGGATATACTCAGCATGCTTTTCATGTGCTTATATCCCTGAGTCATGGACTAGATGTGCATTGGTCTTTATCCCTAAAGGGAGTAAAACCTCACATACAAGACCGAAGGACTTCAGACTTATCAGTCTGTTGTCCTTCCTCTTGAAGACACTGGTTAATCAACCTACACCTACGAAGAACGACCAACCCTTGCCTATTATCAGCGTCTCAACATGCCTATATGAAGGGCAAATCTACATTACATTCGCTCGTAGGGTATATTGAAAAAGCTCTTGAGTATAAGGAACATGCATTACTAGCCTTCCTTGATAGAAGGGATAGAAGGGGCCTTTAGTAATGTGACTCCGGAGGCAATCAAATTGTTCCCCGAAAGGCTGGACATTCATCAGTCGATCATCAGCCTCATATGGTCATAATATCCACCATGAGTGCGTCTACCATTTACAGGGCAGCAAATAGGGGTACTCCGCAAGATGGTGTTTTATCTCCACTTCTCTGGAATATCACCGTTAACTCATTACTCAGGGAACTTGATTCGCTGAAGTTTAAGACTGTCGCGTACGCGAACGATGTTGCGATGGCTGTATCTGGGAAATATCTGGATATGATGTCTCCCACTTCCACGCCTAAACGGTGTTGAATTAAAGAAGCCTGGACTGGACTCCAAACTATCCTGGCTCCAAAATACACGAGCCAGGGCCTCAAAGCCGCTATTTCCCTATATATATGTACTAAGGTCATCGGTAAATATCTATATTCTCGTTTATAAGAAAAACATTTCCTTTAAATTGCCAGATCACTGGGTGTCTCTTCGACATTCAGATTGGTACATGAATGCCGGACTTCTCTGTAAAAGATGGCGAGACATTCAAACCTGGAGCTGGTCTGGATTAGGGGTCATTCAAGTACCACGGGTAATGTTATTGCGGATGCACTAGCTAAAGATGGATCCCTTCTTCGAAGTTAAGAAACGGACCAGCTGGTAGGCCTTTAGCCTGCAGATCAATAATTCTGTGAAACTTATAGAGGATTGCACAAGACTATGGACAAATGAATCCACACGTTCAACCTTGAGGCAAATATAACCCTATTATGATGAATCTCGATATATCTTCATCATAGGACTATCGAGGCATCGGCTAAGAATTCTAGTAGCCGTTGTCACAGGGCACTGGATTGCTGGTGCGCATGCCAGGAGACTAGTGCTCCCTTTTAACGACTTTTGTAGAAGACGTCGGGATAACTAACACTTGCCGAGATCAGGACTGCTAATTTTGGAAGTCCGTGCATGTAGCATCAGATCTCTCTGATATTGAGATCAGATCGATCAGTTCTTTCATTTATGCGTCGAGTTAGTTCGTTCGCTGTTATGGACACGTGAGTTAGCGGCACATGATCCCTCAGGGTTTCACAACGGGACCAAATTGGACCCAAGATCTCTTATCGACTAGACAGCTCCTCTAATAACCTAACCTTTATTTTTTGAGCAATAAAAAAAATCCCAAAATAAACATTATTTTTGTGCAAAACTCAAAAATAATCAATTAAAGTTGAACGATAAAATAAAAATCAGAAATAATCATTAAGAGTTGAGCAAAAAAATAAAAATCAAAAATATTCATTATCTGTTGAGTTTTATTTTAAAACTCATAATCATTACGGTTCTCGGTTGATGTTAGCAGAGTTAACTACTCAAAAATTGAAGTCGAAAAATCGACTTCTTAAAAATAGAAAAGTCGAAAATCCGATTAAATCAAAATTGGGGTCAAAAACTCGAGTCTATACTATACAAACTATACTAAACAAATTTTTATCGAGTTAAACACCAGGTTACCTCAGTTCAAGAGCTGATTATTGTTTTTGGTTGTTACAGCTATCAAACTGCATGTGTATACTTCGCGTCTATACTAAACAATTTTTTATCAAGACAAACATCAAACTTACCCCGAATTTTTGGAAGGTGCCACACTTGCATTAAAACAACAATAAGGCCAATTCATTAATGTTTTATATATATACAGTTTGACAGTTGTAACAACCAAAAATAATCAGCTGTTTGACTGAGGTTACATTGTATACATTCGCACTGATTTTGACGTTGGTCTTGATAAAAATTATAAATAATATAGACACTACGTAAATTCGCGCTGATTTTATTTGCGGTCTACAGAAGCCTTTTTCTTGTTAGCACGTTGAACAAAATTTTGTGCACTCATGCATTTAGATGGTGTGGACCAAACTTGTTCATATTTTGTTCTTGTTCACACATCGTTGTTTGCACAATTGTTCAACCAACTATGCCTGCCATGAAACGTCATTTTTTATGCAGAAGAAGAAGCGCAGTATGTAAAAGTATCGAATCGACACTGACGGCAAACAAAAAATTATGATTTGTACGACAAATGCTTTTCCCACTCAAAACAAAATGAAAAAAAAATACGCGTTGCTTTGATGACGTTTTGTTCTTGTGCGAACTGGAAGGCTCGTAAGACGTTGAGTTTCTCCTAATAAAAATTTGTCTAGTATAGACACGAACTGTGTTATCAACTCACTTTGAATTACGTTTTGTTTATTTACATTTTTCTTACAAACAAAAAGTAAAAATAATAAAATATAAATATTAATTTTTCTATAGGAAAATAATGAATTCTCCCGAATTTAAGGATACCGTTTGTCGTATTTGCTTAGATGAAAGCGAACTTTTCGATTGGAGAAATACATTAGAGGGACATGAGAATGTAACCTACGAAGATTGCTACTACAAATACACCCAAATAGAACCTCTAGGTTTGTATAGATTTGCAAATCAAGACTACAGAATTCTAACTAAATACAAAAATATTTTATTCAGATAACGATTCTTTTTCAACTATGTTATGCCAAAATTGTTTACAAGATTTGCAAAATGTTCATGAATTTATTTTAAAAGCTCTCGATTCGTATAATTTCCTTTTGGAAGTAAATGGCGCTAAGTCTAAAATAGATAGTTCCATAATTATTGAAGAAGTTGAAACTTATGATTCAAACGGATTTGAAACAGTGCTTCTGGAAAAAACCGATACGGAATCAGTGATCGAATATCAATATGAGTTTGAAAACTCTAATGAAGAGTTTAACTTCTCTGATGAAGAGTCTCTTATGACAATGAACACATCAGAAAAAACTAATGACTCTCAAGCGGAAAATGTGACACCTAAATCAATAAATAAACCTACTAATATCGAAAATGATAAGGATGAATCAGGAGTTGATCAATCATTAAAAACAGACAATTCTAATGTTAGAAGATCTAAAAGAAACATTACTAGAAAGAGTACTCAAGATGACAACAATATTAGTACAAAAAGAAAAATTGAACCTAGGAAAGTGCGAGCTGAACAATTAAAAGATAATAAAAGGATGAAAAGGAAACCTAATAAAAAAGGACAAAAATTTGATTCTCAAAACACTCCCTGCATGTGTTCTATTTGTTGTAAGTAGAGTACATTTACAATATTTTTTTTTTTTGCATTTTAGGTGAAGAATATACATGTGTACATGGTATCACGTTTTGTGGATATAAAAAAATAATTTCTTAAGTCATTTTGAACAAAAACTTTCCACATCGAAATCAATTTCTAAAGCCTTTCGGAAACTTTTTCCTTGAAAATAATACTGAAATAAAATACTTTTTACTTAGTTAATATTTAGTTTAACATTGAAATATCAAGCCAGATTTAATACAATACTCGAAGATTGAAAAGTTAGGCAATTTAAAAACTTCAATGCGTTTGATGCGAAAAATTTTTCTGCGTTCGGCAAATACAATATTAAAGTATGTAAACGAAATAGGAGGTATCAAAAACATTTTATACTTTTATAAAACTAAAGAATACAAATATTCTTGTTTTTGTTTACCCCTAGCCTTCACGTGGACATTTTATGTTGGCATTCGTCAAATTATATCTCTCTCTCTCTCTCTAAAATGTTACGTGTGGACCAATAAGAAATCATTTGCGTAATCTATTTCGCAATAAATGTTTAAACACAAAGCTGAGTAATAATGTTTAACATAAGCTGTCAGATTTATAGTTCTCTTTTAAAATTTTGCCCTTTTTAAAAGTGCAAAATAATTATATTTTGAAAAGACAAATAAAAAATAAAAATGCGAAATAATTTAAAATTTTCAGTAAAAAAGACAATTTAACATATAAAGTTCTCATGTTCGTTTTTTCTCCACCCCTTAGCAAAGTTGGAAATAAAATTATTTTCCCGTTATTCTGCCGACGCTATTTCTAATGTTAAGAAATAAAAATCTCTTCATGTAGACTAAGAGTAAAAGTTTTTTACACTTTCACACCATTTTTTAAGAACTTTCGTAAATTTCTTAAAACATATAATAAATGTTAAAAATTTTCTTACAGTTCACACTTTTTTTGACACTATATCAATAATAAATGTCAAATTTCTTAACTGGGTTCATCTCTTATTCATTTTCTATGCCACATTTATTAAGCGTATTTTACGATATTTAATTTGAACCATTTTACCGATTCACTTTTCCTCCCAAATCTAATCATAATATCGATCTACACATAATTAAGTATTTTAATTGATAGATTATGACATCGTCTTTTCTTCGATGTATCATTTACTGTCATTGCTAAACAAACTTTTTTCGACTTGAAGTTGGTAGATGCAGGGTTAAAAAATCGTACAAAATTTATTTTGTGTCATATTTAAATTTTCAAGTTTATGAATTAACGGTTTGATTTTAATAAACATACAACATGCTTCGGATTTCGGAAAAGTATACGATCTATAGCATGTTGCTTATAGTGACTTAAATAATTACGTTTCAAAATGTAAAAAAAAATTCGTTTACATATTTTTTAAGGAAATGTTTCCAAAATTTATTTTCCCATCTTTTATATTTTTTATGATTTTTCGTTCACTGATCTCTCAAAACTAAAAAAGTAAATGTATGTATATTCTTAAGACTTTACAGAATTAGGAACTTTAAATCTTTTTCCAAAACTATATGCAGTGGCTTTAATATTTGTAATTGAAAATGTGAAAAAAATCTTTTCTATGACTTATACGGTTATGCTATGTAAATTGTAATATTCTCAAAAAATTCAATTGGAAATAATTTTTTTTGCTATTATTTTTATTTCCCTCTTCAGCAAAAATTTTGCACAATAAATATGCCTTACAAAAGCATGAACAAACCCATATCGAAAATAGAGAACGCAAAGTTCCTTGTCCCATTTGTGGTGTTAAGTTTTTTGAGCAAAGAAACGTTGTGACCCATATGCATATTCACGATGAAAAAAGAGAAAAAAAGCATAAGTGTGAATTCTGTGGAAAAGGCTTCTATACAAAGGGTTGCCTCAACGTTCACAGACGGGTACATTTGGGTCAAACAATGTCCTGTAGTTTATGCGAAAAACAATTTTACCGCAAAATCGATTTAGAAATACATATGAATAAACACTCGGAAATAGCAATAAATGGTGTAACAAAAAAACGAGTAAGTAAAGTTTGTCCAAAATAAATTAATTTATAATACAAAAATTTGGCTTTCTCAATATTTTAGTCTAGATATTTGGTTCAATGCAAGTATTGTGACAAAAAGATACTTAGCACAAATTATAAATCTCATACCGCCGTTCACTTAAACCAACCTTTAGCGAAGTGCTTAATTTGTGAAAAGGAATTTTTCCGGAGAGAAAGGTAAACAAAATTATATTTGATTTTATATTATTAATAATTTTGAATAAATTTTTTCCATACCTGTTTTTTAAGTTGCAAGGAGCATGTTAAACTAAAACATGATAAGAAAACACGTGAAGAATGGGATCCATGTATTTTATCATACGATAACAAAAGATTGTCACATTTGTTTTTGGAACAAACGGCAGAAATTATTCCCACACATAAATAATAAACATATATAGTATATAGTGTACCTGCAAATTTTTCTTGTTTGTATAATGTTCTAGGCATACAACTAAAAAATAAAATTATTTTTTTATATTTTATAAATTTTCGTTGAAATCATCTTTCTGATAACCTGGATCATTGACTGTAAAATACGTATATGAACCAAAAGAAAACAGACTGTCACGGCTTCAGAGAATTTCCCAACCGCCGTTTCCCACACCCTCCAATGTACACATTGCCGAGAGGAAATTCCGTGAAACCATCACCGCAGCGGTCGCTCGCTTCCGAAATTCCAACCCCGACGATGATAGGATCGTCTATCTCAACTGTGATATTAACAGTTTAGTGAATGAGAAAAATCGGAAGAAATGGTTAGATCATTTGAACAATTGCAACTTGAGTATAGGAGTTAGTAAGTTGTGGTCAACAGTTCGGTTTCTCTCCAACCCGAAAAAGTAGGATGATATGGTGCGATTAAGTTTACAGACGCCATGATCGACCCTAAGAGATGCCCGAAACGAAGTGCTGTTCGGAAACTTTACAACATTCTAGTCATGGACTTGAAGTTGCAGAGGCCATCAACAACGCTTAGCCTTCAAAGGCAATTGTCCCAGATGGAATTTCCATGCTGATGCTAAAGAACATAGACAAGCGGGGAGTCGAGTACTTGACAACTGTTTTTAACCTGTCAGTGAGAAGCCTGGTATTACGCAATGTCTGGAAATGGATAGAGTCATCCCATCGTATTAAAACCCGTGAAAGGCGCGAACGAGGGACAATCATGCAGACTGATTTCCCTCCTGTCACCTGTCACGAACACTCTTGAGGCTCTTCTTCTTCACCAGCTGACCAGTCACCTACCAGCAGCTCGTCATCAGCATGGATTCCGTAAGATGCAAATCGCTCATGGCTTAAACCAGCAGAGGCCATGTGAACGGACTATCCTTGTGGCACTTGGCCTGTCGAAGGCCTTTACGCCACTCTCTTCCAGGACATCCTGCAATGCCAAACAACTTGAAGTGGAGAAATATTCAAAGCTGCCAAAATGCCATAACAGGCTGCCTACAAATCTGCACGAAGAAACCAAGGTTCTACCGGTTAAGAAATACAACGTAATGCTAAGTCAACAGTTCCTCCTGGGATGTCATCGCAGGGGTCATCCAAACTTCAACATCACATAGTTGGAGACTCCTCCGAGGCATGTCGGAAAAACCTTCGCATATATGAAGAGAACATACAGAGGAATGTGCAGGATCCTTTTGATCGCAGCTCGTATATGGCAGCTTTGTACGACAGAGACGACACAAATTTCACGGTTGAAAGCTACCGTATCAATATCGTACTTGGAGGCCGCCCACCGCCTATCGCAGACAACGAGAAGAATCTGTCGCGGAAAACAAGACTAGTTCTAAATAGAGCAATATGCTTAATGTCTACGAGTCTCGCATAGACGGCACCGTTCCCAATATATACCCAGCATATGGACGAGGTCCTCATGACCTCAATCAATTAATACTTTATTCAGTCTACTTAAACTTTACTCAGTCCAACTGATTTGTAAACTAGTCTCCTATAAGTAGCGCTATTTCATGGTCTTGACCTTCAAGCAGAACCTCCTGATTAGAATTATATAGTTACAGCTGTTACAACTACTGTAAAATACTCGGAGTCGGCTTAAAATCAAAAAATCACCAATTTTCAAAAAAATTTATCATTTGTCATAAAGTACTATTTTTTAAATGATTACCATTTTATATAATATATATTTTTGAACAATTTTAAATTTGAAAATAAAAAGAAAAAACGAAAAACGTTTTAAATTTAAAATTGTTCGAAATTTGATACTTTTTATATATAAAAATGGCACTCATTTAAAAAAGTAGTAAAAAGGTACTTTCTGACAAATGTCAATTTTCAAAAATATAAAAATTTTGAAACACTTTAAATTCTCGTTTTCAGAATGTGTGTCGAATGGTTGCCCACAGGTCCATGCACTTTTTGACAAACGAATAGAAAATTTTGACAATCACAAAATTAATAATAAAAGAAACAATAATAAAATTATTGCAGTCAAGGACAGAAATAATCATTATTCTTGAAATTTTAAACAAAAAAATCAGATTCAAGGAACGACCGGATAAAAGTGTTAAATACAGAAATGTAGTCCTCAGAACAGGTTTTACCGATTATTTTTAAGTTTTATTCTTTTGCTCAATTTATAACTTTATTAAAACCTTTAAAAAATAACTAATTACATTGTCATGAGGATTTACTTAAATTTACAATTACATCTAAATAATTAAATAAGGAAACTTCTAATATCACAATAATAAGAAAAAGTTATCAAAATATGAACCTTGTACTTACTTAAACGTTATAAGAAATTTAAAAAACAATCATCAATTACACAGTACAACAGCCAATCTGGGGGGTGAGAAATTCCAAGTCAGGGTGATGGTACTAGGTCAGTACAGTAAAACCCTCAAAGGGTTTGGCGTTCGTATGTGTCAGTTTTTTTTATGACCTTTTAAATTTTTTCCTTATCTTGATGTTTTTTCGCTTAGTTGTAACATTTTGGCAAAAACGTAGTTTAACATAACTCGAGAACCACTTGTCCGATTTTGCTAAAACAAACTCAAAAAAATTTAGAATTACAATATCTTTAATCCGTTCATATAACGTTTTTCTTTATAATCAACAGTTTTGCCGGTAAAAATAAATTTGTGGAGAAAAAAAAAATATTTTTTTGCCTAAAAATTAAAAATTTTTTTTTTAATTCATAAAAAATCCAAAACGGAAAAAAGGATCAAGTGTTATTAATTTCATGTAAAGTCACATAACCTATAAACAAAATGCGACATAGATTATAGAAATCGATTAACGCGTTCTGCTTTTATTTAAAATTAAGTAAAGGTATCCCATTTTGACAAGAATATTGATATTTGTTTTTATTCAAAAAAGTGTCATTTATCGCCTTTTTTTATAAATTTTCCCCAATAACTCCAGACTTCTGGCCATAAACTACTAAAAAAATTAAGTAAACATTTTTATAATTTTTTATTTTTATTTTATTTATTTATTTTTATTTATTTTAATAAATATTGCCTAGACTTTTTCGATGGTGGTTGTTCGGGACTAGTGACTGTGACTTTCACACCGGGTGCCAACAAATTGTTTGATTTCAAAATAGAAGCCAGCTCTTCCGATTTATGCTGTGTTAATTCCAACTTGGCAACAATTGAATCAAGCTTATTTTGATTTATTAAAATTGGCTCATTGGATACTGATGGCTCATATGGGGGATCATCACGTGCATGATATGTCGGAGCAGTCGTAGAAGAGAAAATATCTGGGCTAGAAGCTTTTGGCACAGGAATGTGGTCCGAATGAGGCAATGGTGTTGCGGCACTTGCAACACCAACGTAATTATACGATTTTCTTATCCTTTTTGCTGCTCCTTTATTCGCACATGCATAGCAATTCAATGGATTGTGACCTTCGCCAGGATTAATCCAAGTCATTGGGATACCGAATGGCATACTTTCACGTCTTCTATTTTTCCAATCCATTAGACGGTTGTATCAGCTTTTACACACTATATTTGGTACCCAATTTTCGTTCACTATAACATTTTGGTTGAAGTACATCTCGTTTGTTTGAACAAAATTAGTACTGAAATTTCCCCTTTTTTTATGTGTTGAGACATATTGACCACAGCAGTAGCAAAAGCTATTTATATCTGGCTTGCACAGTTCCATATTCTGTTCTCTTTTGTTCACTTTTAAAAAACTGGAGAAAAATCACTTTTACTGTTCGCGTTCGTCGGCACTTGTTGAATGACAAAAATCACAGAACCAGTGTGAGAAAGAGAAGAAGTATAATGACAATGCATGTTTTATGTGAACATTACAGAACCAGTGTTGCCACATCAATATTTCTCTTTTTGTACAGTAGAAAAATATGAGAGAGTTCGGCTTGTGAGTGTCAATGTTTTCTCCAAATAATGTTGTGCATATCTGGAGCAAATTTTTGAAATTCATACATTTACCTAATTGTGAATAAATGAGAAACGCGTGCATCGATTTTCATGATCTATGCCTTTTTTTGCTCATGAGTTATGTGACTTTACGCGAAAGTAATTAGTTTTGGCACTTTTTTCCATTTTGGATTTTTTATGAATTTAAAAACAAAAAAAAAAAATATTTAAATTTTTAGGCAAAAAATACTTTTTTTCCCTTCATACATTCATTTTTAACTTCGAAAGTGTTGCACATATAGGAAAACGGTATAGAAACAGATTAGAGAAATTGTAATTCTTAATTTTTCTAAATTTGTTTCATCAAAATCGGACAAGTGGTTCTCGAGTTATGTTAAACTACGTTTTTGCCAAAATGTTACAACTAAGCGAAAAAACATCAAGATAAGGAAAAAATTTAAAATGTCATAAAAAAAACTGACACATACGAACGCCAAACCCTTTGAGGGTTTTACTATACTGACCTAGTACCATCACCCTGACTTGGAATTTCTCACCCCCCAGACAATAATCCCAAAAATGTTCCACAGTGTTATTACTCTTTAAGTAAAAAATGTTTAGCAAATGTCTTGTTATTTCATATGTAGACGTTCTGCATTTTTCATTAAATGACAGAGTCAATTCCCTTGCAAATGTATTAAACATTTTATGGTTAAAGTTTCTATGCAGTATATCAGTAGAATATCAGGGGTGTAGGTTATGAATTATTTTCAAATTTTTATTTTGTATTATCTGTAATTTTCTTGTGTAAGTTTTAGCAGACTTGACATCCGTAAGTCAAGATTGGTCGAATACACATTTTGTAAATTAAGTTTAGATTTTCTGTTGAGTAAGGGATAAAGAGCATGATCGCATTTGATTGCTTTATCACAAATTTAATGTATGCGTTGTTTAAATGATAGTTTTTTCATCTAAGATAATTCCTACGTATTTGATACTATCCTGCAGAGGAATAAAAACTCCCCTAGAATATAAATGTTTTGTAGGAATACGTTTCTGCGATCTTTTGTATGGAAATATAATAGCTTGTGTTTCACTAGCATTAACTTCTATCTTCCATTTATCTAAGTATTTATGGGTAGATTTTAAACTATCTTCCATTTTTGATTATTGCGTTTAACACCTTATCGCGATTCTTGAGAACAATAAAATCGGAAATATATATTGAATAAAGAGTAGGTGATAATACCAATCCTTGCGGAAGACCCGCAAGGATTTATCTATCACTAGATAGCGTGTTATCTATAGATACAATAAATGAGCGTTGATCTAAAAAACTTTATTATCTTTTACAGGTATGTTTAAATATATTGAATCGAAGGTGCTCAATTTATAACGATTATTTTTTATTTTTTTGCTCAATTTTTAATGACTGTTTTTTTTATTTTTTCACTCAACTTATAATGACTGTGATTTTTATTTTATTGATCAAAGATAAAAACTTATTTCTAATTCTTTCTGAAAAATTAGATTTTTTTGTTATAAATTCGATATAATACAAAAATTTAGGTTTTTTTTAACAAAACCTCTTACATATTTAATAAAAACCAACATTTTTACAGAAAATCGGAATTTTGACTGAAAATCAAAATTTTCACTAAAAATATTTTTAGCAAAATATTTTAGTGACAAATTTAATTTTAATTAAAAAGTTAGATTTATTACAAAAAGTCGAATATTTTGTTAAAGTTTGAATTTTTGTAAACAAATTGATTTTTAGTAAAAATGGAACTTATAGAAAATATTTTGATTTTTGTCAAATTTCTTACAAAAAATTGTTTGTGTTATTTTTTATTTTATTTTTTCTTTTTTTGATTTTCGGAACAAATTATGATTTTTAGTAAAAATTTCGATTTTTAGTTAGGGTTTTTGGTAAAAAATTGAATTTTGATCTCTGATTCACTTTTGATTTTTTTATTTTGTTTGTAAGTTATAGATTTTTGAGAAACGTATAAATATTTTTTTTTTTTTCGTTATTAAAAAATTGTTTAAAAATAAAAATTATGTTAGCAAAGCCGCTTTTGGACATAACACAGAGTAGAAAACTTCCGACCGGCCGAAGTCAATTTAGAAAAAGATTTTGCCAAAAAAAAAAAAAAATTTTACTATACAAGAGAAAAAATAAATTAAGTTAATTGAACTTTTATAGATTTTTTTGTTATTATAAACGATAATTCACGAGTTTTCAATCAATACTTAAATCTTTGCAATCGGGTAAATGATATTGAAAATATTTACAATTTTAAGTAAATTAGAAGAGATCTTAATGAGTATTTTTAGGTTATTCAGCATAGGAAAATTTAAATTTTCTTCAAACTTTGCTACTAGGGTTATCTAAATCGACTTCGAATAATCAAACAATCGCCTTGTTGGAAAAAGTAGAAATAAACTATTTGGCCCGAATGTCAAGAAATCGACTATCTTGTTGCTAGATATCGAAACAGTTTACTTCTTAGTCATAGAAAACAATTAGAAGTCCAACTCTTTTAATTCGCTCAGCAAAAAAACTCTTCACACGTATTCCGAAGTTCTGAAGAATTCTGCTAACACATATAAAGAGTGCATAGATTGTCGGATAATTTATCAACATATTTATTAAGTTTTTATAACACAAATTATAAAAAAATCAAGAGGCGAAAAATCCAAAAAATATCGTATAAAACCCAATTTACAGTTTGAAACACGTCACTAATTTGATTTTGCTACAATTCTTTATCTGACACATTCAATGATGTGTCAAATCTACTTTGTGGATTGTTATATTAAAAATGGCTTGAAACACTGGCTAGCTTAGATCTTTTTATTTATAACACTCAGATAAAAGCACGCTGTCAATATAAATGATGCATAATTCTTGCAGTTATGCATTATATTATACTGCACCGGTGTGAACGAAATGCATAATTCTCGAAGGACAACAACAAAAACCGGACTGACTGTACTTAAGAAATAATACTGTGACTCGCAAGTTATTCTCCAACCCAGAACTAATATACGACTCCCTTCGACATGTCGCAAAAATTATGAATCGACGACAGTCGATTTCTACTTCTTCAGTAAAAGAAACAAAGTCACAATAATATTGAATTATGCTTTTGTGATTCTATTGTGAATAGATTGTTTATATTCTTAATAATGTAAATATTCCTCTTTTGATCACAAATAGAACAAATATATGAACTATAAAACACCGATTATGGATACTCCAGAAAATTATCAAAATATTTGTCGCATTTGTTTAGATGATAATGTGGTCTTAAATTGGAATAATACATTATTTGAGTGTTATGGCGTAACCTATAAAGACTGCTATTACAAATATACACATTTGGAATATCTTGGTATGTTAACATTTCTGCTATCAAATTATTTCTACTCAAATTATATATCTTATTTTATTAAGCTGACGATCCATTTTCACCCATGTTGTGCGAAAATTGTTTAAATATTTTACAAAATATTCATACTTTAGTTTTGACTGCCTTAGAGTCGCATAAATATTTTGCAGAGAAATGGCTCAACCATACCGAAACAAATAATTTAACGAATGAAGAAAACGAAATGAAATATATACCAACAGAATTTGAAACTGTTCTAGTAGAAGAAATACACACTGAACCCATAAAAGAACAATATGTGGACAAAAGTCCTAAAGAAAAGTTAATTTTAGAATCGGTAAACTTTCAAATAGAAAAAAGAAGAACAAGAACTTTTAAGGCAGAAAAACGAATTATAAAAGAAGAAAGTAATATTAAAAAGCCTCATAAAGATTTAACTCCTGAAATCGGGCGCAAGAAGAAAAAAATAAAAAAATTTTTATTGGAAGATAAAAATTCTACTCCTGAATATAAAGTAGAGGAACTAAGCATGGGTTTAGAGTTCAGTTTAGAACATGTAGACAACAAAGGAATAAAAGAAAAAACAGCTGCTTTTGAAAATGAATCGAAAAGAACTGAAAATGAACTTCACCAAGATTCAGAAACAGTTAATTCTAAGGATAGTTTACTTTTATTATTGAGCACAGCAAATATTAAAGCTGGGAAAAGAACGTTAGATAAGTGTAAATTAAAAGTTGACAATCCTACTAAAATAACAAATATGAAACAAAGTGTAATTCAAGTAGAAGCTAAAGATAAAAAGAATTATAGTGAAGACGAAAAATCATATATTTGTTCTATTTGTTGTAAGTTTGTTTGAAGTTTATTACCTATAAAGTTTATAAATTTTAGTTAAAAAAATATCCATTTATTTCCAGCAAAAGTATTTCAAAAACGATATCAAGTAAAAAGGCATGAAGCAAAACACAATGAAAATCGGGAACGTAAAGAAACTTGCAACATTTGTGGTCTTAAGTTTTTTGACAAAGCAAATGTTTATGCACACCAAAAGATACACAGAGAAAATCGTGAAAAGAGGCACAAATGTGAGTTTTGCAACAAAGCCTTTTATAATTCGGGTGCCCTTAATATACACCGACGTGTACATTTGGATCAAATGGTACCCTGTACTTTATGTTCAAAACAATTTTTTCGTCAAATTGATTTAAAACGTCATATGAATTCACATTCAGCCAAAACCATTAATTCCGATGTTAAAAAAGCTGTAAGTAAATTTAATATAAAAAATATTGATTAATATAACAATATTAATTGTTTTTTTCAATCTTTAGACAAAATATTATGTACGTTGCAAATACTGTGATAAATCCATACGCAGTACGACATTTAAGTCTCATACCGCAGCACATTTAAAAGCACCTTTAATGAAATGTTCTATTTGTGATAGAGAGTACTTTAGCCGGTCAAGGTATATACAATAAAAATTTTTATATTACTTAAAAATCTTTTCATTTGATATCTTTTTATTTTAGTTGTGTTCTTCATATGAAGAGAAAACATAAGAAAACCCTTGAGGAATACAATGATTTTATTGTACTTTATACAAAGAATAGAATCTCACATTTGTTTTTAGAACAAACGGCCGATATAGAATTAACGGATAATGAAAAAGAAACTGAAAAGTAAAAAAAGTAAAACTGCTTGTTTTTGTATTTTTCATTGAAATTTGTTAAACAGTTATTATATATGACGATTTAATGATTTGGAATCATCACACATATGTAGAATCACCATTTAATAAAATAATATAAAAAATACTTTTATGTAACATGTTATATTACAGTTTAAAATTGAACAGATAAAATTCACAAATAATCTGATATTATTAGTATTAGTTCTTCAACTAATTGCAGAATGCATGAAAATAGTCTGACTCGTTCTAGATTGGCGTAAATGCCACTTTTTAAATTAATTTAAATTTTCTGTTTGTTCTTAAAGTTTCAGTTCTAGGAAATCATTTGTAAATTAGTAATTTGCTCAAAGAAGTGATGTAGAAATAATATAGAACTAGTTCTTTAGCACTGGTTCTCAAAAACATTCTTTAAAACCAATCAGAATCAGAATGTACACGTAGTTCTACTCCATAAGTACCAGAGTTCTAAGGATGTTATAAAAGAATTTGAATTGGTTCCGATTATACTACTTTTAGAACTAATTATTTTAGAAAAAGTTCTAAAATTTGTCGTTTTTTTTAATTTCCCAATTCACAAAGTATATTTTTTGAATTATTGTGTTATATGTTACAAGCTGAATGCCCCTACGTTGCATAGAATCTAAAAGGTTAAAAAAATTGAGGGACATCTAAAAATACAGCTTTGCATTTGATTTTAAATATCGATGTTTTCCTTAAACTTCTGTTACAACTTCCAGTAATTTTAAAAAAATTAAAGAGAAAAAATAAATGTTTTGCAAAATGTTTCACAGTAAATCAGTTTTTTCACAAAAAATCCAAATTTTCAATAAAAATTCGATTTTTCACCAAAATTTCTAATTTGCACCAAAAATCAAAATTTTTACCAAAAATGCAAATGTTCAGCAAAAATTCGATTTTGTACTAACAATTTGATATTTCCGATACCCAAAATCCAATTTTTTACAAAAAAAAAAAATAATAATTCGCTGAATTCCATTTTTTTTACCCAAAATCCAATTTTCAGGAAAAATTCGATTAAAAAAAAAATATAACATTTTCAGCAAAATTTTTCATTAAAGAAAACAAATAATGAGTAAGTTATATTAAAACTTATATACTTATTCACAAAGGGTATTTATTTTTTATAAAATTTTATTTTTCTTCATATAAAACTTTAACAAATAACACAAGCAGAATAGGGCTCAAGTCAACCACCCAGGGACGTAATTTGCCTCAAATATTTGTCTTATATGTTTGTTTGGAACTGAAAATTTGAAAAATCGGTTTATAAACAAGTTATGGAACAAATTCTAGAAAAACTTAGTGTCCATCGTAACTCTAGTTCATATTATTTAGCCGATATCTCATAAACAAAAGCATGTACATATATATATATATATATATATATATATATTTAATAGTATTATATTAATACTATTATATATATAATATAATAGTATTATATTATATATATGTATATATTTATAATACTTATACGTTCACTGCTAAGACGATACACATAGACACGCTGGTAAAACGTTAAAACTTAAAAAAGCAATTTGCAACAGCGAGATTCTAAAATTTTGCAAATGCAAATTTTATATTTTATTTTACATCTTCGCCATTTCTGGAACGTGAAAATTCTTATGAACTCGGCAGACTTGATTGTCATCTCAGCATTTTGCCTTTCCAGTACAAATGTACTAATTACACGGTGCTAGAAACACTAATTACATGGTGAAGAAAACAGTTGAAATGTAACATGTGTAAGTTTGTAGATATTAATGAGGAGATTATTATTCCATTTTTAGTATTTACGATATGCCCCCAAAAATGTATTGCTTTATTGAAAAAATAAAAAATATATAAAAAAAATTTTAAAATATATGGATCTGGGAATGGTATTTACTTAAATACCATGCGGACAATGCTAATGGAACGTAGACGAATGTCTGGAAGGACATAATTAAAACATAATATATTTATCTTTTACATCTTGTAAAGCATGAATGTACATAAATCTTTATATCATAAAGCACGAAAACTGAAAGGCTTACACAAAATATCAATTTTTTGCTAAAAGACATACAAATTTCTTTAATATTTTTTTATTGTTGAACAATTTTTCGAAAAAATTGTGACTGAATGGGATGTCATCAATTTATTGAGTAGGTAATAATTACCTTAATGAAAAAAGAGCGATATTTTGATGATAAAAATAATACAAAAATTAATTATATATTTTTTTGTTGTTTATTGCCTAATTTTCTTTAAACTGATAAAAATACAACATTAGAAAAACATTGCTTTGATGATTTTCGTCCATGTAATAAAAAGAAGATATTGCAGAAATTTCTTCCAGGAAGATATCTTCCAAATGTTTATGTTTTGAAGTGAAAAGATAAAATGTTTTAAAATTTTTATTTTTGTTTTTAAATAATGTAAATATTATGTATTCTAATTTGTATTAAAATATAAAGGAAATAGATATTTTATTAATATGCAGGTGAGATATTCGACCAATACACTACTTTTTTGAAATGCCATGAAAAGATTTGGCATGCACTTGATATTACTTGTTGATCTAAAAACATTTTCTATGAGGTTTTCACAAGTATAATTGGAAATAGAAAATAAACTACTTATTTTTTGCCTGAATAACTAGTTATTTTTGTTCGAGTTGTCCACAAATTCTAGACTCTAGGGGTACTTAAAAATATGAACCTAAACGAAAATAAAAAAAAACGAAAAAATTTTGTGGTCAGTTAGATTCGAACTTGGACACAAATTAACCATTCGTTTTTAATTTCGTATACCTTCTCGCACTCAATTTTCTAAGTGACAAAAACTTTTTTACTATAAATATATCTTTATAGACTAACAGCATCAGAATGGGGTTGAACCAACAAACTTCCGGTTGTTAATGCAGCGCTCTAGCCAACTCATCCACGCGATTGCAATATTACTGTGCTATTATACTACTGAGTACTTATTTATTTATGTAAGACAGAGTAGTCAAATAGCAATGACTCTTCATTACCAAGAAACAACAAAATACACATAAAATAACAGATTTTGTCTTATATTAAGATCACTTAATTTTTAAACAATTTTTATAACGATTCAGTAGTACTTTTACTTGTGATTAAAGTAATATAGTTTACAAGTTATGGACCTCTAAAATTTATATATATTTTTCTACATATCTTTATTAATGCAATTTAAATTATATGAATATTTTTAAAAGTACCTTTCTAATGATATATAATATGACCATATTCATTGAATCCTTGAGGTGAAAAATTGAATGTTTTTTTATTTATATACCGGAACTTATTTTCAAACAAAAAAATATTCAGCGAAGCGGCTAAAAGTTCAAAAAATAAGAATAAGAAAAAAAATCGTTTTTTTTATATAACTCCCGATTTTGGGGATATATTGAAAGTTCTAAAAATGATGTAATGATGTACTCACCCATATTTACAAACTACACTATGTTACATTCGAATTCGTATTACACTGTTTAAAAGATTATTTATTAATAGATTGGCTCTTTATTGAAATTGTTATTTATTGTTGTTTATTGAAAAAAGTCAAAAGGTGGAAAATAGTCGGAAAAAGACGAAGAAATATACTATATTTAATGGGAATATTATCTTAGCAGTTTAAATTTCAACATAATCTAACAATTGGAAATAGTATCGTAAAAAGATGTGTGTAACCAGCACTTTCATTGCATAGATTGTCTTTTAATTTATCACTATATTCGGCTACTTTAAGCGATTTTATATTTTTTAGTTTTTATAAGACGAATAAAAAAAATAGTCAAAAAAGGCGAAAAATCTCGAAAATATTGTAAAAAATCGAAAAGTCGAAAATACTCGGAAAAAGTGGAAAAAGTGATCAAAGTGGTCGAATGTTTAAAAAAAGTCGAAATGCCGAAAAATCGATTATATAAAAAATTTAAAAAGTTGTTCCAACTATAGAGAACTATTTCACATATTTTCAACTTCTTTTTTTAATTTTCAGAAGTTTAAGTGGTCCCGTTTATTTTAATACGTTTTGGATTAATTTTTATTTTTCAACTTATAATTATAATATTATAACAAATTTTATTTTAATTCTTAATAAATAAACTAAAAGAACCAAGACAATTTTTTTTATACATTACATCTTTTTACTATTCATTTTTAGGTATAATATCTGCCGTTTGCTCCAAAAGTAAATGTGATAATCTTTTCTTTTCGTACATTAAAATATATTCATTGTATTCGCTTGTTTTTTTCCGATGTTTTGTTTTTAAATGCTCAGTGCAGCTAGAAAAACAATCAACATATTAATATATATATTTATATATATATATATATATATATATATATATATATATATATATATATATATATATATATATATATATATATATATATATATATATATATATATATATATTTAATTTAAAACAAGTGTAATTACCTTTCTCTTCGGAAGAATTCCTTTTCACAAATTAAGCATTTCATTAAAGGTTGGTTCAAATGAACGGCAGTATGAGACCTATAACTTGTGCTAAGCATTGATTTATTGCAATACTTACAACGAATAAAATATCTAGACTAAAATAATTATAGAAAGCAAATTTGTATTATAAGTAGAACCATTTATTTAACACTTAATTTACATACCCGTTTTTTCTTTTCACCGTTTAGCATGATAGCTGAATGGGTATTCATGTGTAGGTCTAAATCGACTTGACGTAAAAATTGCTTTGGACATAAACTACAGGGTATCATTTGACCCAAATGTATTCTTCGGTGCACATTGAGGCTACTCTTATTATAAAACGCTTTATCGCAATAATCACATTTGTGCTTTTTTTCACGATCTGCATTGTGTGTACGCAAATGTTCTCTAAGATTACTTTTGTTAAAAAACTTAAGACCACAGACATGACATGTTTCATTACGCTCCCTATTTTCAATGTGTGTTTTTTCGTGTAGTTTTGCCGCATATAGTTTGGGAAATACTTTTGCTAGAGTAAATACATAAAAAAATATTGTGTTTTACTGGTCAATGTAAAAATTTCTCATATAAAATCTTTTTTTTATACTTACAGCAAAAAGAACACATATATAATTTCTCTGCTTCTTTATGATTCTTTTTATCTTTAGACTTCCCTTGTAAACCACTATCTTTTATGTTGGTTATTATTTCATTTGATTCATCTTTATTTTCACCTTTTAATCTGAATTTTTCACTATTGTCAATATTAGTTTTAACTTGTTTTTTAATTCGACACTTTTCTTTTTTTGACTTCCGAGTTTTAACCTTATTATTAATTGATTCTGATACAAGTGGGTTTTCATTTGCATTTTCTAAAATAAGCGTTTTTTCCTTTTCGGCGTATACTGATTCAAAGATTAATTTGTTATTCATACACTGTTCCTCTTCTGCTTCAATTTCTATTTTATAATAAACAGGAGTTTTTTCCTTTTCTAAAATGGGATCTTTTATTTGAGTGTTTGTCGATTCAAAAGGTCTTTCATCCACATATTTTTCTTGTTTAGATTTAGTGTATATTTCCTCTACAACAACGGTCTCAAATTCAGTTGGCGTATATTTTATTTCGTTATCTTCATTTGTTGAATCACTTATTGGCATAGATTCAGTAAAATATTTATGCGACTCTAAGGCTTTGACAACTAATGCGTGAATATTTTGTAGAACATTTAAACAATTTTCGCATAACATGGGTGAAAATGGATCATCATCTTAAAAAAAAAGAAAAAATATAATTTTAGTACAAATAATTTGATAGTAGAAATGTAACCATACCAAGATATTCTAAATGTGTATATTTATAGTAGCAATCTTTATAGGTTACGCCATAACACTCAAATAATGTATTATTCCAATTTAAAACTACATTTTCATCTAAACAAATGCGACAAATATTTTTATAAATTTTTTGAGAATCCATACTGGAGCATAAAAGAGGCGAAGCAATAGGTATTCAGGAGTTCTATAGAAAAAAAAAAATAATATTTACTATTTTCTTAAAACATAAACAAACAATTCACAATAGAGTTCTTTTTTTTAATTTGGGGTATTCGCGTGATAGGACGTATACACCTAACATGAAGCATTTTACCAAAGACTACATACAATTAAGATTAACGCTGATATAATACGTGAGATAACGCAAGAGAAGAGAGTAACCATTTCGTTTATATTATGTTAAATCTTAAATAAGGTGTACACGTATTCTAATAAATCATATAAGAAATCATTATTTTCAATTAGAAATTCGCACTTTTTAATAAAAATGTTTTTTAAATGTAAAACAATCATTAAAAGGAAAGAATTTTGTAAAAAACTTTGTTTTTTAGCATTTTTTAAAATACACATGCACAAACAAACTTTCGTAGATGGGCTGTAAGCCGACCTCATGAGCCCAGCAGATTTAGATTTTTTATGTACATACTGCGCGTAAATGTCAAATTGTCTTTGTATTTGTATGTAATATATTACGTACTGTTTATACTAGATATATTTTTATCAAGATAAACGTCGAAATCAGTGCGAATTTATACAAGGTGACAGCAGTTATACAGCTGATTACTATTTTTGGCTATTACAGCTGTCAAAAAGCATATATAAAAAACGTTAATGTTAGCATATATAAAAAACGTTAATGTTTTGTTAAACTGTTCGGTTTAATTTTAACGTTTGACTTGATAAAAAATTCTAATATAGACAATTGTTGTTATGCAATTGTTGTTTTTGTAGATGTCTGGCAGAGATCTGCGCCGAAGAATTTTATCAGCGGCTGCGGCTTGTGTTAAAAAGCTTCGACGGCGTTTTAAATCCGGCTGTCATAATATAGTGTCTACATTCGAGAATTTTTTATCAAGACCAACGTTAAACTTAACGCGTATTTGTGAAAGGTGACAACAGTTGTACAAAAACAACAATATGGCGTATTCATTACGAAATTGTACTTGAATTCAAATATAACGGTTTTAACGGCTGGTTTAAATCTTTCTCAATGCTTCTAGACATTTCCGTTTATGTTAACAGCAGTCTGTAAAAGTTATTAACATAGTTGTAAACATACAACATTGAATAAAAAGCTTTCACCATTGTTTCTAAGTATGGCAACACTAAATGTTTAAGCTGCTAACATTAACATCGAAAGCTCTAGTTTTTCCGTTAAGAACATTGTAGAAAGAAATAGAGCTTTCGAGAAACATCTAATAGATGTCATTGCAGTATATATAAATCGGCCGTGAGAACACCATTGAATAGTCTAATTGGAAAATTAACTGCCTTAGATTGTACATTATTAAAGTGTATTGTATAAAGTGTGTAATTTAAGTGTGTTTGTGTATTAAAACACAAAGTGACTATTTAAACTCTTATTGTACATTTTTAAATAAAATAAAGATTCGTTACAACTTTTAAACTACTAAACTGCTGTTATTTGCAATTAAAATACAGGTTTATTTAAAGGAAATAAACGACCGTTTTTAAAAGGTAAAAACGTAACAATATGCAGTTTGACAACTGTAGCAACCACAATAATAATCATCTGTTTAATTAAGGTTACCTTGTATATATTCGCACTGATTTTGACGTTTGTTTGATAAAAATTTGCCTAAAGCAGACGCTGGGTAAGTCATCAAAAATACTTGGTTGATTTATAATTAACTGAAGTTAATTTTATATTTAAATATATAAATTACAAATAGTGCATTAAAATAATAAAAATTGTGTTTTTAACATATTAAAAAACAAATAATAAAAAATTTTTAAAACGGCGGCTGTTTTTAAGCCCAGTTGAGCTGAAAATTTACGTCAGCAGCGGCTTCCAAATTTTCCTCGACGGCCCGGTTTAGCCGGATTTGAGCTTGCGCCGATCTCTGATGTGTGGTCACTTTATAATTACATTCATAGTGTAATAAGAAAGTGACTTCGTAAGCGCAGCTTCAGTTTTTCCGCGTACCGCGCGAAACTATCAAATTCTCTTATATGGCCTACAAAGATTGCTACTTCAAGTACACAGAATTGGAACAAACAACTTATTGTAAACACATTTTTTTGTGAGCTGCATGCTCATGCCCACCAATTTATGTGAAAAGTGTTCTAATGGACAAAAAAAATGTCCATTTGCTTTTAAGAGCCCTAGAGTCAATAAAAATTCCTAAAAATAAAATTTGAAATTGAGGAAATAGACATAGAAGATTAATATACCAAAATTTTGAGTCCAATAACGGAAATTAGTAGCTAAAGAAAATGTTACGACTCAGGAGATGACATTGAATGAAGATGAATGTAGTGAATCTGTAGTTATTGATGCAGAATATAACGAAACATATTGGAACCACAACAAAGTAATAAAGGTAAAGCAAATTCTTCAACAATATCCTCTAGGATGCCTACTAGACTGAAAAATTTAGTGTGTGCATACTGTTGTAAGTGTTTTTTTATTTTTATTGGAAAACAAGCCCGACCATATGATACACCACACCATTCTGCATATCCATCAAAATTCGTGGAGGGGTCTTGTATTAGACATGTGAACAATTGTGGACCTATACTTTTACTAAGTATAAAATAAAATATACGAATACAGAATATAACGTTATTACTAACTTTTATATGAATTTATGCACTTTAGGCTTATATAAAACTTATTTATGTCGAATATAAACCTGATACTAACATGTGTATGTGATTTATGCACGTTAAAGTGATTTTCGGTAGAGGGTCTTATATGGGAGCTATGGTCAGTTATGGATCGATTTTCATGAAATTTGATGCAAAGATTGACACTTATACAATACTTCCTTACACCAAATCTCATTAAAATATGAGTTTTTTATTTTTTTTAGAGAGAGTTGCGATATCGTAATGATTTTACTTTGTAGTTTTAGGATTTCTGACCCCTCAACAAATTTTCATTAAAATTTGTTATTTTTCGTAACGTAATCATTATTTTAGCTTTAGATTCTAAAAATTTGCATTTTAAAGACAAACAAGTATATTAATTTCACTTCTTTTTCCCCATCTGGTATCAAGAAATCTTTCTGTATTGTGTTCGTAGACTTTACAATAGTCCTTATTTTCCTAATGTAATAATAACTTAAGTAGAATTTAATGAATGGAATATTAAAATCGAGCATATTGAAAAAATATTGAAAAATCAGAAGATAAATTAAAAAATTTAGTAAGTTGTCACTTTGTCGCACAAAATCCGCGTCAAACTTTTACCCAAAACACGAAATGCAAATAATTAAAAAATTTATTTTGTTTATTAAATAAACAAAAAAAAAAAAAAAAAAAAAAAAAGACTGCTGGGGCTAATTCGTCTGCCTGTACATTACCATAGTAATCTCTATGCGCAGGAACCCAGTCTATAGTAATGTCGTACAGTCGACTTAGTCCTAGCAGTTCCTCTTTACAATGTCTCACTTCAATTGAGGTAGTTTTAGGTGATTTGAGCGATAGAATTGCCGCTTGGCTGTCGACAAATAAACAAATATTCCCTTGAATATTTCTATCGCGAATTAGTTTACACGCTTCCCTGACTGCTAATATTTCCGCTTGGAATACGCTTGCCTCATCAGGGAGTCTATATGAGTGTATAATTCCCAGATCGTTAGAGAAGACACCAGAGCCGACACCGCAGTTCATCTTTGAGCCGTCAGTGTATATCTTAGTTCCATATTGTTCAAGAAGATTTCCCCTTCTTCATTCACTCCTGGTGGGGAATAGGACTTTAATAGTATTTCTGAAGTCCATCTGGGGAATCATATAGTCGGTAGGTTGATTGAATTGCGGGGGTATTAAACTTAATACCCTCGCGTGCCCATATGTTCTTGGTCTCCAGTTTTCCGTTGCAGATAATCTTATCGCACTATTGACTGATGATTAATAATGTGACTGATGATTTAATATAGTGTTCAGAGCTCCTGATGGACTAGTACGTAATGCACCTGCAATGCCAATGGAAGCGGATCTTTGTATCCTGTAAAATTGATCCACCACGTATCACTTAATAGTAGCGGTCCACCAAACAAGAGATCCATAAACAAGAATGGGCCGTGCTATTGCAGTGTATAGCCATTTTATCAATTTTGGACTCAAACCCCATTTCACACTAAACATCTTTCTACAGGTGTAGTATGCTACCGTAGCCTTACTAACCCAAGTACTTTGCATTGTCCGACAAGGTGGGTTCACAGTTTTCTAACCGTGGTAGTCTGAAGCTCGGAGTATTGGTCTTTGTGGTGAAAAGTACCAGTTCTGTCTTGCCCGGATTCACCCCTAGTTCACATTCTTTGGACCAGTTACTGATTGTAGTCAGAGCAGTTGGCATGATATCGCTTATCACGTTCAGAAGCAGTCCTGATACTAGTATCACCACATCGTCCGCATAAGCCACGACTTTCACTCCCTTGTCGTCCAATTCACACAGGATGGTATTAATGACAATAAGCCACAATAGCGGAGAATTCACACCTCCTTAAACAATATAAGACGATAAATACCTGGACACCAAAAAAGTAGCCCATAGTGCAACTAGAAGACAATTATTATGAAGTAAATATCAAGAGTAGGAAACCTGATTTATTTTGTTCTACAGTGTACTTAGTAAAAACCTAGCATTTGGCCATAATCGGATCATTTAAATTTTTAAAATTTTGTTTTAAGTATTTTATTCATTGCTTCATTTCTAATTCGAACGGGCCATACGAATTTCATACTGATCCAATATATTTAAATATTTAACCTTATTACAAGTCGACTTAAACGACAACGACACTTATAATAAGGTCCATTTTGTATTTTTTACAGCTTTAAAATGCGGCAGTTACGCATACCAAAAAAAAAAAAAAAAAAAAAAAACACGAAGCCTCACATATTGGCACAAGAAGAACGCATTGAAACTTGTCCTATTTGTGACTTTAAATTATACACAAAAATTTCGTTAGACAAACATATGGTAGCATATGAAGAGAATCGCCAATAGCCTTCTTTAAATTTGTCTTGAAGAGTTTTAGAGCGACTTTTTATGATTTCCAGAAGATTTTAACGGTAATGTATGTATATTTTAATTTTTTCTTACAGATGTGCCAAACATTTAAAACAGGTTCAGAAAAAGAAGAACATAAAAATTTAATACCTATCTACACTAAAACGCGTTTCACTAATTTAAAGATAAAACAACAAGAAGCAATATAACCAGCTAACAAATATAGGCTCAGTAAAACGATTATGAATTTTTGAAATCAATAATAAAAGCGGAAGAAAAGGAGATGCTTTAGAAATTATTTAAGGTAATTATTAAAAAAATATTCAATAAAATAATAAATATTTTATTTTTTTTTTTTCAGTAACGATATGGGATAAATACATCGTAATATTTATGGGTAAGTTATAAATAAATGTACTTATTTTATTAGCATTTGTTAAAGAAATAATATATAGAATTTAAAAATTAAAATATCGACTTAATTTTATGTTACTGTTCATTGTCTTCCGGTTCTTCGATAACTTCATAATATGTGAAATTTTTATGCTTCTTTGAATTTTGATCATCTGCTAGACTTTCAATTTTTATTAGTTCAATACCTTCGTTATCAGCGGAATGCACTTTTTCCAAATGCATTTTGTATCTAATTAAAAAGAAAGGAAATTAGAAATAAAATAAATCTAATTAAATTTAAGAGTAAAATATTATAGTTTTTTATTTGATTTTACTTACTTTTGTTTTGTTGGAAAAGCTTTGCTACAAAAATCACAAGGATATGGCATTTCACTGTGTGTATAGGAATGCTCATTTAATGCCTTCGAAGATCCAAACAATTTACCACACTCTCCACATTCCCATTTAACGCCCTGATGTTGCAACATATGAGTTTTCAAATGTCCCTTAATGGTAAATTTCTTGTCACACAATGTACATTCGTAAGGATGTTCACGATTGTGAAATCTCATATGAATTTTCAATTCACAATTTCTTGTAAAACGTTTACCACACACACTACAATCTAATGTTTGCCCTTCGTGCAAACGTGTGTGATTATTAAGTGCAGTTTTAGAAATGTATACCTAATGAATATTTTATATTAATATTTATATCATTAAAAAATATAGAAAACTGCCACAATTTACCTTATCACAATAATTACATTTGTATGTTTCCCTATCACCGAGATGCACAACCATATGTTGATTTAAATAACGTGCTGATGTATATTCTTTAGCGCATATTTCACATTTGTGAATTACCTGCACTTCTTTCTCACGTTTGTGAAATCTTTGATGAACTTTTAACTCATAACTGCCTTTAAATTGTTTGCCACATTCTTCACAGGTAAATAATTGTCCCTGATGCATGCGTTTATGACTATTTAAGGCAATTTTAGTAATATATTCCTATGGAAAAAATGTAAAATTGATTAATAATGAGAATGAAATTGTTTATTTAATTTTATTATTACCTTATCGCAAAATTCACACTTATGGGTTACTTGACAGTCGATTTCCTCGGCTAAATGTTGATTTAAATAACGTTGTGAAGAAAAGTGTTCCCCACACATTTTACATTGGTATGCTTTATTTTCTTCACCTTTGCGTTTATGATAATTCAGATGAACTTTTAAAAGGTTGGGTGTTGTATAGACGCGATCTTTAATTGGATAACAATAATAAAAAAATATACATGTTTTTTTTTTTAAGTCCTATAACAGAACTATTCAGATTTGAAGATTACAAAACTCGCCTAAAATTAATTTTTTAATTTTCTTCCAAGGGTTTCAAATACATTTTTAATCTATTTTGAGTTTAAAAATTAAAAATGACTCAAGATTTTCTAAAATAAATGTTCCTTTTTTGTGAAAATTTGTATTCTTTTAAAATTTTGTACTTTTATGAAAATTTTAAATTTTTAAAATTTGTACCTATTTTTGAATTATAGCACATTTTTGGAAAAATTTTACAAATTTTAATGACTTAATAGGAAAAATCTAAGGACTTTATTTGAAATATTTATCTAGAAAACCTGTTTTCCAGTTTTCGGTGGACAGAAAGATCACTAAAATAATATTGTAAAAATTACAAATAGAATGATATATAAAGTCAAGGACCTAAGGTGAAGAGTGTAGAAAAATTAATCTTAAGATCTGAATAGTTGTGGAATAGATTCGTTTAAAATAGATTAAGCAAATTACTTACCACAAATATGACATTTATGATTCTTAGCAATAAAAGTCTTTGTTGTATTTTCCTGTGAAGTATTCGAATCTTCTGTTAACAACTGATTTTCTTGAGAATATAGTTCAAAATCTGCAATGTATAACAATGTATAAATAACTTTGGCCCACCGTAGCACAGTTTCAAATTTCTAAAACCTTTATTCTGAAACCCTTATATTAAATATATTTTTCACTTTATTTCCTTACCACTGATAACTTCTTCTGTCTCAACATAAATATTGTCTTCACTCATTTCAAAGGATTCATCTTGTTGCTTATCTTCTTCATAGTAATCTATTGTTGGTTCTTCTGTTTTAACTAAATGTTCGTATTCATTATCTTGCTATGAATTAATACCAATTATAAGCAGCTAAACTTTTTATATCAATTTTAGTACTAACCTCCTCGACAATTTCTTCCTCAACAGTTTCCTCCTCTTCAAATGTTTCAATTACAATTTCCGCATGATCTATGGTTTCTTTATTCGGCATTTGTTGTGCCTTCAGCCAATTATCTTCTAATATTGCCTGAGAACTTTGTGCCTTCTGTAGAAATTTATAAACCACCTGCAATTCGGATTCACATCCCGTACACAAATACTGTGGACCATCATCATATTCCTGAATCGGAAGATTTGTACAACGACGCAAACATTCTAGGTAATTTATTTCATTTGCTTCTGCAGTGATACTTTCGGTTTGTTGTTCTCCACGATATTTGAAACATGTTTGTAAATCGATGGTTTCATTGGAGGCATTTAAACAGACACGACAGATTGGCAAAACGCTTTCCATGATTATTTGCGAACCATACGTATTAATATTAAATTTTTGGATTTTTCACAAAATCCCTGGAAAAAATACTAAGTATAAATTCTTGTCGAGAGAAAATAATTAACGGCGTCATCAACTGCCGACGTTGTTTTGGCAATTTGACAGATGAGGAGTTGCCCAATAAATATAACGTACTTTATCACAAAGTAACAAGCAGTCTACTCGTTACGTTAGCATTACCTAGTGTCTACATTAGGCAAATTTTTATCAAAACAAACGTCAAAATCAGTGCGAATATATACAAGACAACCTTAGTTAAACAGCTGATTATTATTTTGGTTGTTACAGTTGTCAAACTGCATATATAAAAAACAATAATGAATACGCCATATTGTTGTTTTTGTGCAACTGGTGCTACCTTCCACAAATTCGCGTTTTGTCTTGATAAAACAATCTCTAATGTAGACTGTTATGTTAAAACTAAATGAAGACTACTCATTAGAGTGTCCCATTTCTTTTGTAAAAAGTTCGGTCAACAGCTCATCTAGACGTAACACAATATATAAGATTTTTCTGTCACAGAGTGTCAAATTTATTCTCTAAGAGAATTTATTTCGCGTGTAGATTCAAATAACTAGCAGTTTGGTCAATTTGAAGCCCAGGGAAAATATGATTTTGCATATTTTGGGTTGTTCTGAAGATTAAATCTGTATTATTGACCTATAAATTATAAATATTTAAAATTTGTTCTCATACGAACCGCTGTTCTAAACTAGGGATATCAATGACTAAAAATGTAATGGTTTAGTGAGAGTGGAAAAAAATGCACTCAAAGAAAAGTTGGATTTAGTAAATGAAAAACGTTAGTTAAATATGTTGCTTTATTGTTATATAAAAAATATTTTTAATGCATTTTTTCTTTCCTTACACCCAAATTTATTAATGTTATTAGTATACTTAAATAACATTAATATTAAAGAAATGGATGGTTGTTAATTTAAATTTTGAAATTTTGTTTATGTTTTAAATGTAAGTTAGACGAGTCGCTTTTGTGCTCGTGTTATAAAACCAGGCAGTAAATATGTCAGCGTTTCAATACCCAGGTCTACGCTGATATAATATGTGAGATAACGCCGGCAGAGGAGAGTAACCATTTTGCTTATATTATGTTAAATCTTAAGTAAGAGGTACACGTATTCTAATAAATCCTATAAGATATCATTATTTTCAATCAGTCATAGAGTAAATATGTCCTTTTTATTTAAGCAATTCGCACTTTTTTTGTACAATTTTTATAAAAGTGTTTTTTAACATGTAAAACAAACACTAAAAGGAAACAATTTTACAAAAAACATTGTTCTTTCAGTAATTTCCAAATACACATGCACACACACAAACAAACTTTCGTATATGTGTATTTTTTTGACAGTTCATCTTATAAGTTGGTTGTGTAAAGAAATCTCATCACAACAGTCTCATAGTACATCTTATAATACTAATATTTGAATCTACACGTGAAATAATTCTCTCAGAGAGCGAATTTGAAACTTTTACACAAAAATCTTATTATTATTATTATTATATTATATTATATTATATTATATTATATTATATTATATTATATTATATTATATTATATTATATTATATTATATTATATTATATTATATTATATTATATTATATTATATTATATATATTATACTATATTATATTATTATATTATATTATGTTACGTCTAGACGGGCTGACATGAAAAAATCGTTATAATTTTTGCAAAATATGTATGTATATGAAAATTTCTTGCTTTTTCTTCTTAAAATTATTGAAAAGTTGTTTTGCAGTAATTATAGTGTAGCACACTTCACTTGTGAATAAACACTTTTGAGATTTAAATGTCAAAAGATGTGTATATTTTTATTATAATTCGTGTTAATATTTTATATTTCAAATCGAAAAAATACCATAGTGAAAATCAAACCACTAAATCAACTTTCAAATAATCAACAAAAAAAAAAAAAAAAAAAAGCCGAAATCGAAAGTCGACATTTCCAAAATTGAAAAATCGATTATTTAAAAATTAAAAAAAGTTGAAATGTCGACTTTTTGTTCCAACTATAGAATCTAATCACTATAATTCATAATTTCCATTTTTCATTCCTGTTCACTATTGATGTAATGTTGCCATATTTTTTACGATAAATTTAGTAATAAATCTTTGGCAACATAGAAATGTTAAATTATATACAATTAAAATTAATAAAATAAAGAATTGATTTTAAATCGTTTATATGCTTAACCTAGTGCCTATATTAGGCAAAATTTTGTCAAAACAAACGTCAAAATCAGTGCGAATATATACAAGATATCCTTAGTTATACAGCTGATTATTTTGGTTATTACAGTTGCCAAACTGCATATATAAAAAGTAATAATGAATACGCCAAATTGTTGTTTTTGTGCAACTGTTGTCACCTTTCACAAATTCGCGTTAAGTTTGACATTTGTTTTGATAAAAAATTGTCTAATGTAGACACTATGTAATATACTGGCTGGTTAGTTTGTCAACTTTGACATAAAGTATTTTCAAAAAACACTTTTTTTTTATTTTTTAAATTATAAATTATGTTATTTTATAGCATTTTTTTATTTGAAATATTTTTTTTATTTATATGAAAACAATAAAAAACATTTAACATACAAATACACTGACACTAAATAACGTACAGAGTGAACAAATTGGGAGTGTTAGGTAAAAAAAAGAAAAATAAAATGTGAAAACATTTTATATATAAGTTATAGCGATTTTGAAGTTAAAAAACAAATAAAAAATATTGTAAATAATTACAGTTTCATTTTAAATTTAACAAATATTTAGCTATTAAAATAAGACTTATTTCTAGACAATTTTTTTTAATTCAGCTCTTTAAAAATTTATTTATTTATAATTTTTTTTTTTTTTAGTTTTAATTGAATTTGTTAGTACAAATACAAAATTTATGTATAGATGCAAAAATGCGGCAAATATAACTCCCTAAAATTAAAGATAGGTATGTTTTAAGCTAATCCACAAAATATTTTGGTTTAAGTAAAACACTTCCAAGTGAAGTTTTATACAAAATGAGTAAAAAACTTTAAAATTGGTTTTCATTCTCGCGAAATTAAAATTTTAGTAAAATTTTTGAATATTTTATTTTAAATACTTTTTTTTATTAAAGTTGGAATATTTTGGACATTTTCTATCGTATTTTATATATTAGGGCATCATTGCATTGGTCTCATTCAATACTATTGATATATGTATTTATTTGACCCTTTAGTTGTACAAGTAATGTTTTGGAATTTCCGGTGCATAATTGGTTAGGTCAATTTTTATGTCAAATAAATGGTTAGTTAAGAAAATAAATGTCACCAAGTGCACACATTTATCATACAGTGACTAAATTTCAAAAATCTCTTTAATTCGATTACTATCGTGGTTTTAAAGGAACTTATTAAATTTTTCATAAATTTATCTACATTTAAGCACAATAAGTACTTCTATGTAACTTAATTGCAAAAATTGTTAACTTAACCTTTTAGGAACAAAATGCATAAAATTGACCCTATTGCTGTTAAAGGGTTAATTACGTGTAATCTTCAATAATATCAGGATAAACCATTCCAATGGCACATTAAAACCCAATATATGTTGAAAATTTTCAAAAATATATAAAATTTTATGTAAACATGTAATAAAGAAAATATGACAAAAAACGTTAGTAAAATCTTAATACTAATTAATATTAATTAAGATTTTACTAATTAATTAATATTAATTAATTAACTTTATTGAAAACAGACATAACAATTATTTAAATGGATATTCCAGCTCTTAGTATACCTCTATTACAATTTGAAGTTAATTTTCTTCTAAAGAAAATTTTGATAATGATATTGAAAGAAATTCGCGTTAAGTTTGTCATTTGTTTTGATAATAAATTGTCTAATGTAGACACTATGTAATATACTGGCTGGTTAGTTTGTCAACTTTGACATAAAGTATTTTCAAAAAACAGAAATACGTATTTTAGAGGGTTTTTGAAAATGGTCCAGCTCACGTAAATTTAAACATTCAGATGTAATATTTGAGGAATCATATAAGAACAGACCAATCTTCATTTCTAGAGGGTATATTTGCAACTTTTTACTTTTTTCGTGAAGCTCTTTAATGTATATGAATATATAGTTCTGTGTTATTTTAGTTTTAATTAAAAAAAATACAATTTGTTTTATTTAAATAATATTCTTTAATTTATTATACCACATTCATACATAATCTATTGTACATATAAAATATTTATTTGCATGTGTATACATAGTATATTTTAAGTTTTTTTCTTGTTTATATATGAATATTTTAAATTTAATAGAATTTTATTATAACAGTCTTTTAAGGCGTATAATTTATTTTTATTTTTATTTTTTTTTTAGATTTTTTAAACAATATCAGATACAACAATCATTTATATATGTATGTATACATATTAGATATTTATACATACATATTTAGGTATATAGTAGATATTACATACATAAATTACATACACATACGTTTACATACATTTATTAGATGTATATAAATTTTTATTATTTTTAAAAAGTTTGTTTTGGTTTTTAGTTGGTACTTTAAGCTAAAAACTCACTTAAATTTAACTATTAATTAAGTTGCCTTAGATAAGAGAAAACAATTTCAAACATAACATTTTTTTATTTTAAATATTATTGTAATCATAATTTTATATTTAAATTAATACTAGTTATGAAAAAAGAAACAAAAACATACTATCGTAAATTAAAAAAAAAAAAAAATATATATATATATATATATATATATATATATATATATATGACTACATGTATTTTGTATTTGCATGAATTAGATTTTTGACAATTGAATCAGGTTTTTGCCTCTCTCATAATTATCTAGTTATTAATCTATGGCAAGAAATTTGTTGTAAATTCTAGTTAATGTGACCAATTTAATAATATTTTACTTTTGAGAAAAAAAAAAAGAAAAGATTTTAAAAAGTAATTTTATTTCAAAGGTACTTCTTTAAAAATTTTGAATATATTACAAGTTTTTAACATAGATTTTTATTTGTAACTGTCAAATGGACTTCGTAATCTATTTACGATTGTATGTTGAAGTTGTCAGAATTAAACTAAAATACCTTTTTAACAATTCTTATTATTCTTAATTAGTAGTTTTAATAATTTTGGAGTAATTTCCATTACAATATTCACTTATTCCCATTATATTTATACTTAAAACAGTAGCTAACAAAACTAATAACAATTTGTTTTTAAAGTTAAAAAATGTTGAAAAATTTCTTAAGACCTAAATTTATACAGCCCTTTATTTATTTAGTTTAAAAAGACGTTACAAAATAATAAAAAAAAAATAGAAATAGCGAGAATAAGGCAAAGTATTTAGTAATAAAAAAAAAAACAATATTTTCAAATTGCTGTCAGGTTTTTCTTTTATTAAAAAACCTAGCAAGATGAAAGCTTTTATAGAAGTATTTTTAATTAATAAACTTCTGAAAAAATATTTTAAAAAGTTGCCATTACATGAAAAGTTTTTATTTTATTAAACTATTGATATATTGGTGTCTATTCTTGAAAACGCGTCGAAGAAGTGAAAATTTCCATTAGAACAAAAACAAAGTTCAAAAAATTGTTTTTGTTTACCGTACATTTCTAAAATGGAATTTACCGTTTTTAAAAGAGAGAGAAACGCATTAAAGTTCTCACGTTTATTACATTTTAAAAATATATTGTAAACAAAAACAATTTTTTAAACTTTGTTTTTGTTTTAATGGAAAATTTCACTTCTTCGACGAGTTTTCAAGAATAGACACAATTAACTCCTCAAAAGGAGTAAGCAAATCTATTATAGCAAAGAAAATTTTATGAATTATTTGTAAGATATTTTATTATATCTTTGAAAAATTGAAGAGAATAAATGGAAAATAATTGACATATATGTATAATAATTTTTTATGTTTTTTTTTCTTTTTTAATTTTAGTTTACTAGTTTAATTTAGTAGTTTACAACTGCTAAAGAAAGTTTGTTCTCAATTTTATTTACCTTTTCAAGAAGCAATTCAAATGATAAATGTAAACAAAATATTTGATATTTTTTTTATTCTTGATTTTTATTTTATGTTTTTTGACTTAAGAAGAATTAAAATTGAGGACTCTCTCTAATTATTCTACATTTAAGAACAGCTTTATAACAAAAATTGAAATGAAATTCCTTCTCTTATCCTTCTCTACAACTCTGTTGAAATAACATTTCTGAAGGCTCCCGATAACTTAGTGACATATGTATTACATCAAGAAATCGGAAGGAAATTCTTTCGAGAATTTTGTTATTGAAGATCAGCAAAATTTGTACATAAATTTCAGAGTTATGAACAAAAAAAAAAAAATAATAGCTTTCACAGTTAGAAATTTTATCTAGAATGTCATAAGTTTTACACTCCAAGATATTCTTATTGGTAGAGAATTCCAAATAGAAATGTGCTTACGAATTTTGCTACTGGAAATCTGCAAAATCGGTTATAGTTATAAGGAAAGAAGAAATTGCAATTTTTACAAAGAAATACATTTTTTAAAGCTTCCAAATAACTCTCGAAATCGGTGCTTTCAAACGTCAATAGAAAATTCTCTCTAGATATTGACAAAAAGAGAAGAAGACACTATACATTTTTTTTTGTTGTTTTTTTATTATTTCATTACCTTATTTTTCATTACAGTTAACACAGAATACAACTAGAAGTTTATGTGAGAGGCAAACTAATTTTTCAAAATATTTACTAATTGTTTTTTCAAAACACAAAAACAAAATATATGTAACTATATATATTTTGTTGTTACACGAATTAGGTTTTTGACAATTGAATTAAGCTTTTGTCTCTCACATAAACTTCTAATTGTATTCAATGCCTGCTTAAAAACTGTTATAGCAGTAATTTTCAAGAAAACTACCATTTTTCAATAAATTAAAAAAAATATATACCAGTTTTATAAAAAATTACTTATTTTCCAAAAAAGTACAAATTATTCAAAAATGTATCGATTTTCTAAAGAAAGTACAAATATTTAGAATATCAATAATCAAAACAGTATCATTTTTTTAAAAATTGAACTAATTTTCCAAAGAAGTTGCAATTGCAAAAAAAAAAAAATGTACCAATTTTCCAAAAGATATACATTTTAAAATAAGTTTCCAATGATCGAAAAAAGTATACATTTTCTAAAAAATTGGTAAAAAAAAAGTATTAAAAAAAGGTATTAATTAATTAATACAAATATATATTTCACCAATATCAATTTCCACAGAAGAAACGAATTCAAAAAGGGACCAATTTTACCAAATTTGAAAAAATGAAATTTTCAAAACAATATCGATTTTAAATAGATACCAATTTCCGAAAAAAAAAATTAATTTTATTGAAAAGTAATAGTATTAAAATAGTACTAATTTTAAAAAACGAATTTCTTAAAAATGTTGATTTTCCAAAAAAAAAAATAATACCTATTTTCAGAACAATGTCACTTTTCGAAAAAAGATATTCAACTTTGAGGAAATAAAAAATTTTAAATAAGGTACCAATTTTCTAAAAAAAAAAATTAAAAAAAAAAAATTAAATACTTTTTTATATAAAGGAATTAATAAGAATATCGTAAACATATGACAACACATGTATATCAAAAACGAGAGAAAACTAAAAGTATCGTTACCCTATGTGTCTAGACTAGATAATTTTAAAATTAGTTTATTACGGCACATGTCTTACCCTAAAATAGGTAAATATATAAAATTAACTCTGTAATACAGATAAACATTTTACTGGATTCTAGCTTAATGATTTCTGTATAATAAAAGAGATTACTTTTTAAACACCTGAACTTACAAAAAAATTTGTATTATCCAGAATGCAATAGGAGCTAATAAAAAAACTTGTATTATTTTTTATCTATTTCTTTTTTTCGGAATTGTATTATAATTTAAAGATATAATTTTCTATTTTCTAAACCGTAAAAATGGTTGACTAAAAGACTTCAGGCTAAAGCAGAAATTGAAAAATCTTTCTTTAAAAAATGTTTTAATCAACAACCTTCGACTTAAAATAAAATTTTAAATACTTAGTAGTAATTTATGATTCTATTTTTTTCCATAATTTCATAAATTTCGTATAAAAAAACAGAAATTGAAAAATCTTGCTTTAAAAAATATTTTAATCAACAACCTTCGACTTAAGATAAAATTTCAAATATTTCGTATTAATTTATGATTCTATTGTTTTTTTCCATAATTTATAAATTTTGAATAAAAATTAAAAGAAAAAAAAAATGAATTTAAATTATAATTTTAAATATTAAATTGCACCATATTTTCTTTTAAATTATTTCTTTAATTTCTTATAATTATTATATAATATTTTTTTCTGTGTACTATATGTGTAGAAACAATCAGACATACAGTGCGGAACATTTTCTTTTTTATATTTATTTTGATAATAAAAATTTGCCTAACTAATTTTCATTATATAATAATATTATTTATTTATTTATTTTTTAGTTATAAATAAACCTTACCTCGATTTAAAATCTTAAGTTTGTTAAAAATTTTATTTTTTATTTAATATATTTTATGTTTTATTACGTCGCACAGTGAACTGAGTTCATATTAAAATTGGAAAAAAGTATAAGGAAACTATTTACAACGATGAAATTTTGTATATGTGTAGACACTGATCGTCTATTTATAAAACGTTTTTAAAATTTAAAAATATCTTAACATTTTGCCTGTATTGGATCTATAAATTAATCAAAATAACCTCTTTTAAATTTTAAGTTTTATAATAGTATAAATAATATCTATTGCAATACACAAGGAAATATTAATTATGGTATTTTGTTCATAAATTATTTACTTTTCTTTGTTAATAAGTTTTCATTATATTCATAGAGTTTTATGAATATAATGAAAATTTTTAATTTACTTTAATTTTTTTGACTTTTTCGTCTATTCATATTTATATAAAATTTATTTTATTTAAGGACGACTTATTATGATATTTATATTACGAGTATTTATTTCTGTAAAAATATTGCAAAATTTCATGAATGTGTTAGTTTTCTGAATGATTAAACCATTAAAAACAATATGCATAGTCGTCTTTTAATGCGAAATTACTGGTTACATAATAGATATTAATACTTTTGTTTTGATGTTATGTTTCGATGAACTGTTACTGCAGGATTGGGCGGAATTAAAAGTTTTACCATTTCTTATTCATTTGTATTTTCTTTTTTTGTTATTTTTTCTAATAAAATCACGATTGTTTTTGGTTGTTTTTAAAAGACATCCTAAAGTATCTTATTTTCTTCCAATCGTTCTTACAATTGTTCATCTGTAATACTCTTTAACTTAAATATTTTCAATAAACAAATCGAAAACAATTTTCAAAACTAACCAAGTTCAAAAGTTGGCATAGAAAACACATATAATTTAATATGGACTGCATAGAAAACGTTTCAAAATATTGAACACCTTTCAGACTTAGGTTGTTTTAAACTACACTTTTTTTGCTGATCCATAAATGTTGACAATATTTTAGAGAATTTTTGATATTTCGGCCAAAATTACACAATTTTTCCACAATGTAGAAGCAAATATTTCATATTTTAATTTATAATATTGTTTACTGTAGGATTTTAATACAATGAATTAATAACCGATTTCTTTTGTTTTGTTACCTAAAAGTATAAAAATACTTGAAAAATTCCTCGACTTTAAAGTCGTCCTATAAAAAACGAGACATATTTTGAATGCTGAAAGTCACTTCTATTTGCTTTTTGATGTAAATTTTGTTATTAAATTTTAAAATAAATGTTTGGACTTTTTTCCACTAGACAGTTCATTGTGCGTCGTCGTTGCTGTCATTTATTTTATAGTTTTATACAATTTTTTGTTAAATTAAAAATTATTAAGGAAAGCTTTTGTTTTTTAGGAAACCTATTTTATTTTTTTAATAAAATTTTTATAATATAGTTTGTTTTTCTTTTTATTTGAAACAAATATTTATTATGCACTTTTCCGTTTTCTTAAATATTGTATTGATCATTCTTGAGGCATTTTATTTTCTTTTACTGTCCTGTTTTTTAATTCATCACTAGTTTTACTATTTTACAGTCATAGTTGTAAATTATTTTCTGGTTTTAATTGTGCGTCTGTTTCAACATTGCTACAATTTGTTGGCGATTCTGTGGAATTGCTGTGTTGCTGTGTTTGCTGCTGTTGATCTCGATTTTGAATTTGCTGCGGTTCTTCTAAAGATTTTCGTATTGTTTCACTATCACTGCAACTACTACTTTCACTATTTTTTCGTTGAACTTCAAATTCGTTGGTTATGTTTATGTACATTTCTTTTTGCTTTTGATGCTCTTTCTATGGTTAAAAAAATAATATAAAAAATGCATTAAATAAAGGAAGTTAAAAAAAAAAACTATTTCACTATAGTCTCATTATAGACTTGAACATAAACTTGACTATAGTCTCGATTAGACATATACTAGACTATAGTCTCGATTGGACTACAGCCTGAACTATAAATTAGACTATACCCACGACTATAGATTGGACTAAAGTCTCGAATACAGACTACAATCTGGACTATAAATTAGACTATATCCGCGACTATAGATTAGACTATAGTTTCGACTACAGATTAGACTATAGTCTCGACTATAGTCTCGACTATAGTCTCGACTACAGATTAGACTATAGTCACGACTATAGATTAGACTATAGTCTCGACTATAGATTAGACTATAGTCTCGATTATATACTAAGATTGAACTATAGTTTCGACTATAGATCAGATTATAGCCGCGACTATAGATTGGACTATAGTCTCGACTATAGATTAGACTATGCTTTGGAAAATAATGAGCATTCAAAACAAACAAAACTCCCAGTTCATTGGTTGTGACAAAAAGACCTGAAAAGGAGCAGGGATCTAGCGGATCGTCCTGCAAAGACTCAATCGTCTAAGATTTAGAATCAAGAAGGTAAATCAAAAATCCAAATGCAACAAGGAAAAGTAAAATGTTGGGGAAGCGCTGGGTGCAAGCAAGGAAAATAAAGATGCTGCAGAAAATTAAGGCAGACCCAACATTTAAGGACCTCAGAAGAAATGTTTCATGTATACGAAAAACCCAAAAAGGATATTAACTTTTGGAACAGGTGGAAAAGAGCATTGGTTTACAAGCGGATATTAGAACCCGTAAACAGGAAATCCGTATTGAGTGTAAGGACATTGATGAAGTGACTACAAAAAAAAAAAATATGAACCACCTTGGAGTTGAAGGAATAGCTATGGAGACACCAAAACCGCTATTGAAAGCCTACCAATGGATATAGGGCGGAAGGCGATAAAAATGGGGGAAAATACGTATCTGCTCGATAATATGCCGAGCAAGGGAACAGGTGTCCCTAAAAAGGTGCTACAGATACTTAGAATTCGGTCATATTGCAACAAACTGTACATAAGATAAGCCAAGATGTATATATATATATAGATTAGACTATAGTCTAATCTATAGTCTAGACTAGACTATAGATTAGAAAGATTAGACAATAGTCTCGACTACAGATAAGACTATAGTTTCGACTATAGATTATAGTCTCGATTGAACACTAGACTATAGCCTCTTGGATTATACTTAGATTCGACTATAGACTGCACTATAGTCTCGACTATAGACTGGACTATAGTCTCGATTATAGACTGGACTATAGTCTCGACTATAGACTGGACTATAGTCTCGACTATAAATTATACTATAGATTATATTATAGCCTCGATTATAGATTGGGCTATAATTTCGACTATAGACTATACTATAGTATAGTATATAGCCTCAATTATAGACTAATATATATAGTATTTAATATAGATTTATCAATAGTATAGACTATAGATAATAGTCTCGATTATAGACTATACCAAGGCCAAATTGAGGTCTGCGAACCTCTAGGTGTTCTAGCAACTTTCCAGGGGGTCCACGATAGAGAGACCGAAAATGTACAAGGAATTTTTGTACATAATATTTTTTTTTTGTTTGTATTTTTTGGCATACATATATGTATAATTATGCCAATGTTGAACAGGTGTTTTTCATTTGGATGGGGAAAACCTATTGAAACTTTGTACAATATATCAATGCTAATAGTTAAAGGAAAGAAACCACACACAATTTGTGAACTTTTAATTAAGCCTTTTTTTGCTATCGTTGGGGATATATATATATAGCAAAAGAAAAAGTCATGAGAATCCATTTGTCAGATAGCTCTGAAATAATAATAATAACTGATGATCTACAATGTAATGAAACGACTGATGTTTCTAATTTAAGTCAACTTTTAATTTACTGCAGATTTATTGCAAAAAGTGAAAGAATTATTGTTTACTAAACTTTTGTCTACGACTTCCAAAGGTGAACAGGTGTAGACACATCAATTATATGTTCGCTATCAGGTGTTTTAAATCACTTAATTCTCACTGTGTAATTCAGCGACAAGTACTTGCTGCAAAAACCTTACCTGATATATTTAAATGTGCTCTTCAAACTACTATAGATGTAGTAAGTTTTGTAAAAATTAATGCCTTAAGAAATAGAATTCTTAAAGCCCTATGTGTCAATTTAAATGCAAAACATAATTAATTATTACTTTACACCGATGTCCGTTGGATTTCGAAGGAAAATATGCAGAAGAGGTTATGCGAATTAAAGACAGAAATAGGCATTTTACTTTCACATAAAAATGAAGATCTTTATAAAAAAATTTACAGAATACAATTTTACTTTAAACTACAAGGCTGACAAGTAAATAAATTAACTGAATTTGATGCAATAAGTGCGAAAAAAGTTAAAATTTCTGAAAGGGTCTGAGAAGCATGAAGACTTGGGAACCTTGGACTACACTATAGTATCGACTTTACACTAAAATATGGATACAAATTACACACATTCAACAAACTCACCATAATATCAGCTATACGTTCTTCATTATGAGGTACTTCATATCGTTGACTTTGGTCCCTTAATTCCATGGCTGTATTAAGCTGTTGATTAAGTCTATTATTAATTTGTTGCAATGAATTGCTCAAAACATTTTCTATGGCTGTAATTATAGTTATTTATAAATAATTATTAAACAAATATGAATAATAAAAAATATCTTACCTTGACGCTGAATGGGCACGATGTATTCATCATTATCGGCTTCAGATATTGAATAAGATATTTTTCGTTTAACCGTTCCCAAAGCTGTATAATGTCTGCTGCCATCAAGTTCGGAATTTCTAAGATCATCCTCACTATCTGCTGCAGTATTCGTATAATTTGTATTATCTACATCACCAGGAACATTTTGTTGTTGCTGTGGACAACTTGTGTTGTTGTTGCCTGTGGTGGCGTTGATATTGGAACGTAAAAATTTTGCCGCTGTTGTCTTAACAACACTAACACTTTTCGTTATAGAATTCTTTATGGAATCGGCTGCGGGAGGTACTAATGCTAAAGGAGGAGTTTTAGTTGAACGTCCTATACTAGACCTACCCGTCGCCACATGGGGAGATAAGCTGCTATAGGGATTCGGGTGATGATGAAATTTCGTTGAAAACGATGAAGTTGAAGAGGACGCCTCCGAATCGTCATCATCATCTGAACCCGATTTAAGATTTTGTATTAAACACAAGACAGCCTTTTCTAATTGTTGAGGGTTTTCTGAAGCAGGTACATCATCTGAAGATTGAGGTATTTTTGTATTGATTATAACAGAAAATTTATTTTTCATATATTCAACACGTCGTTTGCCTTCCTCTTCGTCCAGCAAAGTATTAACACAGATAAAAGAATGAACTTTGTTGGTATTCTTGTCGATCTCTAGGAAACCTTTGGTGTGCAAATATATAATTTTGCCATTGCGTGTAAAAAGGCGATAAGTGGATTCACCATAGGAGCTGTTGCAATCGTACACTGTTTTAAAGAATAATTAATTTATTTAAAAATAATAATAATAATAATAATTTAGGTAATAGAAGAAAATTCCGACTTACTTTGCCTTAAAGCCACTATCACCCATCTTACATCATCCTGATGCATAAAGGTAAATGGACTTAAATTACGAACTTCATCGGTCATATAACCAGCCACTATACTAATGCGCTGATCACAATCTATTATACGACCATCTATCAAATGCCGTGTCTTGTATTCCAAACGACTGGCTTCTACAGTACGATTTATTACCGGAGGTCTTACTATACGGGCCATGGCTATTAATACCTAGAAATATTACAAAAATTGAATTTAATTAACATTTTAATTTAAGAAATAAATAAGGACTTACAATATCATTACCACTTATGCTATGTAGTGGGATTATATCTTCTCTTCCCCTACTTCTGCGCATTAGCTGTAAAGTAGAGGGAAATGTACTTGTTTTTAAACCTCTCGGCGCCATATCACTGCGTCGGAAACTGCCATCTATTTTAACCAATTCATAAACTGTGGGTTCTGATCTTGGTCCTGATCTAGCTAATCTGTTGGTTTATGATAAAATTTAATACAAAATTCTATAATTTTATTTATTTGTTTATTATTTATTTATTTTTAGTAAAACTAACCTTATGGTAAAACTTCTCCTATCTTCTCTTAATTTTCGATCAATTTCTTCCTCCTCTGCTTGAGTACGTTCTCTAGGTTTCCCCGATTCATCATCTGGTTGTATATCAAAGAGATTATCTAAATCTGTGGGTATTAGTTTTTCCTTTAACATAGGATGATCTTCTTGATGTGTAATGTGCAGGATATTTTGACCGTATAAATCAGCCTTTAGATAGAGTAATATTTGAATAAGTAAAAAATGTATAGAAATTAAAATTCAGTCCTGTCTTAAGTTTGCCTATGAAGTTGCTTTGTTTTGTAACGAGCTTAGATTAATTTTTCCGACAAAATTAACTTCTCGGATTCATGTCTCCATGGTGGACATTTGAACATAAATAGTAAAAGAAAAAACAAAATCGCTTTACTCCATTTCAATATCGACCCGCCCTTACTTTTTATTTAACAAAATACTTTTTGATTTTCACTTTTGTGTAGAACTTTAAAAAAATCTTCAATTTCAAAATAGTTTTAAAGATTTCTGTTGCATTTATTCCTTTAAAATGTCATGAAAGCACGATTCCTATTAAATACCAGACAAAACAACAAAAAACAACAATCTAAGGATTGTTGCTGCAATTGAACAAAGCAAGGACATCAATGCAATGTCACGTATTCATAACGCAACTATTTTTGTTTTATTATTATTTTTTTAAATTTAAATTAATTATTTTTTTTTTTATTAAACTTTACCTGACAATGACCTAAATGTTGTTCTATGCTGGAAGATACTAAAACAATTTGACCATTACAAGACAAAGTAAGAAAGAAACTGTCCAATAATTTCATGAGAGCATCAGTTGTTTGTGTTGATTCATTATTGAGACTTTTGCCAAAGACTAGAAGATAAATTTTTTATTAATAAATTTAAATATATAAAAATATAAAATAAATTTCGTTATAAATTTTACCATATTTTAGACGCAGACCATGAGCGGCAAATCTTAACACTGCCGTTTTATCGACTCGCCTAGGAGATTCAGCTACGTGTGGCACCATTGTTGAAAGTTCCTGTATGGAACCATTTAATTTATCTCGTCTATTTTTTTCTGCACGATTTCTAGCTTCACGACCACTATAATGGACAATAGAATAAAAGAAATATAAAAATTCATTCAATAATAAAAAATTTCAGAAAAAGTGAAAAAAAAAATCGGAAAAAGTAGAAAATAATTGAAAAAAGTCCAAATTCGACTATCCAAAATTTGAAAAGTCGAAAAATCGACTGTTTAAAAATGGAAAAGTCGAAAAGTCGATTATTTACAATTTGAAAAAAAAGCGAAAATTCGATCAACTATAAAACCCTATTTAACTTCTATTTCAATAGGGGCAAGTCGATGCGGAAATAAAAAATAAATAAATAAATAAAAACATCGACATCGGAAAACGCCACAAGAATAATTCAAAAGGTCAAACCTTCGCAAGAAATAACCATAACCTGAAATCATTTCAGTAGAGTGTCCATTGTGGTGTTCGCTGCATGGCACATGGCGCTGTCCTGCTATAACCACATATTGCCTATGTCCTTATCGTTTAATTTAGACCAAAATAAATTAGTTGTCATTGTCATTGATCTGTAGTGTTTGCCGTGGTAGTGATGGCTTCATTAATAACATTTTCAAAGACATATAGAGAAATGATAGTGTTAATCCAAAATCCGCACTAAACTGTAACTTTTTGTGAATTCATAGCCACCTGGTGAATCTCTTGAGTAAGTATCATCTCATCTCATAATTCGCCACGTCGCTAAAGGCGATTTTTTGGCCAAGCCCAGTCATCGAATAAGAGACATTCTATAATGTGGCTAACTTTGAGCTCTTGGCTCAGTTCAATCTTGTACGGACATTGCTCAAGTTTCGATTCAAAATTTGCCAAGTTGAAATTTTAAAAAGTTCAACATCTTGTGAACTGCAAGGAATTTTCTAGATCGGAATTTCCTGCATGCTTTTTTTGAAGAATTGAGATTCTCTTTCAAATAAATTTCTTTTGTCATTAAATACTCTGCAAACCTTTCGTTGAGTTTGAACTCCTTTACAAAGTTGACGTTTTGGAAAGTTCGACTTCTTGTGGATTGCAAAGAATTATCTGTCTCGGAATCTCCTGCCCATTTTTACGTACAGCGATAATTTCTTTGACGTATGCATATTGCCTGATTATTTACAGAACCGGTCGTCTAAAATTTGGTCAACAAAAGTTGAAGTGTAGACTTGGAAGGGTCACTGAGTTTCAATATCTAACCACCTTAAGATAATTTATGGAAAAAAGTTTCTTAATTGCTTTTACAATTTTGGATAATTTTAGAGATTAAATTAAATTTTTCTGAAATTTTTACTTTTTTCAAAATTCTTTTTTAAAAATTGGTTGTTTTCTTTAAATTTTATGGTTTTTAAAAATAGTCGATTTTAAAACAAAGTCCATGAAAAAACAGCAACGAAATTCTGCTGAAAGGAAAAGAATTTTTTCAATAGCAAAATTCAGATGACTTCATTCGATATATTTCCCACTTAAATACCGTCAGCCTTTGGCAGGTAGAGTAGTGCTTCAAAAGCAATGAATAGGAAGCATAAAAGAAGTGACAACCATAAGTTGAAAAAGAGCTTTTGATACACTTTTTCACTACTAAGTACTTCCTTCCAGTGACAACAAAATTTTAAAATCATGATTTTTTCAGCTCTTTTTTTAATTTCTTTTTGCTGGGTATTTATTCAACATAGATTATGTAAATGGTATAAAATATTCGGCCCAGCCGAATATGATACCTCTGCTTGTTTACTTTTTTTTAAAAAAGATTTCATAAACTATTTTAATATCCAGATATAATGACCTGAAAAAAAATAAAAATATTAGTTTGTAGGATTTTGCTTCTTTTTTAGAGAATACAAACCCAACAAAAACTTTTTGGTTTTCGTTAATAACAACTACTTATTAAAGTAGTTTCTTGGTAATGAGGCGTCATTATTATTTGCCTACTCTGTATTACATTAATAAGTACTCAATAGTATAATAGCACAGAAATACTGGAATCACGTGGATGAGTTGGCTAGAGCGCCGGATTAACAACCAGAAGGTTGTTGGTTCAACCCCATTCTGAAGCTGTTAGTTTTTTATAACAAGATATCTTAAAAGATATTTTAAACTAAATAGAGTTTTTGTCGCTTAGGCTGCCATGTGCGAGATGGTGTACTGAGTAAGACGTTAGTCAGTTAAAACGAATGATTAGTTTGTGTCCAAGTTCGAGTCTCACTGACGGCAAAATTTTTTTGTTTTTTTTTTATTTTTGTTTTCGTTTGGGTATATATTTTTTAGTACCCCTAGAGTCAAAAAATAACTACATGAATTTGTGGACAACTCGAAGAAAAATAACTAGTTATTCAGGCAAAAAATAAGTAGTTTATTTTTGTTTCCAATTATACCTGCTAGCTTACTAGGAAAGCAAAGTTTTTGCTGGGAAATTACTGTAAAAACCTTTATCGTAAACCATTCATCACCATCATAGATGATGTTTACAAAGAACACCACTGTGGGACGCTGAATAGTGCTGATGACGGTCGTGGCTGATTAGAAAATGCTTTCCATTCTACCGTGTATCTAATAAAAACTTTTACAATTTACAATTCTTCTACAATTATTTAATCAACTTAAGCCCAAGTACAAAAAATTAAAATTATTTAAATATTTTTGTATTAAATTCGATTGATAAATTTTGGATCAATTTAAATAAAAAAAGAGTTCGTAGAATCTTGTCCACAAAATTCGTATATATTTATGTAAACTCAATAAGAGGTTAGAAAAGTGCCAACATATATAAAATAAAATAAAATAAGTTACATTTTGAAGTAATAATACAATATAATATAATAATATTTATGTTAATTAAAACATTATTAATTTTGTTGCAATTTTATTCTACATACGTTATTTTATTAAACACAATTTTAAATTAAATTTCTTTAGCACAAATCTTTTCCTAAAAAGTTCATGTTATTAAAGAAATCTGTGTTTATTAACATTTTGATATTAGATTTAATTTAGCCAGACACATGATCTACTGATAAAATGCATAAACCTGAATAAAGTAGTGTTAATTTAATTTACATAATTTAACAAATTTAAATTAAATTTGTTTAAACAAATTTCAAATATTTTTAATTAATACAAATAAGTCAAAATTTTTGTAGAAATTTTATAAAATTGCCAACAGTAAGATTCCAGCAAAAACTTTTTGGTTTTCGGTAATAACAACTACTTATTAAAGTAGTTTCTTGGTAATGAGGCGTCATTATTATTTGCCTACTCTGTATTACATTAATAAGTACTCAATAGTATAATAGCACAGTAATACTGCAATCACGTGGATGAGTTGGCTAGAGCGCCGGATTAATAACCAGAAGGTTGTTGGTTCAACCCCATTCTGAAGCTGTTAGTTTTTTATAACAAAATGTCTAAAAAGATATTTTAAACTAAATAGAGTTTATGTCGCTTGGGATGCTATGTGCGAGATGGTGTACTGAGTAAGACGTTAGTCAGTTAAAAGGAATGATTAGTTTGTTTCCAAGTTCGAGTCTCACTGACGGCAAATTTTTTTTTTTTTTTATTTTTGTTTTCGTTTGGGTACATATTTTTGAGTACCCCTAGAGTCAAAAAATAACTACATGAATTTGTGGACAACTCGAACAAAAATAACTAGTTATTCAGGCAAAATATAAGTACTTTATTTTTGTTTCCAATTATACCTGCTAGCTTACCAGAAAAGCAAAGTTTTTGCTGGGATGGATTTCAAATATTTTGAAAATACTTTAAAAAACTTTAGACCTAAATTAATTTAGTTACATAAACTATTTTTCTTTAACTTAAAGTTTTCTGTCGACTGTAATTTTTTAATTTATGAAAAATATGTAATAAAATTGATTTGTTTTTTTATGTAAGATATCGTTGCGTTGTGCATTTTCTGTAGAAAATAGAATTTGTTACGTTTTTATGTGACAATTAAAAATTTTAAATTTTAAAAACAAATACATAAATATTATACGGAAAAATTAAAAAAATCGACAAAAAGGGCACCAAGAAAAGAAGAAACAAAAGAAACAAAAATTTCCTGTGCTTTCATAAAAGGTAAGGGGATAAATGGATACGTTTTTACCTTTTGAATAACTTTCATAAATTTACAGTGAACATTACGATACACCTATTTTACCTTACACACTGAGACTACTGAGGCCTTAATACAAAAATACGTTCTCAATTTCAAAATCCATTTCAAGTTGTTAATTTAAATGAAAATGTGACATTGTGACATCTTCACTTGACATGCAAGTGTCAAAGTTTCAAATAAATCTAAGGTGAATTTTAGTTAATTTAACCCTTAATAAGTAGATCAAAAAACGTTAACAAGAAATGGACGAATACTTGTAAATAAAACCTTAATATTAATTTAAGGTTGTCATTTTGTTAAATGCTAAAAAAAGATTTTATTTTTTATTTTCTCTATTATTCATACAACAAACAAAACACATGACAATAATTTACATACAAATATTTAAACAACAAATGTAAGACGAAGAAGAAGAAGTTACATATCTACAAGTCTGAGACAGTACAAACATACATACATACATACATACTCTACATGTTACTAAAATTTATATTAAAAAAATACTACGCCCTGGAATCTTTATTCTTATTCTATAATTGTTAATTTAGTTAATGTTTCAACAAGACAATGTACAACCAAACCCCCTTTTGAGAGGATCCTGCGGGAGATATGATTTTGTTTTGTTTGGATTTAAGTTAAGTTATGTTCGTGCTTATCATATGAATTGTATTTCTAGAGTAGTTGTCATACTTTCTTTCTTTCATTCATTTATTTATGAATTATACTTTAATAATTGTTGAGTGTGTGAGTTAGTTTTGATTTTTACATATCCTGGGGTGTTGTTTATTTAGAAAAGGTTGAATGAAATGTTTATATTCCCCTAATTTTTCATTTGTTACTTCATAAAAATATTGACACATGTTTCTGTAGAAAAAAATCTCTATGAAAGTGGCCATGAGTTGGGAAGGTTATCAATTTTGTATTATTTTTCTTTTTATATTTATATTTTTTGCCAACCATAAAGTTTTTAATCCTTTAGGAATAAAAAAAAAATAATAATTTATGCAAAAAGTATCTCACATTGTGAGCGCTTCAAAGGACATTTATTGTATAAAAGTATTCTAACTGTGTTTTTATTGTGAATAGATAATTTAAGGTTAATTGAAATTTGATTCTATAAATAACTTAAAAAAAGTCTTGAAATAGAAATTAATAAGCGTTAGAAATGTCTTAGTATTTCATATGAAAGTTTATTGATTCTATATGCATTAATTTGTAAAGTTTTATTTTTATTTATTCATGTGGCAACGTTATAATTCGTGTAAATCATTCACAATAGTAACGAAAAAAAATTAAAGGAATGATTAATAATAAATTTAAAATTTTATAAGAAATTTTATTTTATAAATTGTTAACAAAATGAAAATTGTATTTTATTAAACAGTTGCAATCGGAAATTGTCTTTGTTATCTCTGTTTGGCGAAACCAAACGGCAAACTGATGTCAAATGATCAGAAATATTTTTCATAACTTTGTTTGATATGTTTCAATATCTGAACTGAATGATTAGATTCTTGATTAACAAAACAACAAGCAGAGTTGTTGATCGTATCAGAGTTGTAAAAGTTTTTTTTTTTTTTTTTTTTTTTTAACAAAAGAGTAGCAAGAGACTAAACTAATTTTCAAAAAATCTAAGTAGTTTGTCGAAAACCAAACTCATGCAACAACAAAAGTCATGTAATCGGCTCCATGAAATAATTCCCCACGAAATGAGTTCACAAAGATAAAATGAAAAAAACTTCCCAAAATTTTGTACAGTGCACAACAACAACGATAATTGGTGTGTTATTTCATTTTTTGAGACTTGAATTTCTTTTTTTAATTGGCGAGTTAATTCATTTGAATTATAAATTCATTTTTAGGGACATATTACATAAGAAATAAGTAATGTAATAATGTAATATTACATTATATTTACCGCACACATATTCAATTTAACAGTTAGATAAATATATAAAAATTTGAAAAATATTTTCCACAGACTGTCACAGAATTTCCTTATGTAGTTCAATACCAGATTTTGTTCTAGTCTTTAAATATTTCAGGATCAACACATTTGCCCGTTAAGTAAAAATATGATACCTTTATTTTATATACTAATAAATTATAAATTTATAATATAAGAAGTAGACATTTTATTAATAAATTATTATTCTTTTTTTTTTTTGAAAAATGGTAAAATATATTATAATTTATTCCATATATTTAAATATATATATTTATTAATTATTATCTGGGTTAGAAAATATCAGGATCAACACATTTGCCCGTTAAGTAAAAATATGATACCTTTATTTTATATACTAATAAATTATAAATTTATAATATAAGAAGTAGACATTTTATTAATAAATTATTATTCTTTTTTTTTTGAAAAATGGTAAAATATATTATAATTTATTCCATATATATAAATATATATATTTATTAATTATTATCTTGGTTAGAAAATATCTTAGATATAATATGATAGATGAAGTTATAAAATAACTGAACAAGTATAAATAATTTTTCTGAATAAAATACAATCTGTAATTCTCAGAACAGATAATTATTACTTCTACATATATTATTCATTCATGAAAAACTAATTACGACGCCAAAATTCGACCTAACATTAAAATATTAGAACTAGTTTCAAAGTTGCACTTCTTTTTAATTAGGATATATTCTTGTAATTCCAATTAAAACGAAAAAGAAAGATATAGTCGGCCAAGACCGACTATATGATACCCTATACCATTGTGTGCAAGTATAAAAATTCGGGAAGGGGACTTATATTACACTTGAGGCCAATTGAATTATCTTTAAAATTGCGACCCGTATTTCGTGGATAAGGTTTACATGGACAGCCAGCCAGACGGACGGACATCGTTACATCGATTTAAAAAGTGACTCTGAGTCGATTTGTATACTTTAAGGTAGGTGTTGGAAACCTTTTTCTATGCGTTACAAAATAATATCCCAACCACCTATGGTGGTGTAGGGTACAAAAAAACACACATACACACACCCATAGCACTCCGGAGCCGAATGTTTTCGCATTTCCACATACACAACACGAGGGTTAACGAAGCTAAGCAATTGTTAGCGAATAAAAACAAAAAATTATATAGCTTTGTTCTAGCTCTCAACAAGGTAGATACATGTCACATGGTTAAGCAAAAACAAAACTCATAATAAAGAGCGTAAAAAATATTATTTTTTGTGTGCTAGATATAACAAACACATACGCAACAAAGAGCGTAAACAAGCCAAATACACTAACACATTCACATTTTTAAGCCCTCTCTTTGTGTCTATCGCTGATCTAAACAAAAATAACGAAACTCGTGTTCTGCTTTTAAAGCAGCGAAAAGCAGAAAGAGGGACATACAAATTTGAATGTGTGTTTTATTTGTTTACGCTCTTTGTTCCGAATGTGTTTGTCATATCTAGAACACAAAAAAATAATAAATTTTTCTTGCGCTATTTGTTATGTGTTTTGTTTTTGTTTTTGCATAACGATGTGACATGATTTTAATTTGTTGAAAGCTAGAACGCAATTGTTTACCTTCGTTAACAGTCGTGTTGTATATGTGAAAATGCCAAAATCACACGGCTCTGGAGTGTTTTGGGCCCCTTTGCCTGTTTTAAAGTCAAAATCCAAAATTAATGAATAACAAATGAGAGTAAAAATACTGTATGCTCGAAAAAAATTAGTTTTTAATATCTTAAATGAATTGTTACTTTCTATTTCAAGATTTAAAATTTTTAGTATTTAATTTAGAAATTGCTTAGTTATTTTATTATGAAATTAGTCCCCAAAAACAAGGTGTTATTTCATTTTTTTTAAGGTTTTATTTCATTTCGTTTGGAGATTTATATCATGGGGAATTGATTCACATGAAATAAATTCTGTTGAAACGTAAACAACTCAGTTTTTTTTAAAGCTTTGAATATGGAGAGGTACCAAAAAAATAAAAAATAGCATATGCGGAAAGTTTCTTCATTATTATTTTTTTAAGAAAATCGCTGCGAAAGCCATTATATTTTAGTGGAAGTTTATGGTGATTATGCTTTAGCTGAGGAAACTTATTGTAAGTGTTTTAAGCGAGTTGAACTTGGCGATTTCAAAGGAGCTTTCTGAAGAAGAGGTACTGGAGGCTTTACTCGATCAAGACTCATGCCAAACGCAAAAAATACTTCCAGAATTATTGGAAGTAGAATAAGTAACGATTCCCAGACGTTTAAAAGAATTTGGATTCTTCAAAAAGCACGGAAATTGGGTGACACAAGAACCGAAGCCAAGAGATACCGAGTTTCAATTTTGCATGTCTGAAATCCTGCTTCAACGCCACAAAACGATGTCGTTTCTGCATCAAATTATTAAGAGCGATGACAAGTAGACAAGTAAGTGCAAAAAATCGTTCACGAATCCTGGACAACCGGGAAAATCGACACCAAAGTCGAATATTCCATATCCCAGTCGCCAGGGTTATGCTCCCTATTTAAAGTTATCAAAAGAGTGCCACCTACTATGAGCTCTTAAAACTAGGTGAAACGGTCAGAGGAGACCTGTATCGAGTACAATTGATCTATTTGAAAAGAGCATTGAGCGAAGAACGGCCAAAATATACAACCAGACACGAGTTCAAAAATTTCCTTCACGATAGTGAACAACTCCCACTGCTGCTCTGGAAATGTTCTTGGATCTTATTCCCTTTAACTTAGTAGGTAGAGAAATGGCTTTGAACATGCCCCTTAGGATTGTATTAATTCGGCAATGGAGAGATTGTACTTATGGACATTGCTCTTTGCTTTATGGGAGCGAATTTACTTGGCAACACACAAACTATTTTGTCTCGAGTGTCTGTTGCGAAACTAGTTTCAAGTACTCCATTCTGAATACCGAAGGATTCGATAGTGGAGTTTACTGCAGAGAACTTAATTGCCGCCTACCCGACCATTGCAGTGTTTTCAAGAGGAAGGTTGCTCGATTCTTGGTTGGTAGGGACATCCCTCACAGGAATATTAATATCTATTCGGATAGCCAAGTGCCTATCAAAACCTCAACGACCAATATTCTGCCGTTCAGATTAGACCATGACAATATCAGCCTGCAGCACAATCTGCACTTAATTTGGATGCCTGGGCACAGTTACATAGACGAGTTCGCCAAAGTAGGTACTACCACACAGATCCTTCCGAATAACAAAATTTAGATATAGCAATGGCTATGGGCAAGCTGGCAAACGATCGTTGGAGAAGAACACTTGCCCAGTTGTGAGAAGTCTCTGGCCAGAACTCAATTCAAGCCGATCTAGGATGTTAACATATTTCTCAGGAAATAAAAATATATTTGGGATTTTCTAGCACAATTGTTGGCCTAAGTGAATTTGCCCTTCGCTCCTATGGCCGTTACAACCTAACCCAACCAACCGGTTTATTTGATGAAGTTTCGTATCTCACGCAGACCACTCGGAGACAAACCCTATCAGTAATCCTCCGGTTTTATTTTCAGGCCACTTAAATCCGGCAAGTGGTAGAAAAAAATCTTCTCTTTCTCTTAATTGTTACATATTCCGCAGTAGCCATTATAAGGAAGTTTTGATGCCAGGGTGTGTAAATCAATGGAATTATTAAGTTCTGAAACTAACTTTTTTCATGGGAAGATTTGATAACTAAAACGGCACAACGGAATCCGTCCAAAACTAAAATCTATTTTAATTTCAAAATGCTTTCTCAAAAGGTCTTATTTTTTACTTTCCTTCTCTGTCGGTGTTGCCGTAGTTGCAAACTAAATCACATATTTTTACACTAAATTTATGTAAAATGGAAAGAGAAACCTTTATATTTTATATTTTTTAAATATGGAGTATGAGAAAATAATTTTTTATACTCTTGGTTTTGTTGTTGTCATGAGAAAACAGTTTAAATTCTTTTTAAAAGTAAAACTTTTCAGAAATCATTCTAACTTATTGTCATTTTAAATAAAGAGATTATTCATTACAAAATATTTTCAAAAACTTAATAACACACCCTCGCACATAGAACACATATATAACGCCCTTTTAGCTTTAATGCAGAAGACACGTAAATGGATATTTATTACACAAAGTTATTAAAATTTAAAAACTTTACGAGACTCTGACATTGACAAATGTTTACTCAACTTTAGAATGTCAAATATAAGAGTTTATTAGCCATAAATAACATTTAAGTTTAATAAATTACAAATTTCTTCTTACTCACCTATTTGATAATTGAAACATATCCATCACATGATCATGGGGTAATTGGGGGCCATAATGACGGCCATAAGCTTGAGATCCATAGGATCTATAAGTACCAAAAGGTGCATTTGGATACCACATGTTTGGATGGTAGTATCCGGGATTTGAATGTGAATTTGTTGAAAAACTAGAACCAGCTGACGTTCCAGCCGCTGCTGCTGATGACGAACTACCCGTTTCCGGCTGAGTACTATATAAGTAGGGTAGTTGTGAGTTATTAGGTAAATTTGCATTACGATGAACATGGGTTGATTCTGTATTGGGTGGTGGTTCCATTTGTGTTGGCATGTCAGAGAAACTGTAATTAAAATGCATTGCTGAACCCGAAGGTGGTCTAAGCATTAATTCCGCTGGATTATATTTTATATCAGGTTCAATTAATTCTCCTCCACCACCAACACCATAGATATCTAGTGGATTGGGTTGAGTAAATAAGTTATCTTGTTCTGCAGGTTGAAATTCTGAATAATCTGAACCCACATGTGATACATTGTCATCTTGAAAACCCATATCATCTTCTGTTATATCACCAGCACCACCACCACCACCACCACTAGAAGACCAATTGTTTAGAACATTGTTGAAATCATCATTATCATTTGTATCCATTTTGATGTGAACGTAATTGTTATTCTCTTTCTCATCGACAATGCTCGAATCGAATTGTTCACTTAAATAAGGAATGTCATCGGTTTCAAATTTACCGCTTTGAGTAATTATTTGATCGTTGATGAAAAGATTTGCTGCAGAGTTTTTTTGTGTGTGTACATTATATGAGTTGAGGCTATTCATAGCGGAACACATGCTATAATAAAAAAAAAATAGATAATTTTATTAAAATTATTGAAAAGTTTTTAAAGTTAGCTGGATAATATAAAAATAAACCTTAAACGCCTTATTTATACTAAATTTTTATTATTTATATTAAATTTACAGAAGTTTTATTAAATTAATTTTTTATGGAAAATTTTTGTATAAAGCTTTGAAAAAATTTACACATTTTATTATGAATAATGCTGCAAAAATATAAGATGACATATAGCAAAAAGAAATACAAATATTCTAACTAGTTTTTCATGTGTAAATGAATCATTTAAACTCTTTTTTTTTTATTTGTAAATAATTTATTTACAATGATTTTTATTCAATTAGTTTTAATTTTCTATTAACTTTTTATATATTATTCTACTTTTATTTAATTCAACTTTTGAAAGCTTTATTATGTTAATTATTTTATTCTGAAACACTTTTTAATGGCATTTTAATTATATACATATTTATTTAATATTTGAATTTCTTAATCAGCTGTGTTGATTTAACTTTTCGACACACAAAAATATGTACTTAATTCAAAGAGAATATTTGTTTTTTTATACAAATATCTTGATACAAACATGTTTATCCAATTCACAAGATATGTTATTTGAATTATTGAGTTATATGTTATTTAAAATAACACATTATTTAAAATTTGTTGAAAATTTATGTATATGGAAATTTAAAGTAACATTTTAACATTTTGAAACCTATGTTTATTAAATCTGTTAAAAATTATTTTGTTTGAAAATTTATTGATTTCTTACAAAATATTTAATTTTTTATTGCATTTTTCTCTTTAAATTTTCCACAAAAATTCAAATTTTCACCAAAAAATTAAAATTTTCACCAAAAATTCAAATTTTCACCAAGAATTTAAATTTTCACCAAAAATTCAAATTTTCACCAAAAAATTTAAATTTTCACCAAAAATTCAAATTTTCACAAAAATACCAACTATTTACTAGAAATTCGATTTTTCATTCCAAAATTCAATTTTTCACTAAAAATCCGATTATTCACAAAAAATTAAAATTCAATAAAACTGATTATTCACTAAAAATTCGATTTTTCAATAAAAATCTGATTATTCAAAAAACTAAATTTTCATCGAAAATTCAAATTCTTACAAAAAAACCGATTATTCACTAAAATTTGATTTTTCACTAAAAATCCGATTATTCACTAAAGAATTTCCTTCAGAAAATTGATTTCAACAGATGTCTGTCTCTACATCGATATTTAGAATCCTTTATTTGTATAAAACCAGAATATATACCCAGCAAAAACTTTTTGGTTTTCGGTAATAACAACTACTTATTAAAGTAGTTTCTTGGTAATGAGGCATCATTATTATTTGCCTACTCTGTATTACATTAATAAGTACTCAGTAGTACAATAGCACAGTAATACTGCAATCCCGTGGATGAATTGGCTAGAGCGCCGGATTAACAACCAGAAGATTGTTGGTTCAACCCCATTCTGAAGCTGTTAGTTTTTTATAACAAAATGTCTAAAAAGATATTTTAAACTAAATAGAGTTTTTGTCGCTTAGGATGCTATATGCGAGATAGTGTACTGAGTAAGACGTTAGTCAGTAAAAACGAATGGTTAGTGTGTGTCCAAATTCGAGTCTCACTGGCGGCAAAAAAAAATTGTTGTTTTGTTTTTATTTTTGTTTTCTTTTAGGTACATATTTTTGAGTACCCCTAGAATCAAAAAATAACTACATGAATTTGTGGACAACTCGAAGAAAAATAACTAGTTATTCAGGCAAAAAATAAGTAGTTTATTTTTGTTTCCAATTATACCTACTAGTTTACCAGGAAAGCAAAGTTTTTGCTGGGTATTTTGGAAAAAAGAGATTTTTATTAGAATTCCCTTGAGAAAATTGGTGGTAATTTTCGAAAAGTAGGAAATTGCAAATTTTTCAAGTAAAGCTTAGTGAAAACATAAGTGACCATTTTTGAACAAATATTAAATGGCTGAGAGAAAAATAACGTTGCAAAATCGATAACGGTTGTGATCACATTGACAAAATAGCTTAAACTACTGCTCGGATCGAATTGAAATGCAGTCATTTTATTGGATACAAAAACCAATTCTATGGTACCATAATACGAAATGGCACCCCATACCATTATTCCGTCCTCTCGGCTGTGTCTGCGGCTTAAAAATAATTATTCCTTATTTAGGTCATGGAAGTAATAGTTATACCCGTGGGGACCATCATTATTAAACTTTTTTTCATCGGAAAATACAACTTTAAACCATTTATCGGTCCATGTCATTGTATTTTTGGCAAACTGTAGTCGTTGTGATTTGCGTTTTTCATTAAGTGGTGGTTTTTTGCAGTTTTCGTAGGACTATGTATGGGCACGACTTTAAAATACGGTACACTGTTCTTAGACTGGCACTGACTCCACTTTTTTCACGTATTTTTGATACCGACATGGCAGAATTTGATGCATTTCTAAAAATTTTTCGTCTTTCTTTTGGAGTTGTTGCCATTTTCTTCCGCCCTTTCATCTCAAATATTCGAATCTTACAAAAAAATTAAATTCGTTAATTAAAGTGAAAATATTGAAGAAAATTTTACAAAAATTATCTAAATCAAACAAAATTTTTTTATAATTTTTAAGCATGTTTGAAAATTCGAACTTGATTTCAAATATTCGAATTTTACAAAAAAAAAAAAAAAAAAAAAATGGAAATTTTGATAATTTATGATTAAAAAATTTAAAAACACATTTTTGTAATTGTTGTTGATGTTCGAAAAAAATTCGAATTTTCGAACTTTATCAAAAAGTTGAAAGTTTAGTAAATATGATACCAAAATCACTTAAATCAAACATAATAATTAATTTTTTAAACATAATAATTAACTTTTTGTCATTTTTGGTTAATATTTATTTATTTTCGAAAAACTCGAATTTTCTAACTTTACTAAAAAAAGTTTAAATTTCGTAAATATGTTATAAAAATCAACTAAATTAGAGAAATTATAATTTTTGGACATGTTCGAAAATTCGAACTTGTTTTAAAATATTTGAACTTTACAAACAATTAAAAAATATAATGATTCATTGTTAAAAGGAACATAAAATATATATATATATATATATATATATATATTTTGATGTTCGAAATAATTGTTTATATTCGAAAAATTCCAACTTAAAAATGATACATTTCGCAAATATGTTACAAAAATACTTTAAATGTAAAAGGCATTTTCAAAAATTTTAACTTGATTTCAAATATTAGAATTTTGTAAAAAAAAAAAAAAATTGTGAATGAAATAGAAAAATGATTTTTCTATAATTTTTGGTCATGTTCGAAAATAATTGCTTATGTATATCATCTAAATCAAACAAAAATATTAATTTTTATGCATATTAGAAAATTCAAACTTAATTTAAAATATTTGAATTTAAAAGAAATTGGAAATTTCGTTAATTTATTGTTAAAAATAGTCTAAATTTCATAGATAATATTTTTATAATTTTTGTTCATGTTCGATAATATTTGTTTATGTTAGAAAAATTCGAAAAAAGTTAGAAAAACTTTATTAAAAAAGTTACCATTTCGTAAATATGACAAAAGGTATTAATTTTAGGCATGTTCGAAAATTTATTTGAACTTTGCAAAAAATTTTGAAATTTCGTTAATTTATTTTTGAAAATAGTCTTAATGAAATGTATATATATATACATTCTAAAGATATATATGTATATGTATATATATATATTTTTTTTAAAGATATATATATATATATATATATTAATATATATATATTAATTTTTGGTCATATTTGATATTGTTTGTATATGTTTGAAAAATATCGAAATAGTTTAAATTTCTCAACTATGTTACCAAAATAGAGTAAATATAAAAAAAGATTAATTTTTATAATTTTTAGGTATGTTCGAAAGCTCGAAATTAATTCTAAATTATCGAATCTTATATCAATTTTTGAAATTTCTTTAACTTAAAAAATTGAAAAGACATTTTTATAATTTTTGTTGATATTCGAAAATCATTGTTTATGTTCGAAAAATTCAAACTCTCAAACTTTATTCAAAAAGTTAACAATTTCGTAAATATGTTACCAAAATCATCTAAATCAAACATAATATTGATTTTTGGGCATGCTCGAAAATTCGATTACAAATATTCGAATTTTAAAAAGATTTTTGAAGTTTCGTTATATTATTTATTGTTAAAAAAAAATTTAAATAAAATAGAAAAATATTTTTTCTAATTTAGGTCATGTTCCAAAATACAGATAAATGTATAAAAATTTCGAATTTTCAAACTTCGAAAATATTTTATAAAAATAATACAAATCTAAAAAAATATTAATTTTTAAAATTTTTTGGCATGTTCCAATTTTCGAAAGTGATTTAAAGTTTTTGAACTTTACAAAAAAAAAATTGTGAAAATACGATAATTTAATGTTGAAAATAACAGTGGTCAGCAAAGAAATGCTCTTTTAAACAACAATAGATGGACTATAAAGAATTTGACGTTGTTTTTTATTCCCCCTTAATAAGGTGGTAACGTGAGTATATATCACCATAACTCGAAAAAGGGTAGTCTGATTTCGATAAGTGAAACACCAAAAGATACGGTTCAAAATTGCCTTGAAGTTATCTTAACATTATTACTTTTTATCTGTTCAATAGTTTCGGAGTTATTCAGAAATTAGTGTCGGATTTTTTTTTGTCTCATGCAAAATTCAAATTTTTTTCTTAAAAGTTCTTTTAAAAAATTAAAACGGTTTTTTCAATTCATTATTATTAGTATAAATGTTACTAAATATATTAAAAGATTAAAATTTTTTTTTTCTTATTTAAATTTGTATGTTTGTGATTTCTTTAAAATTTTCAAAATATAAAATTATGTATAAGAAAATATTTTAATATTTTAATTCTTACAACATCAAGGTTCTCGCTTTAAAATACTTAAAATATCGATTAAATTTTAATAAACGACGAGAACACACCGAACCTACCAGACCAGATCAGACATTGTGTAATGTTTTGTGGTTTTACATCAAATAATTATAATTTTTCATGTTAAACATTTTTTTTTTTTTTTTTTGTTGTATTTGTTGATTATTTCATGTTCTTGTTGTTATTTGTATAACTACTTTTGTTTATTTTCAAATGTTTTATATTTAAATGAATTTTTTTGTTCTGTTGTTGAATTTTCTTTCCTCTACAATTTACGAATACTAATTTTAGTTGTTTCTGAGGAGATTCCAAACGATATACAAAATAAGATTAATTAGCTAAAATATGTGGACCGGTTTTTAAAGTTGTTTATAAATATTTTATATTTTTTGCAAAAAAATTCTGTAAAAAAATACAAAAAATAAACAAAATCACAATTAATAAAAAAAGTGCAAATTTATATTTGTTTAGAACACATATGATACCCTACACTTAATAAAAACATTTTGCACTAATATTTTTTTTTTTTTTTAATTATTTAAAAATTAATTGAGAATTTCTGAATTTATTAAAAAAGAAAAACGAAGGGTTTCGTGCAACGAGAAAACCTGGTTTTCCTAAAAATAGCCGTTCAAGTTTTTAATCTAAGTTTAATTGTTAGAAAAAATTTGAAAATCGATTTTTAACAAACTAAATCCCTTTATTCATTACAGATATCATGTAGAAAATAAAATATTTTTCATCTTTTTGTAGCTCATTAATAAATTATTATTTCCTTCCCATTTAATATTTCCTTTTGATTTGAAGAAAGAAACGTTTTTCTTGAAAATCCTTAAGAAAAAATTTAGTAACAACTTTAACAAAAATATTTAAATATAAATAAATAATTTGTTATTTAAAGAAAAGCACCAATCACAAAAAAATGCCTAAATATTGCACATTTCACTCAAATTCAAATTTTAATTCATTAATAAAAAATCAATAATAAATAATTAATCTACAAGAACTAAAACATAAAAATCATGATTCTTTTTGTTGGCCTTTGGGGCTTATTGTATTACTGTAAATAAATATAAATCGATTAAGTTCCAATTTAAAAGCTTGATAAAATTAAGATTTTTGTTTAATTTTGTGTATTTTTTTTTTCAAACATGACTTAAAATTTGATTTGTTCCAAATATATGTTCGTCTATAACCTTTTATACTATTTCATAATTTTCCTTTCTCCATCCCTGTTATAGTGTATAAGTACTAGGGTTGTCATTCGCACACAAATTATTCGATTAATCGAGGAAAAAAAATTTTTATTCTTTTGGAACGAACAAAATTTTTCCATTTACAATAAAAAATTATTTTATAAATTTTCGAATAATTTTTCAAAAAGAATTTTTTGTTAAATTATTATATCGCATACTTATGCCTTTTTGAAATTATAAGTGCAAAAACTTTTGTGATAATTGAAAATTTCATTAGTATATATAAATTTGTAAACCACATTTTAATAGATTTCGGGTTAAAGTCTTTTACGGACATTGAAGTCACAGTATTATTTGGAAAAAAAGTAGAATAACTTTTCTAAAGATTTAATCAAACGTCTTTAAATTAGAATAAACGGGAAACGTTCCAGCACATATTATTTTTAATATTCAACAAAAAGTGAAACAAAAATATATGCAAATGGTTTATTTTGAGATTTTTTCATTTATTATTTATTTCAAAAATTATTTTAATGATTCAAGTGATGTGGAATTAACCAAAGATTCTGAAATGTATGATGATGGTTTGTTAACTGAACTCAATCAATAAATAATACTAAAAATTTAGTAAATAAATTTTAGCAATAATAATGATCATTTACTTTATTTAGAAAAATCTAAAATGAAAAAAAACTATATATGCTCTTAATGCTATTCTTAGTGTATTGCCTCCATCAATAAAGAATGGTCCGAAGTGCTTTTTGTAATTTTTAAAATAAAGGGTGATTCAAGTAGAGATACTTTTTTCAAACGGCCTTTTTTTGACAAATCACGTGTGAATCGTGTCATGCTGTCTTGTTATTTTTGTTTATTATTGTTTGGCATTTCATAATGAAAAGACTTACGCCTGAACACGTTCTGTGAGGAATGTGTTTCGTGCACTTCGCTCAACTTATGGTCAACATAATCGGCCTACTGAGCGTACTATTCGCAACACCATCACCCATTTTGAGACCCAGCATTCATTATTGGATAATATTCGACCGAATAGACCACGTCCAGCACGCTGTGAAGAAAATATAGCGGCCGTAGCTGAGAGTGTACACGAAGATCGTGGAGAGTCGATTCGGCGCCGTTCGCAGCAACTCGGAATGACGTATGGAACGACTTAGCGCATTTTACGTCGAGATCTTAAATTGAAAGCGTACAAAATACAGCTTGTGCAACAACTAAAGCCGCTCGACCTTCCCAAGCGACATCGCTTCGCTCTATGGGCTCTTGAAAAGTTCCAAGGAGATCCGACGTTTTCGAGGAAAATTTTGTTCAACGATGAGGCCTATTTCTGGCTCAATGGGTATGTAAACAAACAAAATTGCCGCATTTGGGACGAAGAGCAACCTGAAGAGATTCAAGAACTGCCACTTCATCAAAAAAAAAAAAAAAAAAACAACGGTTTGGTGTAGTTTGTGGGCCGGTGGAATCATCGGTCCATATTTCTTTAAAAATGATGCCGGTGCGAACGTAACCATCAATGGCGACCGTTATCGTGCCATGACAAGCGACTATTTGATGCCTGAAATTGAAGCTCGTGATCTCGGCGACATTTGGTTTCAGCAAAACGACGCCACTTCCCACACATCGCATCAATCAATGGATTTATTGAGAGAACACTTCGGTGAGCACATAATTTCACATTTTGGGTCGGTCGATTGGCCACCAAGATCGTGTGATATCACACCGTTAGACTTTTTCTTGTGCGGATATGTAAAGTCTACAGTTTATGCGGATAAACCCGCTTCGATTCAGGCCTTGGAGAGAAACATCACGCGCGTCATTCGCCAGTTACCAGTCGAAATGCTCGAACGAGTCATCGAAAATTGGACTCAACGGATGGACCATCTGCGACGTAGCAACGGCCAACATTTGATAGACATAATCTTCAGAAAATAAATGCCAAAGAATGTTCTTTCGAATTATAATAAACATTCCCCATTACATTTGAATGTTCTGTATTTTTTTTTTTTTTCTTTAAAAAAGTAGGGAACCTCGAAATGGATCACGCTTTATGAACTATGTAATATTAATGATGATATAATTAGTAAAGGATCGGCCAAAAAAATATATCTTAAGTGTTTTTATAATTTTAGAGTAGAGAAATTTTGAAAATTCATAAAATAAAATTTTAATACTAATAATAATTTAACTTTTCCTCAAATTTCGGTCATTATAGCTAAGTTGGACAATTCTTTAGTCAATTTCGCGTAATTTTTGAAGCAAAATTATATAATTAATTTAATTTATCTCAATAATTTAAGCTAAAAACGTTTATGTATGTATTTTATCTAATAATAGTGCGGAGTAAACAACCATACAGTGATTGGCCACATTAGAGAGAATAACAGTGGACAATACAAAACTGACAATTTACCACTAAATTAACTTAAATTTTTAGGATTAAATATTATTATGTTTTCGAAAATTTCTCAACAGTACAAAATATTTCAATTGGATGCGTTTTATGTAAGATAAATCGGCTATATCTCTTCTTCTACTTAAGCAATTTTTACAAAACATATATCACTGGAAAGCTTATAGCTATATCTTACGCGTTAACTAGTTAAATTATTTTGCTATTTATCAAATATGAATTTTTGTCCTCATTTATCCAGCCATCCCCTTTTGATATCCTTAAAAAATTTGGCTTGTGAATAAAGCAGAGTTATTGATTTTTTGCCGGAATTTATTACCTTGCACTGTGCATCGTTCGATTACAACTTTTAAACACACAGACCACGCTGTGTACAATTTGATACACTTTTGACACTGAATGGTGTTATTTTTTTAAAATTGGAAGTATAGTTAATACTGATATTAACTTTCCATAAATAAAAAATAAAAACAAAAATAATAATGTTATTTGAAATTATAAAACAATTATATTTTAATTCAATTCATTTTCGTGATTTAAAAATCTTTTAATTTGTATGTATATAAAACAACATGTTCAATATTAACATTGATCGTTAAAGGGATAAAAGTTATAAACACAATAATAACTATGAACTCATTATTAAGATCGTGTATAAATATTATACATAATTTAATTAATTTAATTCATTCTACGTATATACTTTATAGTCATAATACCACTTATTTATATTTTTCTCAATATTCAGAAAAAATCTTTGTTTTTGGCACCATACCGAGTTTCTCTCTTTATTACAAACATTATAACAATATTTCTAACTATAAAATTATCATTATAATAATGATTTATATGTTATATTTTCTATCTACATATTTTTACTTAAATTCATAGAAATTTTATTTTACTCACAACTATTTCAACAATTTGATTTTAATACTTATAGGAATATTTGTAACAAGAAATTGCGCACTTTTTTTTTTATATGTATTACAAATAAATAAACATATTTTCACATTTTATAATTGTTTATATTAATTTTATATATGTAAGTCATATTAAGAAATTGATAATATTTTATTTATTTATTTATTTTTTTAATACTTTGAGCAATATTAATATACGAGGGATGCCTTTTACTTCTTATATATCTTTTTGAAAACGACATTATTGTTTCCTATGGTAGTATTCATGACGTTCAATTCCAAGGCGAATTCAAACAAGGCGAATTCAATTCAACAATAAAAGTTTTCAACCTAGGTGTGTATTACCAAGTCTATATTACTAATCCTAAAGAATAGTATGAGACATACAAGAAAATTTTATAAAAAGTTAACTTCTTACCTCTCCAGTAAAAACTTTTTGGTTTTCGGTAATAACAACTACTTATTAAAGTAGTTTCTTGGTAATGAGGTGTCATTATTATTTGCCTACTCTGTATTACATTAATAAGTACTCAATAGTATAATAGCACATAAATACTGCAATCACGTGGATGAGTTGGCTAGAGCGCCGGATTAACAACCAGAAGGTTGTTGGTTCAACCCCATTCTGAAGCTGTTAGTTTTTTATAACAAGATATCTTAAAAGATATTTTAAACTAAATAGAGTTTTTGTCGCTTAGGCTGCTATGTGCGAGATGGTGTACTGAGTAAGACGTTAGTCAGTTAAAACGAATGATTAGTTTGTGTCCAAGTTCGAGTCTCACTGACGGCAAAATTTTTTTGTTTTTTTTTTATTTTTGTTTTCGTTTGGGTACATATTTTTTAGTACCCCTAGAGTCAAAAAATAACTACATGAATTTGTGGACAACTCGAACAAAAATAACTAGTTATTCAGATAAAAAATAAGTAGTTTATTTTTGTTTCCAATTATACCTGCTAGCTTACCAGGAAAGCAAAGTTTTTGCTGCAACGTACGAAAAACAACTTGTTTTTTTAAAAAAAGTCTAATTGAAATTTTGGACTAACCAAATCAATAACTGGGTCAAATCTCTATTGAAATCCTTTGATTAGATCTTGAAAATCAGATCTTAAAAAGATTCAGCAAAACAAATCAAAATTTCAGGACAAATTACAAAATTCTTGTTAAAAATACTCCTGGGAAGATTTTGCGAAAATAAATCAATTCTTTGTTCCATAAAATAGAAAAATTATTACAAAAATGTTTAGGACACATAAGACAACAGATTATTATTATAATAATCACAATTTTCTTATTTATCATTGTTTTTATTCTTTAGTATAGTACAAAATTGGATTCACTACCTATTTTAATAGCCAGATTAATTTTCATAATTTGCCCAAATCTGTACATCCCTAAGATTTTACCTACGTCTAATGAAATAATTTAATTAATCTACCCTTTGATATAACGAAAATTATTTGCAAAAAAAATATTAACTAAAAAGTAAAAGAAATTTTATGCCATAGCTATTTCAATGACCTTATGTGTATTTCCCTCAAATAACATAGGATTTTTAACACCAATTCATTGCCTTATCTATAATTTGACCTCACCGCTCTCAAGATACGTACGCCGTTCAAAATCGCCAGCGATGTCACAATAGCCGTCGTACAATCACATCCTCTCCCGACAACAACAATGATTAAGAGATATCTTGTGTTATTGTCCAGTAAAAACTTTGCTTTCCTGGTATAGCTTACCAGGAAAACAAAGGTGGTATAATTGAAATCAAAAATAAACTACTTATTTTTTGCCTGAATAACTAGTTATTTTTGTTCGAGTTGTCCACAATTTCATGAAGTTATTTTTAGACTCTAGGGATACTCAAAAATATGTACCTAAACGAAAATATAAATAAAACAAAAAAAAAAAAAATTTACCGTCAGTGAGATTTGAACTTGGACACAAATTAACTATTCGTTTTTAATGACTAACGTCTTACTCAGTACACCATCCTGTACTTAATTTTCTAATAGGGCATTCAGACCGACGCGAAATTACGTACTTTCGACCGAAATCAAGTTGAAATTACTTAATTTCCCATACATTTTGACACTTGCGAAATTACATAATTTTGTGTAATTTCGACGAAATTACATTGAAATTACGATGCCCATTTCCGTGCAGCTCTGTACATGGTTGGAAAAAATACTTTTTTTCAACTATGCACTGCATGCTTCAACCGTGAGAAGAAAAAAAAAACAATTGACAGCTGATCTTAAATTTAAACACAAATCTTAAAATTAATTATTAAAGTGATTTTACAAAATGAAACCTATCCTTTTTACATTTTTAATTGTTTCAAATTAATATTTTCCAATTTAGTAAGTAATTGTTTCTTATTTGTTTCCATTTCAAAATACTTTATTTACCCCTATAATAATTTAAAATGTAAACAATAAGTGTCAGCTGTTCACGAAATTACATTAAATGTCATCTAGCTAGTATGAACACTCTAGATTTCATTCGTAATTACGGCATGAAATTTCGTAATTTCGCGCCGGTCTGAACAAGGCTTAAGAGATAAAAACTTTTTTAATGGGGTTGAACCAACAACCTTCTTATTGTTAATCAAGCGCTCTAGCCAACTGATTCACGTGATTGCAGTACTACTGTGCTATTATACTATTGAGTAATTATTTATGTAATATAGAGTAGAGATATAATAATAATGACGTTTAATTATCACTACTTTAATAAGTAGTTGCCATTACCAAAAACCAAAAAGTTTTTGCTGGGAAGCAACAATTAACAGACATAAAATCACTTGGATTCATCTAAAAGTAATAATGGAAATAAAGTCAATGTCTGAAATCTTTCTTCACAATATAACAATATGAAGTCTTTATATAATTTTTATGGGCACTCAAAAGTGTATGCTTTTTGATAATTAAAAACCGTATGTGAAGCCTGGCCAACAAAGTCGAATATACTTGGTAATGCTCCGTATCTGGTGCGATCATAAAATTTTCATCTATTTAAATTGTTAAAAACGTGTAAAACATATCACTACCAAATATAATCCGTTTACAATTAAAAATTTTAAATACTTTTTCAATTAATATTTTTCTATACCCTACAAACATTTGGAAGATATCTGCCTAGAAGAAATTTACGCAATATTTTTTTTTTTTTTTTTTTTATTATTTGAACGAAAATCATCAAAGTAATATTTTTCTAATATTGTATTTTTATTAATTTGAAGAAAATTAGGCAATAAACAACAAAAATTTTATAAAATTTTATTATTATTTTTATCTTCAAAATATTTTTCTACAATAAATTGATGATATCCCATTGAGATCATCTGAAAGAAATTAAAACAATACTTTAATTTTTCAGTCACAATTTTTTCAGTTGTCGAAAAATTGTTTAAAAATGAAAAGTATTGAAGAAATTTATTGTCTTTTAGCAAAAAATCGATATTTTATGTGAGCGTTTTAATTTTCGTGCTTTATGATGTTAAGATTTATGTGCATGCCTGCTTTACAAGATGTAAAAGTTTTTCTTATTATATTATTTCAAAATTTATTTAGTGATCATTTTTCTATACATATATTTATTACATCTTTCAGAAGATTATCTGGTGTTATCTTCTTTTATCACCTAGTTGATTATATAGCAATATTACTTATTTTTTTCTTATTGCTTAGATGTATTGCCTGTGGCGCATCTCTCCCGATGGGGGAAACTTCCGCAATAAAAATATGATTATTGCGGCAATAATATTTTTCTTCTAAGCAATACGAATTCGAATTATTCTCATATTATTTTGCTTGTAGGGTATTTTATTTAATGCTATATTTATGTATTCGCTTTTATTTTGTTTGTTTACATTTTTTATTTATTTTGTCAAATGTTTTTGACGTTGTGCTGATAAAACCCAAAACAAAATGCCTGTTGTTTTTGCTTTTGTTAAATTTATTGTAACGGTACTGTCACCTGTTATAATTACGTTATGGTAATGTTATTGGATAAGTAAGCAGGGTTATATGGCGATTAACCCCACAATTTGATATTTGCGTTGATAATATTAGCGTTTTTTTTAACAATATGTAGCAGCTAAAATTTAAAACGTAGTGTAGAATGATCCGGGTTTGGTAGTTCATTTTCCTTGCTTCTTGGAAGACGTTTTGCAAACAAATACTATTTACAATTAATAGTTCTTTTATACTTCAAACGTACACTAACAAAGTGTCCGGATTTCTCAAGAAACAAGCGACCGTTTGATTTTAAATGCTTCGTTTGGGTTGGAACTTATATGGGGTAAGGGCAACTTTTTTTTTCGGAATCATATGCATAGATCCAGATTTCATCATCTGTAACAATCTCATAAACACGACTTCATGGATATAGACCGAATTTTTTCTTCATTTCCTTGCAAAAATTAACAGGCATCTTTTTTTAACTATTGTAAACTTATATGTGGTTAAAAGAGAGAAACTGTTCTCGACGCTCAAATATTTACGTTTTATTGAATACTTTTTAGTGGAATTAATGCTAAGGAACTTCTCGATCACACGATATGTCAAATGTCGGTATTGCCTAATCAGTGCACGCACAGCATTAGGGCTTTTTAGTAGAACAGTCGCTTTTAGAAGGCCTTCACAAAATTTATTCTGGGGGTAACAGTATCTATGATTTAATTCCGCATACCAGCGATATAAGGAGCTTAATTTTAAAAGCAAATTAGGGTTAAAAAATATATTGTTTTTCAATTAATTCACATCGACAAAAATCATTGCATGAAATTGTTTGTTATAAAATTAAATTTTTTGACAAAAACGATTTTTTTTAAGTAACAGAAATAGCTCTCGTATAAAAAAGTTTCTGAGAAGATCTTAAAAACATCATATTTTATGATTCCGTTGTCAGTTTTAACTTAAGTTTCATAGTTTTAACGTTTCGCAAAACATGAATAGCGCCCCTCGTACAACTTAAATGTTTAATAATAAAATACACAATATAAATAGTATAATTTTAAATTATACTATTAATAAGTATTTATATATTATACAGAAAATATTTCAGAAAGAAAAAATGTAAATATTTAGACCTACAGCAAAAAAAAAAAAAAAAAAAAACGCTAGATTTAATTGTAATCAAAATGTAATAAAAATTTTATACTACTAATTTTTCCATTGCCCTACAGGTTACAACAATGTTTTGCTGCAATTAAAAAAAGAGTATTATTTTGGTTTTAGTTATTATTAGTTAGCAAACAGGGAAGCAAAAGAGTTTAATTGTTATAATTTTACACGAGCGATTTTTCCACTATGACAAATGTCAAATTCTTATCATGATAAGAATTTATCATGTGTAGACCAAATTTAATAATATTATTACAGCGTTATGATACAATTGTTGTAGTTCAAGCGAAGATAAATTTGTTTTGCTGCCAAAAATAAAACAAAAGATAAAATTAAAGAAAAAAGGAAAAGATTACCATTAAATTTCGACAACCTCGACGAAAAACAAAAAAAGTGATTTAATATAATAAAATTTTATCTACGTGTTCCCATATATGCTGAAAATTGCAGTAGCTCTGAAAAATATTTAACCATACCCAGCAAAAATTTTGCTTTCCTGGTAAGCTAGCAGGTATAATTGGAAACAAAAATAAACTACTTATATTTTGCCTGAATAACTAGTTATTTTTGTTCGACTTGTCCACAAATTCATGTAGTTATTTTTTGACTCTTGGAGTACTCAAAAATATGTAGCTAAACGAAAACAAAAATGAAAAAAAAAAAAACAAAAAAATTATGCCGTCAGTGAGACCCGAACTTGGACACACACTAACCATTCGTTTTTACTGACTAAGTTCTTACTCAGTACACAATCTCGCTCATAGCATCCTAAGCGACAAAACACTATTTAGTTTAAAATGACTTTTTAGACATTTTGTTATAAAAAACTAACAGCTTCAGAATGGGGTTGAAGCAACAACCTTCTTAATCCAACTCATCCACGTGATTGCAGTATTACTGCGCTATTATACTATTTATTTACTATTATTTTATTATACTTATTAATGTAAAACAGAGTAGGCAAATAATAATGACGCATCATTACCAAGAAACTACTTTAATAAGTAGTTGTTATCACCGAAAACCAAAAAATTTTTGCTGGGTACCTTGTATTTTTGCCATGACAAAAATTTATAAACCGTTTTTGTTTAGTTGTTGTGACACTCCCTTAAAAATAATATCTAGCCTAGCGACGAATTTTCACCCACCAAAGCTTTTATAAAAAGACCTATGTGTAGATTTCCTTGAGAAAAAAAAAAAAAAAAAACTATGAAGAAAAAACAAAAATATTAAAAATTTAAGTTTCTTACTGCCTGTTTTTATAACACAAGCGCAAAAACAACTCGTCTAACTTACATTAAAACAACAACAAATTTTTAAATTTTGTTTTTGTTTTAAATGTAAGTTAGACGAGTCGTTTTTGCGCTCGTGTTATAAAAACAGGTAGTTATTCGTAAACGCCATTCGTGAACTCCAAAAGTTATCGATTTTTTACAAAGCATAAAATTTTCAAATATCTTAACGGAAAATACAAAAATCAAAAATGGAAAAAGGTTGCGAATTGACAAAATAAAACGTTTTTTTTTTATTCTGAAAAGTAGTAAAAACCATATAAGACTTTTCGACAACGCACCGCAGATTTGTAATTTATGGGAAAGTCTTTAAAAATTTATTTAATTCCTTTAAATTAACAATTCAAATAATAAATCATTTAACAATGTATTCAAAAATAATCAATTCTCCTCCCTCACTCTCATTGTTGTCATCAGCTCTCACAAATACGAAAAGTAAACAATATTGCATGTTTGTTGGTTTGTTTGTGTGTGAAATTTATACATCACATATATTTTTTTAAGATTGTGTACAAACAAAATTATCGTTATTTTGTTGTATTTGTTTAAAATAAAAACAACAAATAAGATTTGCGATTTTTATACTATTTATATTAATATAATCATTGTTATTTTATTAAAAAAGTATAGTTATATAATTAATAGGCAAATATATTTTTTAATTATTCCTTTTACGCTCATACTATACATCCGATTTTAATAAAAAAAAAATATAACATTAGCAGGTTGCCAGATTTGATGATTTATCGCCATTTTGACGATTTTTGATACTCAAAAATGACCTTTTTACGATTTTTTATATTTTTTATATTTTTCTTTAAAAGTAAATTAGTTGGTACATAAATATTAACAATTTAAATAAAAATATTCTTAATTTTTGTCATTTATAGAAAAGATTTATGGGAACCAATATAATATTTTAATTTTATTATATAATGGCGAATAAACACTTTCCGAAAGGCCGAAACCATTTGCAATTTTTTTAAAAATTTAATTTCATAAACAAGACATTAGAAATATTTAAATAGCAATATTAAGCACCCAAAGAAATTTTTGATGAATTCATTCAAAATGAAATTCTTATATCGTCAATGGGTTTACAAAAACAACTATGTGTTTTTTTTATAACTTCGAGAGACAACTTATTTTTTTTTTTTTTTTTTTTTGAAATTCATACAAAATTACATATTCATCATTTTTATACATATATTATCGGACTTAATAGATACTACTTGACTTTTATAATAGGATGATAATATAAAATTAATGTAATTTTTTTTTAAATTTCTTTTTATCTCAAAATTTAATCATAAATAAAAAATTTTTCATCAAAAACACTATGATCATTGGAAATATATTTCACAGGTAGTGCAGAATATACATTTTATTAAAATTCGTTCATTATTTTAGAAGTTAAGGTAAAAGTTTCTACTAATACAAATAAATACAGCGTTACCAATTCAGCGCTTTTCGCGCTAGATTTGGCGCTTTTTAACAACCCAAAAGTCGCATTTTTCTGTAATCGCTTTTTTCAAAAATTCATTAATGTTTTTATATATGCAGTTTAACAGTAATAACTAAACATAATAAGCAGCGGTTTAACTGAGTTTACCTTGTATAGATTCGCACTGATTTTAACGTTTGTCTTGATAAAAATTTGTATAATATAGACACTACGTAGATAGTTATGTGAGAGAAAAACAAAACTAATTCAATTGTCAAAAACTTAATTCACATAACAACCATAAAAAACAACTAGAAGTCCAACTTTCTCTCAATAAGCCTAACTCAGCTATCAAAAAAACTTATCTCTTTGTATGTGTTAGAAGAATTTCTACAGAACTAATTTATGTGAAGAAAGTAATATTTTTTGTTAAGTTATATTATAGAGTTAAATTTTATGTACCAAAATCAAAGGATTTAATTCGATTTAGCGTTTTTTTATGCGTTTTTGATTTTTTTCTGCGCATTTTGGTTGTAAATAGTTGACAACGCTGTATAAATACATATATAAAATATGTATATAAGCCTCAAACAAATGAGCGTCCCAAATTATTCTTCTCTATTTTATTTCTCATATCTCTCAGTCGACTCCCTCAATTTAAAGCAGTGTCATTGTTGTTATATCTTTACAAAGACAAACTATATAAGTTGTAATAACATAACAACATTGATTTATAGTTTTTTTTTTTTTCAATTTTAATTGAGAGATTTTTAAGAGAGATAAACAAAATAGAAAAGTGTTTAATACTTTGAATTACTTTGTTTATTTGAGTCTTATGCATTTTAAGAAACAAAGTAGAAACTGTAAACAATTTATATTGCATTTTAAAATGTGTTTTTATATCGTTCTTTTTTATGATGAAAAATTAGCATTTGCTAAATTTTTATGTAAAATTTATTTTATTTGCGTTATCAAGATAAGCTCGTTTTATTGTTCTTTTATTTTGGATAACTAAATTCAGGAATCGTAAATGTTATGGAGTTTATTAATAAAGGTAGTAGATTATATTTTTACTTTTATATTTTTGATCCAAAACTACAGTTATTTGTTGATTATTATTGTTTCGAGTATAAATAAAAGTTATGTGATTATTACTTTTTTCGAAGGAATATAAAAGTTATTTCATGATTTTTATTGATAGTATTGTAAATCGACAAAATGGAAAATGTTGCCATAACGAAAAAAAGCTTAAAAACGCTAAAACGAAAAAAGTCAAAATAAAAAAATCGACAAAATATAAAATAGCTAAAATAAAAAGTCGATACAAATAAAATCGTTCATGCAAAAAAAAACGTAAAATAAAAAAACGCCAAAATGAAAATAAATTTCCTAAATCGCCAAAAAAAAAAACGCCAAAACAAAAAAATCAGCAAAACGCAAAAAATGACAAATCGGGAAAAACTGTGGAATGAAAAAAATTATCGAATTGGAAAAAATGATCCATTTGAAACAACTAAGAAAGATATAATCAGTCAAACCCGACCATATGATACCCCACACCATTGTGAATGTCCATAAAAATTCGTGGATAGGTCTTATATTAGACATGTGGACAATTGTAGACCGATACTTTTACTAAGTGTAAAATAAAATATACTAATACAGAATATTACGTTAATACTAATATTTTTATGAATTTATGTACTTTAGGCTGATTCCCGAAAGATTTCTTATATGAGAGCTATGGTAAATTATGGAGCGGTCCTCATGAAATTTGGCACAAAGATTGATACTTATACAAAACTTCCTTACACGGAATTTCATTAAAATATTACTATATTTAAGGCATTTATGATCGTTAAAACCCTATTCTGGGAGGATATTTGTATGGGGGCTAGGTGAAATAATGGACCGATCATAACCAATTTCAATAGGCATCGTCCTTGTGTCATGAAAGTCCTACGTGCCAAATTTTATTGAATTATCTTCAAAATTGCGACCTGTACTTTGTGCACAAGGTTTACATGGACAGCCAGCCAGCCAAACGGACGGACGGACATCGTTAGATTAACTCAAAAAGTGATTCTAAGTCGATTGGTACCTATGGTGGTGTGGGGTATAAAAATCTTCAAAACGAAGAATTTTGAGATTTATTCGCCCTCTTTCTTTAGGAGAGATTTCTGTTTTGTTATTGTATTTAACAGTTTGGTTATTTTATTTGTCACAAATTATCGCAGATTTTTTTGAAAAGCAGGATCTATAATATTGTAAAATTGGTAAAAAATATTTGAAATATATTTATTTACTTTACAGATTACAATTTCAGTTTTTGATTAGTTACAATAGTTAAACGTATAGACATTTTTTATTAGATTGTTAATAAGCGGTTCTATATTTTCTGAAAAATATTGTATATCAAAAATTAATTTTATTTACACTAAACTTTTTTAATTCAATACGATAGGGGAAGCGGAGCACCTCAGGTATAACCTAGTATAAATAAGAATATGTGCTTTTTTTCTTTAAAAAAAATATTTGTATTTATTGATATACCTATTTATTTTTATGTATGTGTTTTTTTTTTTTTTTTTTTCTAATAGAAAATTTTATTAGCGAGAACGTCAAATAAAAATAAAACTAAATATAGTAAAAGTAAAAAAAAAAAAAATGCTAATAAAATTTCTATGGCCGGTTTTAATTGAATTGTTTATCAATGCAATTTAAAATAACAAAAAATAATAAAAAATAAAAAAACATTGTCGTTGTACTCGTATTAAACAGACCTTGGAAATTAATGATTATATTTAATTGATGTACAAGTACTTTGAAAGGGTTTTACTATTTGGAAATAGTTTAAGAATTATGATTCGTATTATAAAATTGATTAAAGTATTTTGTTGTAGAATATTTTATCGTTATTGTAATTTTAATTTATAATTTAATTATGTATACTATATTTTAAATTGTTATTAGTTATTAGTTATAGTTATTAGTTATATATGTATGTTTAAAATAAGAAGAAATCTTATGTTAGTTTTGAGATTAATGAAGAACTATGTACACTACGTATGTGTTATGACATTTTGTAGTGGGTAGTAGTTTTTTAATATAAATTTGTTTATTTTCTTTTTTAAAGCGTGATCCATTTCGAGGTTCCCTACTTTTTTAAAGAAAAAAAAAAAAAAAACACAGAACATTCATATGTATTGGGGAATGTTTATTATCATTTGAAAGAACATTCTTTAGCATTTATTTTTTGAAGATTGTGTCTATCAAATGTTGGCCGTTGCTACGTCGCAAATGGTCCATCCGTTGAGTCCAATTCTCGATGACTCGTTCGAGCATTTCGACTGGTAACTGGCGAATGACATGCGTGATGTTTTCCTCCAAGGCCTGAATCTAAGCGGGTTTGTCTGCATAAACTTTAGACTTTACATATCCTCACAGGAAAAAGTCCAATGGTGTGATATCACACGATCTTAGTGGTCAATCTACCGGCCCAAAACGTGAAATTATGTGCTCACCGAAGTGTTCTCTCAATAAATCCATTGATTGATGCGATGTGTGCGAAGTGGCGCCGTCTTGCTGAAAACAAATGTCGCCGAGATCACGAGCTTCAATTTCAGGCATCAAATAGTCGGTTATCATGGCACGATAACGGTCGCCATTGACGGTTACGTTCGCACCGGCATCATTTTTAAAGAAATATGGACCGATGATTCCACCGGTCCACAAACCACACCAAACCGTTGTTTTTTCTGGATGAAGTGGCAGTTCTTGAATCTCTTCAGGTTGCTCTTCGTCCCAAATGCGGCAATTTTGTTTATTTACATACTCATTGAGCCAGAAATGGGCCCCATAGCTGAACAAAATTTGACTCGAAAACGTCGGATCTTCTGGGAAGTTTTCAAGAGGTCGAGCGGCTTCAGTTGTTTCACAAGCTGTATTTTGTATGCTTTCAATTTAAGATCTCGGCGTAAAATGCGACAAGTCGTTCCATACGTCAGTCGGAGTTGCTGCGAACGGCGCCGAATCGACTCTCTACGGTCTTCGTACTTCAGCTACGGCCGCTATATTTTCTTCACAGCATGCTGGACATGGTCTATTCGGTCGAATATTATCCAAAAATGAATGCTGGGTCTCAAAATGTGTGATGGTGTTGCGAATAGTACGCTCAGTAGGCCGATTATGTTGACCATAAGTTGAGCGAAGTGCACGAAACACATTCCTCACAGAACGTGTTCAGACGTAAGTCTTTCCATTATGAAATGCCAAACAATACTAAACAAAAATAACATGACAGCATGACACGACTCACACGTCATCTGTCAATAAAAGGCTATTGAAAAAAGTATCTCTACTTGAATCACCAATTATTACAAAAAAAAAAAAAGAATAAAAAGAAAAATCGAAAAATGTTTCTGAAAGATACTATGAGAAATTGAAGATGATCTCGAAATTATACCACAAAGGTAGATTTACCTTCCAAAGAAGACTAATTGACCATTTTATTTGAATCAAAACACAGTCGTTGTAATACAGTGAGTCCAAAATAGAGCAGAAGATTTTTATTAAAAAAACTTAAGATTTCATTGCGTTGACGATATTATATTGTCAAATATGTTGCATATTTTGCACACATACAATTAGGAGATAGCCGTCTATCAGTCCGTTCTGTGAAGATGGTTTTTCCAAAGACTCTCGACATCTTAGGGATATGTGTAATACAACAAAATATGGGAAATGTTCTCGGAATGGAAAACGGTAAAATCGGTTATCGGTAGTGGAAAGTTATCTAGTTAAAGAACAAAATTATCTATTGAATAAAAAAAATTGAAGTCGCTTACCAGGAAAGCAAAGCTTTTGCTGGGTATGAACAAAATTTTGTTTTTTATGAAAAAACTTTGGGAATAAAGTCATGTTCGATTCATAATATTTATGAAAAAATTTTCCAATATATGAATTTTTTTATCTATGCAATTTCAGATTCCTTTTTTATTAGGATTGCACATGAGGGTCATTGCCTTCTAGCTTCTTTTTAGAAGAGAGAAGCGAAGGTCTTGCCTTCAATCACACGCCGTGTAAAAAATAAATAGTGTTGGAATGCGAGTGGCATACCTTATGGTTGCTAAATAAACTATTTTAGAATGTTCCTTTAGTCCCTTTTTTTTTAGCTGCGATCTCATCTTCTTCCTATTAGAATAGTTATAAAATAGCCCCTAAGTTATACTTAATTAATAAAAAAAAACTGGTTTAAACATTTTTTTTATTTTTAATTTAAGTTAAAAATAAAAACTAACTAACTTACCAGTATTATTGGGAGAAAATTTCTGTTGTTGTTTTTCTATAATTATTTTTAGTTTGTTTATATTTTTGTTGTTTTTTTTAGCAGCTAAATAGTTTAAAACAATGTTTTGGTGAGTGAATGGATTGTTGTCATATAACTTGAAGAACGATGGAAGTAGAAGTATGAAGGAAGGAAAAACAAAAACCATTAACGACATGAAAACAACTGTAACTTAAAATATAACTGTAGAGAACAACTACTACTTGTTATTGTTGTTATAATGATAACAATGTTGTGATATTGCTTACAAATCGTCATGGCTTTTTTTTTTTTTTAATATATATTTTGTATTTTTATTGTTAAATGTTGAGGGTTATTTTTAAAATGACGCCAATAATACCGGCACTTAATGTTTATTCATTTATTTATTTTCATTTTAATTTGATTTACAATTTAGTAGTTTGCATTTTTGTTTTTTCCTTTTTTTTTTTTTTTTTTGTTATTTCGTGTATTTATAGTTTATAGTATTTTTTAATTGTTTTTTTAAGGTGTTTTTTTAAACTATTGTTCACAGTTTTAAAACTGTGCAGCTGTTTTATCTGTTTATTTGCTTTTCTTTTTGTTGATTTTTTTTTCTTCTAACAAGTTGTTGTTATATTGTGTAGTATAAAAAAATACCTTGTTTTATTGTTTGCATTAACAATTGTTATTTTTTTTTTTATTCTTTTAGTTTTTGATAATGTTTTTGTTAATTCTTAGTGCTTTACTATTAATTACAAATTTATTTAGTTAACTTGGAGGTAGTTTTGATTTGTTTATTATTTCTTGTTTCTTGCATTTTTTTATTTATTTATTTATTTTTTTGTTTATTAATATTATATTTATTATTCAATTGGTTTTATTGTTAATATACATTTTTTGTTATTTTATTCCTTTTTTGTGTTCATTTCTATTAATTAGCATCTTCTGGTTTTTGTTTTTAGAATTTAATTTATTTATATTTTTGTTTTAAAATCTACGTAGACAAAATTTAGTAATCATATTAATTACACAGGTCAACAAAATCGCAAAAAAATTATATCGCGAAAAATTCTGCAAAATTCTTATTCCTTAGGCTTGATATAGTGTATAAAGTTAAATGAAACTTTTCCATCACATCACAATTTTAACCCATTGATGACCAAAGAAAATATTCTTCCCTGAGAAGTTTTCTAGGTAATAGCTAGAGAAAATTGCTTTCCTGAAAATTTGCTTTCTTGGTAAGCTAACGGGTATATGTAATTGGAAACAAAAATAAAATACTTATTTTTTGCCTGAATAACTAGTTATTTTTGTTCGACTTGTCCACAAATTCATGTAGTTATTTTTAGACTCTAGAGGTACTCAAAAGTATGTACAATTGATTTGGACACAAATTAACCATTCGTTTTTAATGACTAACGTCTTACTCAATACACCAACTCGCACCTAATTCTCCAAGTGACAAACATTTTTTAGTATAAATATATGTTTTTAGACATTTTGTTACAAAAAAAAAAAAAAAAAAAAAAAAAAAACTAACAGCATCAGCATAGAGTTGAACCAACAATCTTCTGGTTGGTAATCCAGCGCTCTAATCAACTCATCCACGTATACTATTGAGTACTTATTTATGTAATACCGTGTAGGCATATAATAATGACGCCTCATTACATTGCTACAAAAATGTAGTATAAGTCAAGTCTCCAACTTGCCACACATATACCCTATGTGAATACCCCTAGGTGAATACAGAGGTAACTCTGTATGTAGATAGCCAGGCGGCGCTGAAGGCCTTGAAAGGAAATTTTTTCAAGTCTAGGCTAGTTAGCGACTGTAAGAAGTCTCTTAGCAGATTGATGGGAAATTATCATATCTGACTCTGCTGGGTACCGGGTTATTGCGAGATAAATGGCAATGAGGTAGTTGATGAATTAGCTAGGAACGGCTCAGCTTTGGATAGGGCTGCAAGTGAAAGTGAAAGAGAGACCACCTCTAGGCTTTTACTTCAGGTTAATTAGGAAGTGGATTCGGGATAGAACCAATCATGCATGGAAACGTAGAAAGGACTGCAGATTATCAAGGGTCCTATGGCCTAAACTTGATAAAGCAGATACAAATATACTTTTAAGCATGAAAAGGGAAAACCTGAAGACTATGATAGGTATTCTGAGAGGTTATTGTCCCATAGGGGGAATGATAGGGAATTGGGATAGAAGTTCCTCCGATCTTTGCAGAATGTGCAGAATGTGTCACTGTCCATGTCTACAACTAAGTAGGCAGATGTGGTTAGACAAACGATTCGTTGACGAATTGGACAGTATATCGAGAATAGATCTCGTTAGATTAATAGGATTCGTCATGGGAATAGGCTGGCTAAGAGGGGGTCGTTAGCTTAGAGCGAACGATTTAGGGCGGTAGCACTTTTCCTTTCCAGATTTTTCTATTCTTTTCTATACTTTTCTTGGTCTCAGTTTTTCTCTATCATTTTCCTTCCTCCTGGTCTTTTCTATATTTCTTCTACAATTTCTTTCTATATTCTCTACGAAGGGACTCACAATGGACCTCTAGGTCTCCGAGTGGATGCACATGCACTCTTCTGAGTACTGTGGAACCCTTCTCTACCTACCTACCTATTATCTAGATAATTATATAAAAAAAAAAGCCGAAATATTCCTAGTGACTATACCTACAATATTTGCAACATTTTTTTTCACGATACTTTTTTAGTGTTAACCAGTTACTTTATAATAATTATAATTTTAAAAATGTTTAAATTATAAATAATATTATGGATGTCATATACATTAAGGTTTATATATATTTTTTTAATTGTTTATTTAATTGTTTTCTTATAAATAATTTTTAAATTTATTAATTCTTATTTATTTGTTTATATGAGTTATAAACAGATAAACCACAGAAAAATAACTACTTGTTTTTAATTAAAAAAAAAATTATTGAAGAAAAGTTCTTTACTAATATTTGAATAAGGCAAAACTAAAATTTATCTATAAAAAATGTCGAAAAGTCTTATTTTAAATTCCCCAATTTTTTTTTATTATTTCATTTGTTTACCCATCTAATTCTAAACATTAGTGTTAGTTGAGAAATTATCATATTGTGGGTACACAGACGAAAATTCTTATGTGTTTTTGAAAATCTTTTCAGGAGACTGAAAAAAGATTTAATTTTTTGTATGAAAGTCATATAAAATTACATATTAATCGATTCGAAAACTTCTGAACTAATCCAAACATTAGAATCACTTTCTAATGACAAAAAATATAGTAAAGTTACAAGTAGGACTTTTCGTTAGCTCACCGACGATATGTAAGTTTACATATATAGCTTTCATTCAAAAACCTAAGTTGTTTTTACAACATTATCTGATAATATTCGCGCAATACGTCTTCTATATAATATAATATATAATATTTCAAAAATGTTTGTAATTAAGATCATTTAATAAGTTTCAACAATTTTTAACGAACTTAGGCAGTTACCATTAAAATAAAATTTAAATGAAAAATATTTTTGCAACTTTTATTTTTTTATACATTACAAATCAAATTTAAAAAAAATATATCCTATCGGGGAATAAAAAAAAAAGATCTTTAAAATGTCAAAATATGCTCTAAAAGAGTTAAATATGACCTAAAAGTAACAAAGTATGCTATAAATATGTTCTAAAATTTACTATATCCAAAAACATGCCGTTAAGGGAGAATTATGCCAAAATATGCATTAACAAATGAATGCAAAAATGCTTTATTTTATTTAAATATTTTTTCGATGATATAATTCAATGTACAAAAACATGTACAAGAAAACATGTAATTGCATATTTGTGGTTTCCGTGGTTATAAATATGCAACAAACAAACTGTTATATATATTGTTACGAATTTGTACTTGAATTTAAATATAACGGTTTAAACGGCTGGTTTAAAATTAAATAATGCTTCTCAACCTTTCTGTTTCTTTCTTAATGCTTCTCGACCTTTCTGTTTATGTTAACAGCAGTTAACATATCTGAGGAAATTATTAACATAGTTGTAAACATTGAACATTGAATCAAATGCTTTCACCATTGTTTGTAAGTATGGCAACACTAAATGTTGAAACATTGAAACATTAACATCGAAAGCTCTAAAATTCGAATATAATAGTTTGTCCGTTAAGAACATTGTAGAAAGAAATAGAGCTTTCTAGAAACATCTAGATGGCCGTCAGAACACCATTGACTCAGTCTAATTTTAAGGCTGTATATTCTTGTACATTATTAAAGTGTGTTGTATAAAGTGTGTAATATAAGTACGTATGTATTAGAAAACCTAGTAACTATTTAAACTGTTATTGTTGTACATTTTTAAATAAAATAAAGAGTCGTTACAACTTTTAAACTACAAAACTGCTTTTATTTGCAATCAAAGTATACGGGTTATTTAAAGGAAATAAATCACCGTTTTTAAAATGTAAAAACGTAACAATATATATATATTCAATAAGAGATAATGCAGTTCAGAAATTAAAAAAGTAAATAAATAAAAACACTACATTCCAAAATATTGTAACATGTTGAGAGCAACTTTTTTCTAAAAAAAAAAAACAATCAAACTAAATTTCACTGAAAATGATTCATTTAATCTAACAGCTCTGTTGCTGTCTTAACTATGTTATAAGTATTACAACGTCATATAACAATTTTATATAACAGTTTGTTGCTATTTATAACTAGAGAAACAACAAATATGCAATTACATGTTTTCTTGTACATGTTTCTGTACGTTGAATTCAATCATAAAATATTTATTCGTTATAGAAAAAAGAAAGCATATTGGCATCCATTTGAAGATGTATATTTTGGCATATTTCACTCTTAACTGCATATTTTTGCATATAGTGATTTTTAGAGTATATTTATAGCATATTTAGCTCTTTTAGAGCATATTTATATACTATGTATCCTTATAAGAAATTATGTCGATAGAATGGTGAAAGTTTATAGTGTTGACATATATTAGGTTTATACGCACGTTTATTGCAAATAAATATAAATTGCAAATAAATAACTCACTGTTTATGCGCAAATTTAATAAAGAAATATTTCCCTATTTGTCGTGCTGGATGGGAAAAATACAACTATTATCATCAAAAATTCTATGAAAGTAAAAGGAAGTTGTAACACCGCACATTGGCTCAGAAACGTTTTTCATCTATACCTTTTAAATCGATAGATATTTTGGATTGTTTTTTTTTTTTTTTTTTTTTTTTTTGATGAAGAGATATTTTCTTGAATTTTTCTCCAACAGTTGTTGAGAAATTTAAGGCTAAAGATGAAGTTTTAATTTTTTTATAGCAGTTAGTATGAAAATGCCAATTATTTTGTTTTTTGAATCAGTTTTACTTATAAAAAAAAATGGTATAAGCAGATAAAAAAAAACATTTTAATAATACCCAGGATAATTTTGTGAACAGGTTCCTAGTTTATTAATTCTACCAGAATAGGTTGTTTTTGGACAAAACAATTAAAATTTTTTTAATGTTTATTTTGTTTTTCATTTAAATTACAATAAAAGAAAATTATAATTATTATTCCTTCGGTTGGAAAATTGTCCCCAAATATTTCATATTTAGTTCTATATTATTTCTGTCTCCTAGCAGCCCTTTTGCTTCTTAATCTAAGCCCCGATGTTCTACTTTCCTTTGACTTCGAATGCTAGAGATGAGCGGATCTGACTTTGCCAGTAATATATTTAATAGATCTTCTTTTGTACAATTTCGTGATATTTTTCTAGTATTGTGCTCTCTATAAAATCTGTAATCCTTATTCCTATTTTCCTGGACTTCTTCTGATAGATTTCCAAGTGGTACTAAATGATGCTTAATGACATTTTCTCCATGATAAAGGATTTTGTGAACTGTTGCAGACATATTTCTCCATGGATATTTGGTTGTATTTATTCGTGCAGTTTTCTTCGAATGATCACCAAATTTTCTAGCATTAATTTGTACATCAATAATTGTTTTAAATCTTGAAAAAAAAAAATTATGTCGACACCTGTTATTTCAGATGCTCTTTCGAGATCTGAAAAGAACCCTTTTGATGTGTTCCCATCATTCGTATTGCCTGATCCTTGTTTTGGTTGATCTATAATCAAGTTGATCTATAACTCTTAAAATGTTTCTTTTTTTAAATTCTTAAATCCTTATTGATTGATTTTTAGTATGTGTTCCATGGAAAAATTTTGTAAGTAATTTCATTCAAATGGAAAAAGTGTTCTACTGACGGGTTCAGACAGATACAAAAGTATATATGGAGTAGCAAAATTTGTTTAATCCTTCTATTCCACTAAAATTCAAATTTGACTAAAACATAATACCTGAGAAAACATTTAATAACACAGCAGGTATGAACGGCACAGTGGCACATCATACTATTTCTTAAAGACTATTATCCTACCAACATAACAAAAAATGCAACCAATTATTTATTGATAATAGTTTGCGAGTAATAATAATTTTTTTTTTTATCAAATTTACAAAAATCACATTTTTTATAAAATATTTTGATCTAATTTTTTGGCCACCTTAGTTTCAATTACTATTGCATGACAATAAAATTTTGGAAATTGGTGTTAACAAAAAATTGGACTTTTGGCCAATGAAATTAATTTCTGAGCCGTATACTTTATTTGCAATTAGCTTCACTAATCATGATTAGTTTTCGTGAGTTACTAACTTGCAAATAAAATATTAAATCACCGTTTATACGGCAAAATTTTCATATCTTAATATTTTTAATTGCGAGTAAGAGGTGTGTATAAACTAGTGTTTGGTAAATCAATTTCGATTATGGTCGAAAATCGATTCTCGTTGTCAAAAAAAAAAAAAACGATTATTTTGTGGTCGATTCTTACCAGCGAATTTTATACTGAAATCGATTTTTAGCCTTCGATTAATTGAAAAATCAACCCCGCTTTTTGTATCAATAAATTGCAAAAAAACATTTTTAATTTTCTAAAAAAAAAAAAAAAAAATATTGGGACACGTTTTTAAAAGTCTTTGATAAAAAATCTGTAAAAATTCAATTCAAGAAGAAATTTTTAAAAACAACTTTGAGTACGAGTTATATAAAATCCACATTCATAAGATAACGCTCGCCAAAATACTTGAGCATACACGTTTCCGCAATACCGGCAGTAATCCCTTTCCCAAGCCCCGATTTTAAAGTTCGACCAAAGGAATATGATCTTCCGTCTGTATTTCTGTTATATCCATAGGCAACCAATTTTTTGCGCACTCATTCGCCATTTCAATCCCAGAAGTATAGACAGAGATTGAGTGCAGTTGAGTAGACATTACAACTTCACTATATACGAATTCTGTGCCTTAATTGTGGATTGAGCCTATGTCTCCCAAAACAAGTGCCCTATCTAGCAGATAATATTCCGAGCTCGAATCCAGAGTCTGATTTATATATAATATTTTATATCATTGCATTTAGCGACGTTATTAGAGTGATCTAGGGAAGTAGGTTAACAATAAATAGATCTATTATTTTTATTTTCTTTTGATCTTCTTCCAACAGTCTTACGACTATTGTCTTCACCGTCAAAATGTAAATATGCATATTGAGACATCTAATGGTCCTTTAAAACATAATATAATTTAATTTTAATTATTATTATTTGCTTTTTATTAATTTTACAAATAATAATCGATTAAAAAATCGATTATGGGGTTCGATTAATCGACCATAAAAATCGAAATTAAAATGGTTGATCGAAAAATCGAAAATCGATTATTAACTTTTCATATCAATCACTAGTATAAACTAGTATATCTTTATAATTATAAACAATATAATGTACTTCATTTTCATATATAACACATCTCAACATGGGTAAAGGGTATATAAGATTCGGTACAGCCGAATAGAGCACTCTAACTTGTTTAGTAGATACTGTTGATTTATTATGTATGTGACATTATATGCTTTTATTGTTTTTATTATATATATTTTATTTTTTAGCTTATTGTATATATTATTTAAATAAAAACATAATAATTGAATAATAAACTAGTATGTATAAACGTATTTGATATAATTTTATACACTAGTGGAGATAGGTATAAGGATATTAACTCTATCGAGAAAAAAAATGTAAAAACTTATCATATCCTCTTTTAAACAATAAATAGTACTATTAATAACTTTATATGTTATGCAAAGTTACCATATTATTGTTTTTATCTACTGCCTTATAAATACTGTAAAAAATTAAAACTGACTCACAATTAAACCGTTCAGATTAAAAGATATTGGTGTCTATTCTTGAAAACGCGCCGTAGAAGTGAAAATTTCCATTAAAACAAAAACAAAGTTTAAAAAATTGTTTTTGTTTACCGTACATTTCAAAAATGAAATTTACCGTTTTTAAAAGAGAGAGAAACTCGTTAAAGTTCTCACGTTTATTACATTTTAAAAATATATGGTAAACAAAAACAATTTTTTAAACTTTGTTTTTGTTTTAATTGAAAATTTCACTTCTTCGACAAGTTTTCAAGAATAGACACCATTGTCTCTTTACCTTAAGATTTTTTTTGTCAAATATACATCAATGGAAAGTCAAGAGTTTGTGTATTTTATATATATATTTTTGTTTTAAATATTTATACCCTACACCACCTGATTTTGTAACTCACACAAAAAAAAATCATCCAACACCCATCTTAAGGTATACAAATCGACTCAGAATCACTTTTTGAGTCGATCTAACGATGTCCGTCCGTCCGTCTGGCTGTCCATATACACTTTGTGCACAAAGTACAGGTCGCAATTTTAAAGATAGTTCAATTAAATTTGGCACGTAGAACTTAGTAGGGCATGATATAAAGACAAAGCTTATTGAAATTGGTTATAATCGCTCCATTATTTCACCTAGCCCCCATACAAATGTCCTCCCAGAATAGGGGTTTAACTATCATAAATGCCTTAAATATAGTAATATTTTAATGAAATTCGGTATAAAGAAGTTTTGTATAAGTATCAATCTTTGTGGCAAAAGGTCGGTCCATAATTGACCATAGCTCTTATATAAAACACTCTTCCGAAAATCACTTTAATATGCATAAGTCATATACCCATGTTAATATCATGTTTATATTCGACACAAATAAGTTTTATATAAGTAGAAATCACAGTGACAAATTTTATGAGGATCGCTCCATAATTTACCATAGCTCCCATATAAGCCCACTTTCGGGAATCACCCTAAAGTGCACAAATTAATATAATATTTTGTATTCGTATATTTTATTTTATATTTAGTAAAAGTTTCGGTCCACAATTGTCCACATGTCTAACATAACACCCCTCCAAATGTCTAATATAACACCATGTCCATTAAATACACAATGGTGTGGGGTATCACATGATCGAGCTTGACTGACTACATCTTTCTTACTTGTTTTACCATTGCAAGAGTTATATAACCTTGCGAACTTGACATCTGAAATTTTTAATGTTTTACATATTGCACAAATAGGACTCAAGAAAAAAATACCTCAAAATTACATCTTTACACGTACCCAGCAAAAACTTTGATTTCCTGGTAAGCTAGCAGGTATAATTGGAAACAAAAATAAACTACTTATATTTTGCCTGAATAACTAGTTATTTTTGTTCGAGTTGTCCACAAATTCATGTAGTTATTTTTTGACTCTAGGGGTACTCAAAAATATGTACCCAAACGAAAACAAAAATAAAAAAAAAAATTTGCCGTCAGCGAGACTCGAACTTGGATACAAACTAACCATTCGTTTTTAATGACTAACGTCTTACTCAGTACACCATCTCGCACATAGCATCCTAAGAGACAAAAACCCTTTTTAATTTAAAATACCTTTTTAGACATTTTGTTATAAAAAACTAACAGCTCTAGCCTACTCGTCCACGTGATTGCAGTATTACTGTGCTATTATACTATTGAGTACTTATTAATGTAATACAGAGTAGGCAAATAATAATGACGCCTCATTACCAAGAAACTACTTTAATAAGTAGTTGTCATTACCGAAAACCAAAAAGTTTTTGCTGGGCTGATAAATGTGCCTTGATTTCTATGAAAACTTTAGAAACAAGACGTAAAATTTCTTCTTTATATTTTCTATATGCTATAATTCGTGGATTAATTGATTGTCCTGATTTGCTTCATACCATAAAACTAAATGTACCTCCTAGGCCTCTAAGGCAAAATAATTATATCTTTTATATAAATATTCATAGAACAACATATGCTTTGAATGAACCTTTAATAAAGGCTATGAGGTTATTCAATAAATATTCTAATGAATTAGATTTAAGTATATCAAAAGTCGTACTACTGTTCGAATATAAAAAGATAATAAAAATTGATCTATTTATTGTTAACCTACTTTCGCTGATCGCTCTAATAACGTGAATAAATGTCTTAAATTCAGCACCATAGAATTCAAATATGATATAAAATATTACATATAAAACTGACGCTAGAACCGAGTCCGGAATATTTTCTGCTAGACAAGATACTTGTTTAGGAAGATATAGACTATGGACTTTTTTTTGAACGGTCATGCCACAAGTAAGGCGTAGAATTCGTAAGTAGGAAAGTCGTAATGTCTACTCAACTGGACTCAATCTCTATCTCTTACTTCTAGAGTAGTCTGAGTAACAGTGTGTTAATTTATGACAGGAATTTCATGGGATTTTTGTAGAATGTGTGGAGACGTCGACGAGACCGAGTCTATTGAGCACATTGTGTGCCATTGTCCACGATTGCAGCATCGTAGGATGAAATGGCTGGGTAGCCAATTCTTCGGCGGGCTAAGTGACGTTCGGGACGCAGATCTTGTAGACGTCATAGGATTCGTCATGGGAATCGACGCTTAAGGGAGAATCAGAGGTATAACCCTAGGGGGATTGGTAACATTGCTACCCTTTTATCTTCTACTTCTACTCTCCTATTTTCTGCATTCTATACTCTATATTTCACAGCTATTTCAACGAAGGGACTCACAATGGACCGGGATCGGTCTCTGGGTAGAGATGTGGTACTATCTGGTATCACATCAACCTTCTCTATCTATCTATCTATCTTCATGGGATCAAGATGGTGATTGAGTGCATCTGGTCGAACTGTCAAATAGGGGCTTGAGAAAAGGATTACTGCCGATGTTGTTTTATTGACGATTTCCTAATCTTTATGTGACTGTCCGTCACTACGGGAACGCTCAAGAACCGTTCTCTTGTTTGTTGTTTTTAAAAACAATTTCTTGAATCGTATTTTTACTGATTTTTTTTTTTTTTATCAAAATCTTTTAGAAATTGTACCAATATTTATTTTTTGTCAAATTTAAAATTTTTCTTTGAAATTTTTACAGTTTATTGATACAAAAACTACTTCACTATGCAGGGTTGATTTTTTGATTCATAAGCGGGCTCGTTAGAATCGATCGCAAAATAATCATTTTTTGACAAGGAGAATCGATTTTCGACCATAATCGAAATCGATTTACCCTAATGATGATAAAGATAATCAAATTTTAAAATTTTATTTAAACTTTCAATTATTTTTAAACTGTTCTTATTTTTTCACACAAAACTGTATTTCTTTTTTTTACTATACGTGTGTGTGTGTTTTATATTTGCTCAAAACGTTTAAACAAGTTTGCAATCATAAATTCCCAGAGTTTGTGGACTATAATTAGATAACAGCAGAATGGAATACGAATTTTCTGTGCCGCTACACAATTACATCAGCATTTGTGATGTCTTATCCATTTAGGTTTCGTTGAAATCGAAACATGGCGTCCGCCATGTACCAGGTGCAAGTTTGGGGCAAGTAAAAGATCGATTGAACCTAGTGTGGTAGAAGTTGTTATAGATGTGGTTACAGTAGTGTCGTAAGCCGGCATCCAGTTCGAAGGATCATAAACAATGAAATGACAACTTATAAGTAATTTTTCTTCAGAATTATTTATAATATTAGGAAGCAAAGTAAAAACAGGGCTTATATTTCAAAACTGACACATAATACTGGCAAATTTATTAAGAAATTTTTTTCAAAAATCAAAAAGTATTGAATTGAAAAATTCTTTAAAAAAGTGCTAAAAAGCATTTAACATATTTTTATAAATTGTCAATATATTTAAACCATTTTAAATGCTAAATGTAGCACTGTAAGTGCTAAAATGGCAGCACTGACTAGCAGAATGGAATACGTATTTTCAGACATAAAAATTAAAACAAAACAAGTACAATATAGTTCAGTCATTGTTTCATTAGTGCAGTTTATTTGCATACTGAAAAAGAACAAAAAAAAAAAAAAAAAAAAACAAAAACAAAAACAAAAAAATAATTGCAATTAACATGAACATTGTTGTGTAATAATTAATTTATAAAAATCTGACCGACCTGAATGTACTTCATTATTATTATTTTTTTAGTTACAAAACAACAATAATGTTTTAATTTGTTTTTTTTTTTTTTTTTTTTTTTCTTTCGTAACTATTGAAGCGACATATTTTTACTTCAATTTAAGCAGTTTAACAGAAACATTTAAGTAGAAGATTGTAAAAATTGATTATTTTGCTTAACATTTACTTATGTTTGTACTTATTGGGGTTGTCAATTAATCGACATTGAAATTGATCGAATAATGTTTCATATTTTTTTTTTTTTTTTTTTTTTTTGATCGTATGATCAAATAAAATTTGAATTTTTCGAATGAATAAAGAATAAAAGCTATTATTCCAATAATTAATTACAAATTTAAAAAATCCAAAAACTAATATTTTTTAAATCTATTTTTAGTTTTATTAGCATAAAAAAAAACCCAAAAATAATAATTCATTAACATAGAAGAAAAATTAAGAACATATTCAAATTTAAGTCAAATTACACTGGTCGGCAAAAAAAATCCTCCCCTAAAGACGAATAGTTTAACTATATGGATTTTGATGTGGTGAACACGAATCTGCTTTCAGTTTTTTTTCCAACAGGTCTGTCACTACAACAATATTATGTTCTCATTGTTAATTTCCATTAATTTGGATAATATTATATATATATATATATGTTAAGTTTGCATTCAATAAAATAATTTTAATACAATTGCCTACAAAATTCTTATATTTTTGAATAATTTTACCAGAAATAAAATTTTATTAATGTGAAAAAATATTATTATTTCTGCATCCATTAAATATTACCAATATTTACCTTGATCTTAAACCATATCTTGCTTTTAAACCATATTAATAGTATTATTTCCATAACAATAAAATGTTACAAATAATTATAATACATTTGTTTTTTGCAAGAATGTTTGTAAAACTCATAACTTATATTTAAATATATTTTGTTTTTAATGTTCATTATAATTCTCATTTAGTTTATACATGAACACATATAAGTAAATGAGATATTGTTATATTTGGTGTGATTCAAGTTATTATTAATTAATAAAAATTTTCTTATATTATCTTGCGCATCATATGTAATTAAAATAAATAATATCAATTAATGAATAAATAATAATTGATCTCATACTAAGATTAATATGAAACATGTTATGAGCAATTTTTAAATATGTTATAAAATTTCTTATAGTAAATATTATGTTGAAACTGAATCATAATATGAGAAAATCAGATTATAATTTTATAAAACTGGATCATACCATTATAAAAGATGCTAAAACTCTGATCATAATATGAAAAGTTAGATAATTTTATGATTATAATGTTCATATTTATTATTATTTATGACCATATAGTCCAATCATAATATGTTTCTCTTCGATTCTGGTTCCCGCAATCATATTTTTTTTCCGCGTGTTAGCGTGTCTAATATTACATACGAGTATATTTTACCAATACTCAAGAAAAGTATGTACGATTGATACAAAAGATGCGGACTAAAAATGTCTTTAAACCATCCTAATTTTTTTTTTTTTGCTCTATATTTTCGGAGTTATTTAGAAATTAGTGTCCGAAAGAAATTGCAAAATTGAAGATTATATTTCTTAAAAGTTCTTTTAAAAAGTATCTGTGTTTTATCTTTAGCATAAAGCTGGTAGTGCTAAGAATAAAATAAGCCATGTATCATAAAAACTTTTAAAATAATCTTTCAGAAAGAATATAATTAAGCTTTTTGGCTTTAAAGCGATTTTAAAGCGATCTGACCAGTATAATATTTTACACAAATATTATTTGGACTTGTTTCAGTTATTGTATAGGGTGATCCATTTCGAGGTTTCCTACTTTTTTAAAGAAAAAAACACAGAACATTCAAATGTAATGGGGAATAAAATGTTGGCCGTTGCTACGTCGCAGATGGTCCATCCGTTGAGTCCAATTTTCGATGACTCGTTCGAGCATTTCGACTGGTAACTGCCGAATGACACGCGTGATGTTTTCCTCCAAGGCCTGTATCGAAGCGGGTTTGTCCGCATAAACTTTAGACTTTACATATCCCCACAGGAAAAAGTCTAACGGTGCGATATCACACGATCTTGGTGACCAATCGACCGGCCAAAACGTAAAATTATGTGCTCACCGAAGTGTTCTCTCAATAAATCGATTGATTTATTTATTCTAATTTAAAGACGTTTGATTAAGGGCCTAATTTTGTAAAACACTTCACCTCATTTTGAATAATTTTTCATACAAATTGTTTTTGTTTTTCAAAAATTTGTATGGAAAATTTTTCAAAGTTTGGTGAAGCGATTTACAAAATAAGGGGATAAATCTTTAGAAAAGTTATTCTACTTTTTTTCCAAATAATACTGTGACTTTAATGTCCGTAAAAGGCTTTAACCCGAAATCTATTAACATGTGGTTTACAAATTTATATATCCTAATGAAATTTTCAATTATCACAAAAGTTTTTGCACTTATAATTTCAAAATGGCATAAGTATGCGATATAATAATTTAACAAAAAATTCTTTTTGAAAAATTATTCCAAATTTTATAAAATAATTTTTTATTGTAAATGGAAAAATTTTGTTCGTTCCAAAAGAATAAAAAAGTTTTTTCCTCGATTAATCGAATAATTTGTGTACGAATGACAACCCTAGTACTTATACACTATAACAGGGATGGAGAAAGGAAAATTATGAAATAGTATAATAGGTTATAGACGAACATATATTTGGAACAAATCAAATTTTAAGTCATGTTTGAAAAAAAAAAAAAAAAAAAATACACAAAATTAAACAAAAATCTTAATTTTATCAAGCTTTTAAATTGGAACTTAATCGATTTACAAAAAGAATCATGATTTTTATGTTTTACTTCTTGTAGGTTAATTATTTATTATTGATTTTTTATTAATGAATTAAAATTTGAATCTAAGTGAAATGTACAATATTTAGGTATTTTTTGTGATTGGTGCTTTTGTTTAAAAACTTATAACAAATTATTTATTTATATTAAATAATTTTGTTAAAGTTGTTTCTACATTTTTTCTTAAGGATTTTCAAGAAAAATGTTTCTTTCTTCAAATCAAAAGAAAATATTAAAAGGGAAAGAAATAATAACACTGTGCGACAAATGGTGGGGGTCAGTGATCGGGAAGAGTTCAAACTACCGGGGAAAGTTATATCGGTAAAAAAGAAATTATACGTGTCCCGGGTTTCGCTGGGTCAAGTCTAGGAATCGAGATATATCGATTTGAAGTTAGTAACTATCATATAGGGGAAATTGTGACCTTTGGTGGTCTTTTTTTTGACATAACTCGAGAGCCACTAGTCCGATTGAAGACAGATCCTCATCCGATACAGACTCTGAACAAGTGGGCGAACCACCACGCAAGAAAGTAAAGGGCGCAAACTAACGAAAATAAGTTTTGCGTTCATCGATTTTTATAACCTATGTATCTATTTAATAACCTAATAATTACCTGTAATAATTTTTAATTTTACGTGTTAATAATTATAATAAATAATATATAATAAATATTATCCAAATTCATTGAAACATAAAATCAATATTCTTGTCAAAATGAGATACCTTCACTTAATTGTGAATAAAAGCGAAACGCGTCCATCGATTTTCATGATCTGTGTCTCATTTTGTTTAAAGGTTATGTGACTTTACGTGAAAGAAATAAGACTTGACACTTTTTTTACCGTTTTGGATTTTTTATGAATTAAAAATAAAAAAATTCAATTTTTTTTTGGCAAAAAATAGTTTTTTCTTCATACTTTTATTTATAACTGCGAAACTGTTGCTTATGTAGCGAAACGTATGAACAGATTAGAGGAATTGTAATTCCTAATTTTTTTAAATTTGTTTCAGCAAAATCGGACTGGTGGTTCTCGAGTTATGTCAAAAAAAAAAGACCACCAAAGGTCACAATTTCCCCTATCTGATAGTTACTGACTTCAAATCGATATATCTCGATTCCTAGACGTGACCCAGCCAAACGCCCTGACACGTATAACTTCTATTTACCGATATAACATTTCCCGTTGGTTTCATCCCATCCCGATTTTGACTGTCGCATAGTGTAATTTATTAATGAGCTACAAACAGATGAAAAATATTTTATTTTTTACATGATATCTGTGATGAATAAAGGGATTTAGTTTGTTAAAAAATCTATATTCAAATTTTTTCTAACAATTAAACTTAGATTAAATACTTGAACGGCTATTTTTAGGAAAACCAGGTTTTCTCGTTGCACGAAACCTTTCGTTCTTTTTTTTTAATAAATTCAGAAATTCTCAATTAATTTTTAAATAATTAAAAAAAAAAAAATATTAGTGCAAAATGTTTTTTTATAAGTGTAGGGTATCATATGTGTTCTAAACAAATTTAAATTTGCACTTTTTTTTATTAATTGTGATTTTGTTTATTTTTTGTATTTTTATTATTTATTTTTTTACAAAATTTTTTTGCAAAAAATATAAAATATTTATAAACAACTTTAAAAACCGGTCCACATATTTTAGCTAATTAATCTTATTTTGTATATAGTTTGGAATCTCCTCAGAAACAACTAAAATTAGTATTCGTAAATTGTAGATGAAAGAAAATTCAACAACAGAACAAAAAAATTCATTTAAATATAAAACATTTGAAAATAAACAAAAGTAGTTATACAAATAACAACAAGAACATGAAATAATCAACAAATACAACAAAAAAAAAAAAAAAAAATGTTTAACATGAAAAATTATAATTATTTGATGTAAAACCACAAAACATTACACAATGTCTGATCTGGTCTGGTAGGTTCGGTGTGTTCTCGTCGTTTATTAAAATTTAATCGATATTTTAAGTATTTTAAAGCGAGAACCTTGATGTTGTAAGAATTAAAATATTAAAATATTTTCTTATACATAATTTTATATTTTGAAAATTTTAAAGAAATCACACACATACAAATTTAAATAAGAAAAAAATGTTAATCTTTTAAAATAATGAATTGAAAACCCCGTTTTAATTTTTTAAAAGAACTTTTAAGAAAAAAATTTTAATTTTGCATGAAACAAAAAAAACCCGACACTAATTTCTGAATAAATCCGAAACTATTGAACAGATAAAAAGTAATGTTAAGATAACTTCAAAGCAATTTTGAACCGTATCTTTTGGTGTTTCACTTATCGAAATCAGACTACCCTTTTTCGAGTTATGGTGATATATACTCACGTTACCACCTTATTAAGGGGGAATAAAAAACAACGTCAAATTCTTTATAGTTCATCTATTGTTGTTTAAAAGAGCATTTCTTTGCTGACCACTGTTATTTTCAACATTAAATTATCGTATTTTCACAATTTTTTTTTTTTTTTTTGTAAAGTTCAAAAACTTTAAATCACTTTCGAAAATTGGAACATGCCTAAAAATTACAAAAATTAATATTTTTTTAGATTTGTATTATTTTTTGTAAAATATTTTCGAAGTTCGAAAATTCGAAGTTTTTATACATTTATCTGTATTTTGGAACATGACCAAAATTAGAAAAATATTTTTTTTTTAACAATAAAAAATATAACGAAACTTCAAAAATCTTAGTAAGATTCGAATATTTGAAATCGAATTTTCGAGCATGCCCAAAAATTAATATTATGTTTGATTTAGATGATTTTGGTAACATATTTACGAAATTGTTAACTTTTTGAATAAAGTTTGAAAATTTGAATTTTTCGAACATAAACAATCATTTTCGAATATCAACAAAAATTATAAAAAATGTCTTTTCAATTTTTTAAGTTAAAGAAATTTCAAAAATTGATTCGAACATACCCAAAAAATTATAAAAATTAATCTTTTGTTTTATTTACTCTATTTTTGTAACATAATTGAGAAATTTAAACTATTTTTATGAATTTCGATATTTTTCAAACATTTACAAACAATATCAAATATGACCAAAAATTACGAATTTAATTTTTTTGTAAGATTCGAATATTTCAGATCAATTACGAATTTTCGAATATGATTAAAAATTATAAAAATTGATCTTTTGCGTTATTTATTGTAATATATTTACGAAATTTTCACTATTTAAGTAAAGTTCGAAAATTCGAACTTGATCAAAAATTAAAAAAAAGAAATATTTTTTTTTAATTTATTTTTAAATTAAATTTTTTTGCGAAATTCGAAAGTTAAAAATTATTATTTCAAAACATTTCGAAATTTATGCATCTATTTTTTTTTCGAATACTTGAAATAAGTTTGTGTTTTTTCAGCTTAAGTTATCTTTTTATAACGATCTTTAAAAAATTTAAGTTTTTTAAGCAAAACTTTAATTTTTCGTACGTAAACAAACATATTCGAACAATATCAAAAATTAAAAAATAACATTCTCTTCATTTATGTTACTTTTTGCAATTTGTTTTCGAAATTTAATATTTTTTATGAATGTTGAAAATTCAAAATTAATATTTATTTTATAAAGGGAGAAACAACAATTTACTTTTTTGGTATATTTTCAGATAGTTAATATACATATCGGTTTGAAAAATATACCAAATAATTTTTGCGCGGATATATTTACTCGGTAGATAATTCAAAATTATATAAAATAATAAAAATCAATTATGTAGTTTTTCCATTCTGTCGCAGATTTCCTTTATTTATTTTTAGTTATTTTTTTTTATCAGCCTCAATGTATCTTATTTAGTCCTGTGACTTCAATCCGACTAATTGACATGATGCCTTCGTTTATCCTTCAAAAGTAATTTGATTAAAAAAAAGTTTAAAATCGTTTTATATTTATGCATATATTTTCCATATTATTATATCATATATTCACAGACTTCCAATACCCTCAGCTACTTATAGCATTTATTTTTGGTTTATAAATCAATTTAGGTGTGTCAGAAATAAATTGAGGATATTTTTTAATGCCAAATGAAAATAATTATGAATTTGATACTGCAGCAGAAAGTGGCTATAAAACCATAAAGTGATCTCATAAATATTTTGAGAAATTAAAGCTTAAAAAATGTGCAATACTCTTTTTTTTAATACATAATTTAAATTAACTTCATTTTACATAATTTTAAAGCAATTAGAGTTTTTAAAAATTTTACAAATTAAGGCTCTTTAATACATTTTGGTTCATAATGAGCCCTAATTTAAAAAATCTTTAAAAAGTCTATTTGTTTTAAAATTTGATAATATTTAAAAAATTTGTCCTCTGAAAGCAAAAGTGTTAGTCTTAAAATTTCTAAAACAAATCTGAATTTTAAAAATACACCTTTAGGTTCACTTTTAAAATATTAAAGTTTGTAAATGTTTTTAAATTTTGAATTTATCAAAAAATTACAAAATAAAATTAGTTATATTAAATAAAAAGAAAATAAATTTACTTTTAATTAATTATAAAAATAAATTTATTTTTAATTAATTGTGTATTTGTGCAATTTTTCTATTAAATTTGCTAAAATAAATCGAAATTCTTCTTTTCTTTTTCAAAAGTCATTAAGTGGCCTCTCAACATTAAATGACGACTAATTGTTATGTCTGGCTCCCCTGTTTGTTAGAATTTGATTTTATATTCTTCGACTTACGCTGCTGAATTGACATAAAAAGAAAATACAACAGCAAACAAAAAAAAACTCTTCATCAGCAAAAAACCCTAATAAAATGAAAACAAAAACAATAGAAATATTAAACTCTTAAATATTAAAAAACAAACAACTACAATAATTATAATAAAAAAGCACACAAAGATTGTGCGCCAACCTACCCAAATATTTATATTGTTGATGTTTTGGTCAATTGAGAAAAATAAACTTTTATTTACTCATTCACACAAACATATATGTAGTATACACAATTGCACAAACAAACAAACAGACAGACAAGTTCAATATAATTTTTTTAAGAGAAAAATATATAAAATAAAAAAGAGAGCAGCAAAACTATAAATATTGAATGCAAACAACTCACAAATATCTCGGCTGACCTGAGTTTCGGTATTAGCGAATGGTCGCTAAAAACGAAGAATTCTCGAAACAGAATGTTCGAGAGACTATCGAAAATTATATTAAAAATGAATGTTCGTAACAACGAACTCTTCTCGGTAGTAAACATATTTAAAAATAACGATATCGCAATATTCAATTTTTTTAAATAAAATCTCGAAACTAAATTTTTCGAGAAATTATCTATTCTTTTCAATTTATCGAGGATTTATTACTTAAATAAAAAAAAAAAAACGTAGTTTCTTGTTTGTGCATACAAAACAAGAGTCATTCTTGAGTCATAGTTCATTGCGCATTAAAACTCATGATGTTAGTTAAAATCTGTGCAATTTTTAATCAAATTTTACAAAAAATGTTAAGTAATATCGATACTTGTCTAAATAGATTTGCAAAATAGCATATTTATCTAAATATCTAATTTATTTTGTTGCAGATTGATTCAGAAAATTTTTAACTAAAAGATGTGGACTTGAGAAACATAAAATTTAATAATATTGAGATAAAAAAACATTGATGGTGAAGTTGAAATTTGGGCAAAATGCTTCAAATATTACCACCCTTATGTAAATGACGTTATTAATTTTATTATTAATTATTTGAATTATTATTATTGAAGTGTAATTTTTTATTATATACCTATATTTTTTTAATATTTGATATATTGTGTTAAGTTCGAAATAAAACATAACTTAAAAATTAAATTAGCTCTTAAATTTAGATTGGGAACGATGAACTATTGCCAATGATAATAATCACAAGTTGTTATTAATATCAATATCAAATAATATTCATAATTTTTTGATAACGTAAACGAATCACTAACGAATATTTTTACGTTTCGCTTTTGATATCGCTAAGGGTAATTCAATAGACGAATCTTCGAGATCGAAATATTTGCTGCCACAAAGTGTAAAAGACGGGTGAACTCTAGGAGCTCATATTCGGATCTCGAACGATAGTCGATCTCAAATGTTTTGTCAGAGAAATGCTCGAACAGAATATTGTTAACGAATTTTGTGGTCAGCTGGGTAAAGACAAATTTTTGTTACAAGAATATGTAAGTATATATAAAAGTATTGAATATGTGTATGTGTGTATACGACACTTGATGTAAAAAAAGCTACATATTCAAACATACATATTACGTACTGTATGTATATAAAAAAAATGTATTTATGTATATTCAAGTCTAAAGCTCAAGGTACACATACAGCAATACAGTTTGCAAAAGCTTTATATATCAAGACAGCTGAGCCGTTGTATTTATTTTATCTATTACATAGAATAAAAACAAAAAGATAAATAAAATAAAATAAAAAAGAATAACAGTCTCAGACGTTTATATTGTAGGTGTTTTTGTAATCAAAGTCTCAGACATAATTAAATAGACCAACGAGATTGGCTGTCTGTATAATGGCTGTAGGTGTATTGGTGTTTATACATCCCCTAGACTGCACACACATGAACATACCGTCGGTGCGCTGACGAAGAATCCTATGTGTAATTTTTTATTATTATTTTTATTATCGCATATTGTATCGTTATTAGTCATACGTCCACCCAACAAAGCCTTTTCCATTATCTCAACGAGTTTCGAAGCTATAAAAAGTTCTATGTGTATATTTCCTTTAGGAGAAAAACTTTTTGTTCTTTATTTCACATAGGATTTTTAAGAAGAAAATAAAACTTAAATATTAAAAAATAAATTAAAAATTTCTTATGCAAAAAAATGCTAAGTGTAGATTTTTTTTAATTTATTTTGTCATTCGCGAACGCCAAAAGATATCGATTTTTTTAAAGCATAAAATTTTCAAATATTTTAACGGAAAATACAAAAATCAAAAATGAAAAAAGGTTGCAAATTGACAAAACGACAGTTCGACGATATGCTCAGATATACACATGCATTTTAGACATCGTATACATATGTATATATAAAAAGATAATCATAAACAATCTAATTAAATCATATAAAATTTTATTTAAATATATATATGAGGAATTTCAAAAATTTTCTTCTATTTCTAAAGTTTGTTTTAAAACAAAAAAAAAAAACTGTTGATGTATTTTGGTAGACCTTGCAAAATAACTAAGAAATCAAAAATTTTATATCATTCAAAAATTAGACAATCATTCATTAAAATCTCAAGGAAATACAGAGTTGAATTTTTTTAATTTGTTTCAGTATTGCGCTGACAATTTACGTCTTTTAGATTCAAACTATTAACCAGTCGAGAGACAACACATTTGGATCCCGGGAAATTCCGGGACTTACGTCGGGAATTCCCGGGATATTCTAATTTTACCGGGAAAACAGGAAATTTAATATTAATTTAATATGTAGTTTTAAAATTTTATAGCAAAAATATTAATGTTTTTAACGCCTCAAAGAGAAATTTATATTATTCTGCACACACTACTTACTAAAGGCATTATTAGATGGTAATACTGAATATTAAGATTTGTCAAAAATTCTTTACAAAACTGATATTTTAAATTATGCACTGTTTCAACTTGTCGTGAGCAACTACTTTTGAAAAAAAGTAGATAAAGTTTGCAAAAAGGAGTAAAAACAATATTTTTCAAGACACCGAAAAAGTGATATTTCATTTCTAATATATTTTTTATTTATATAATTCGTATATATCTGCTTATTTATTTATATTTTTCTTTTTATATGTTTTGATTCATTTTAACTTTTTTGTTGAGTAATTGCATTTTAAGTTTAAAAGTTTTACCATGTGTAGAGGAGGATACAGAGGCATGTAAAATAAATTTTTCTCATTTTTATTTTGAGAACAGTGGCAACTCTATAGTTTTGAAGGTTATTAAATATTTATTTAAATGGTCCTAACTTTTGTTATATAAAAGATATCAAAATAATTTTTTTTAAGTGGGTTGTAGCTTGCATTTTAAGATGTCATATAAAAATTTTGAAAATATTTTTATTCGTAATGGGTTATTCAAGTAGAGATACTTTTTTTAATAGGCTTTTTTTGACAGATCACGTGTGAGTCGTGTCATGCTGTCATGTTATTTTTGTTTAGTATTGTTTGGCATTTCATAATGGAAAGACTTACGCCTGAACAACGTTTGCAAATCGTTCAACTTTATTATGAATATTCACGTTCTGTGAGGAATGTGTTTCGTGCACTTCGCTCAACTTATGGTCAACATAATCGACCTACTGAGCGTACTATTCATAACACCATCACCAATTTTGAGACTCAGCATCCATTATTGGATAATATTCGACCGAATAGACCACGTCCAGCACTCTGTGAAGAAAATATAGCGGCCGTAGCTCAGAGTGTAAACGAAGACCGTGGAGAGTCGATTCGGCGCCGTTCGCAGCAACTCGGACTGACGTATGGAACGACTTGGCGCATTTTACGTCGAGATCTTAAATTGAAAGCGTACAAAATATAGCTTATGCAACAACTGAAGTCGCTCGATCTTCTCAAGCGACATCCCTTCGCTCTATGGGCTCTTGAAAAGTTCCATGAAGATCCGACGTTTTCGAGTCAAATTTTGTTCAACGATGAGGCCCATTTCTGGCTCAATTGGTATGTAAACAAACAAAATTGCTGCATTTGGGACGAAGAGCAACCTGAAGAGATTCAAGAACTGCCACTTCATCCAGAAAAAACAACGGTTTGGTGTGGTTTGTGGGCCGGTGGAATCATCGGTCCATATTTCTTTAACAATGATGCCGGTGCGAACGTAACTGTCAATGGCGACCGTTATCGTGCCATGATAACCGACTATTTGATGACTGAAATTGAAGCTCGTGATGTCGGCGGCATTTGGTTTCAGCAAGACGACGCCACTTCGTACACATCGCATCAATCAATGGATTTATTGAGAGAATACTTTGGTGAGCACATAATTTCACATTTTGGGTCGGTCGATTGGCCACCAAGATCGTGTGATATCACACCGTTAGACTTTTTCTTGTGGGGATATGTAAAGTCTACAGTTTATGCGGACAAACCCGCTTCGATTCAGGCCTTGGAGAAAAACATCACGCGCGTCATTCGCCAGTTACCAGTCGAAATGCTCGAACGAGTCATCGAATTGGACTCAACGGATGGACCATCTGCGACGTAGCAACGGCCAACATTTGATAGACATAATCTTCAAAAAATAAATGCCAAAGAACGTTCTTTCAAATGATAATAAACATTCCCCATTAAATTTGAATTTTCTGTGCTTTCTGCTTTAAAAAAGTAGGGAACATCGAAATGGATCACTCTTATATATATATATATATTTTTTTTTAATTTTCTTCAGTGACGTGTATCTTTTTTTATATTTTTTTTTTTTTTTTTTTTTTTTTTTTTTTTTGGTAGGAAGCCTTATCGATATAATTGCTACACAAAAAATTTCAAAGAGGTCAAAATTTTTAAATTTAGAATGGAATTACTGTTTTATTGTTGTTAAATTCCAAAAATTTCTTTGTAGATTTTTTAGTTACTGTTTACAAATTTTTACAGAGTGGCAAGTCTACAACTGATATTAAAGGTGGCATAATATGTGAGATAACGCCGGCAGAAGTGAGCAACAATTTTGTTTATATTATGATAAATCTTTAATAAGGGGTACTTGTATTCTAATAAATCCTATAAGATATCATTAGCTTCAGTAAGTCACAGGGTAAACATGTTCTTTTTATTTAAGAAAATATTTCTTATATGTGTATTTTTTAACATTTCATCTTATAAGATGGCTGTGTAGAGGAATTTCATCAAAAAGTCTCATAATCAGTGTTGCCGTTTTAGTTATTTTTAACCAAAATTAGTTATTTTATTTCACAATGTGGAAATGATGATTTTTGTTCCATTTTTTTTTTTTTTTTTTTTTTGTAAAACTAAATTTATTTTTTTAAATTATTTTTAAAGTACCATTTGTATTACTCTGTAAATATCGTATATATTTTCCAACAATAAAATGAATATCAATACGATTTTGTGCTAAAAAGACATAATAAATTTAATGACTTCTTTTTTTTATCGATGACAACGACGAAGAAGACACAATTTTAATGACAACAAGAATGCTAACTTAAAATACGTATTCCATTGTCTAATCTAACTCCAAAAATACTAGTTTTGTTCTGACAAACAGAAACAATTAGTAGGTCAATTTCGGAAGATCAGCCCATGATAGATTATACCTTCCACAGGAGCCATATTAATTAATTTTAAAACTTAAGAGATAAATGAACTAATTTGTTCTACCTATTATCTAGAGAATTATATAATCCAAAAACTCTTGACAGAATAATATTTTCTTTGGTCGTCAATTGGTTAAAATGTGACGTCATGGAAATGTTTCATTTAACATTGAACTATATCTGGCCTAAGGAATAATAATGTCGCAGAGCTATTCATGATATATATATATATATTTTTATGCCCTATTGTTGACCTGCGTTATTAGAAAATCGAATTTGAAAAACGTAGATGACAGTAAAAAGAAGATTTCATTAATGACAAATTATGTAAAAAATTATGCAGGGTGCAAAACATGCAAAATTTTTCTCTAAAGTGTAAAATATGAAAAATTATTCTCTTACTTATAAGTTATTAAAAAATATGTCATTTAAATTACTAAAATATGCTCTAAAATAAAGATTTATAATATAAGAAGTTATATGAAAATGTGACAAAATATGCTACTAAAACAAAAATACCCAAAAATACAATGTTAGGACCAAAATATGCAAAAACATGTTGCAACAAATCGATGATGAATTCTTAAAATTGTCTGAAGCGGATAAATAACTAACAGTTTGGTTCATTTAAAGCCGAAATCACGAAAGTACGTAATTTCGCGTCGGTCTGAATGCCCTATTAAAGAAATTGATGGTTACTAATTAAAAAACAATTTGTTTACATACATTTTTTCCAATGCATTTTGTACTCCTTGAACTCTCAGAAGCGAGTAGATAAAAGAGCGTAAAAATATGTGCAAACGTAAGTAGAATAGGGATATCAATTGCGCTACGAAATTTATATCTCTATTCTAAACAGTTAAATTTAAACCTTTTTCCCTTTTGAGCATTGCGACAAATTTAAAAGCAAGTTAAGATTAATTTAACTTTTTACCCAAAATAAAAAAAATATTTTAAACGTGAATATTAAAAATTATATCAAGTTTTACATAAATAATTTCAAAATTTTAATTTTGGTTATTTTTTCTAATTTGATTACTTTTTTTCAATATTTTGATTACAAAAAATGTTTTGTTATGGCAACATTGCACATAATACTTTTTATAATACTAATACATATTTGAATCTACACGTGAGATAATTCTCTTACAGAGCGAAATTGACTCTCTCTGACAGAAAAATCGTACATATTCTGTTACATTTATTTTGCAATTGCTTCTACTCTGAAAATTTTGCTACAGTACAAAATATTATTCTATGTAATTGTTGTTGTGTTTATAGAATTCGATGCAACTTTTCTACTTTGCAAGCGTTAGGAAAATTGCAATTTTTGATGTGAATATATTTATTTTACTTTTCTTGTCATAGAATTGAAGGAAATTTCTAAACAATTTTTCATTTGCCAAGTTAAACTTTTGATTATTGTATTATTGGTTTGTGGAAATGAATATTAACCACATAATATAATAAAAATTATTAAGTTGAGAGTTTTTTCACTGACATATACAGTAATGGCCAAAACAAAAGCATTTATGTATTTCCTATTAACATCCCATTTCTTAGCAAACTAATTTGTAATAACTAAACTTTTTGCACTTCTTATTAATTTACACGGCACAGTGGGGCAGAATCGAAATTTTTTAGAAATAAATCTGTAACTTCTGATCGGCCAGTTGGATTTTCATGAAATTTGGTATTGGCGTAGCAGAGTGTACAATGTTATGTTTGGAAGCGGGGCACAACAATCCCCTCAGGGGCGAAGCTAAGGGGGCTCAAAGTTAGGTACCTCTGACATAAAAAATTTTTAATCGCTTGCAAAATTTTTGTTTCTCGTCCGATATATATTTTTATATATTGTTGTGGGCCCTGATAAGACCTATAAAAAACATGCTTACATGTCCTATTTATCTCTTATAGTTTTCAAGTTATTTGCGTTTGAATTTTTAAGCACCATAATTTTGCATGTTCTTGGTTCAGTTTTTGTCATATATATCCTAGTATTTCCGACCGATTTTATTAGTTTTTTTTCTTAACTAGTTAAAGAACAAAATTATCTATTGAATAAAGAAAATTTGAAGTCGAGTCCAAAAGTAAACGATTTTGAATTTGAAAATTGCAAAAAAGACGACTTTTTGTGTTTTTTTTTTTTTAGCTGAAAAAGTCTAAAATAAAATTCTCTTTAGCAAACATATAATAATTTTGTACTTTTCTGAAAGGTAACTTCACAGAGATGACTTTAGGATAAAAAACAAGCCCAATAACTCAATTGGTCATGGTACATACCATCCCGAATTCGACCCATTTTATATGAAAGTTTTGATTTTAGACCATATTTTCTCAAATTCCAAAGCACGAATCGACAAGCGAAATATATTTTAAGAATTTTCAATTTATTGTTAAAAGTTTTAAATCAAAATCTACGGGACTTCGGAAAAATGTGGATTCTATAGTCAAAAATGTAAAAAATCCCATTTTTGGGAATTTTGATTAGTTTATTTGGGAATTCAGAAAAACCATACCCCTGATTGAAATTTGGTTAACGCGCTTTTATTTATATAAATAAGATCCACATTTCCTGCAAATTTCATTAAGATATCTTTATAAACAAATATGTTATTACAATTAAAAAATTTGCATTTTCTACAAAAACCCCAAATTGGGTCTTTTGTTTGATTTATTTCTAAATAACGAAAAAATTTTAAAAATATGCATTCCAAATTAAGCTTATCCTTTAGCATATATAATTATCGATCTTTTGCAAAAAGATTCAAGTCAATATCATGCCTCATTTCAGAAATATTCGCCTTTAAACTTTTATATTTCCAATTTATTGTAAATATGACTATATTTTTATAAACTTGCAACTAATTACTTAGAAAATTATGAATATTTCTTTCTGTATACTTTTAATAATATCAATACACAAAATTTTTTTATAAAAATAATTAATAAATATTTTTCATTTTTAATAGGGTTGCCACATTTCCCAAATTTAAGTAAATCTTTATCCTTTTTTAAGCATTCTTATATTTCTATTAAAAGCCCTTCTTAATTGGACTGTACAGAAATGGAAAACTTTGTTATTTTTGATGAATCGAAATACTATTTGAAAGATTCCGATGGTATTAGACATGTAGGAGAAAGATTAAATCCAAAATATTGCATGGGAACTACTAAATATGAAGGTGGCAATATAATGATCTGGGAATGTTTCTCTGGTCAAGGTATAGGGCCAATTTATCCTATATGGGTAGGGTATTATGAATCGTTTTATGTACACAGGCATTTTAAGTATTGTGATGTAGCCTTACGTTGAGGAAGAAATGCCACTAAAGTGAAGGTTTCAGCAGGATAACGATCCAAACACGTCTCAAAGCACTGTAAAACTTGACTCCGCAACCATAATATAGAAGTTTTAGATTAGCCTGCTCAATCACCTGACCTGAACCCCAACGAGAACCTATAGGAAATCGTTAATTTGAAAATTAATAGAAACGATTGCAAAACAAAAATGGATTTATTTAAAAAGCAATACCACAGGAAACAATTGATAATTTAAAACCATCTATGCCCAAGAGATGCGAAGCAGTAAAGGTAAATCTAAAGGATTTCCAACCAAATATAAAAAAAATCGAGCTATTCTGTTGAATATGAAGGGGTGCTTATGTATTTCCAAACAGTTTTTCAATATTATGAATATTATTTTTTATTTATATTGAACATCCATTGTTATATTTTTCAAATACCCTCCATAAAGATAAATAAAAAGTATAAACACTTTTAATATTAATTAAATAAAAGTATGGTCAACCTAAAAAGGGGGTGTTTTCGTTTTGGCCAATACTGTATATATATATATATATATATATATATAATGGGTGATTCAAGTAGAGATACTTTTTTCAATACCCTTTTTTGACAGATCACGTGTGAGTCGTGTCATGCTGTCATATTATTTTTGTTTAGTATTGTTTGGCATTTCATAATGGAACAACGTTTACAAATCGTTCAACTTTATTACGAAAATTCACGTTCTGTGAGGAATGTGTTTCGTGCACTTCGCTCAATTTATGGTCAACATAATCGGCCTACTGAGCGTACTATTCGCAACAACATCACCCATTTTGAGACCCAGCATTCATTTTTGGATAATATTCGACCGAATAGACGACGTCCAGCACGCTGTGAAGAAAATATAGCGGCCCTAGCTGAGAGTGTACACGAAGACCGTGGAGAGTCGATTCGACGTCGTTCGCAGCAACTCGGACTGACGTATGGAACGATTTGGCTCATTTTACGACGAGATCTTAAATTGAAAGCGTACAAAATACAGCTTGTGCAACAACTGAAGCCGCTCCACCTTCCCAAACGACATCGCTTCGCTCTATGGGCTCTTGAAAAGTTCCAAGGAGATCCGACGTTTTCAAGGCAAATTTTGTTCAGCGATGAGGCCCATTTCTGGCTCAATGTGTATGTAAACAAATAAACAAGATCGTGTGATATCACACCGTTGGACTTTTTCCTGTGGGGATATGTAAAGTCTAAAGTTTCTGAGGACAAACCCGCTTCGATTCAGGCCTTGGAGGAAAACATCACGCGTGTCATTCGCCAGTTACCAGTCGAAATGCTCGAACGAGTCATCGAAAATTTAACTCAACGGATGGACCATCTGCGATGTAGCAAAGAATGTTCTTTCAAATTATAATAAACATTCCCCATTAAATTTGAATTTTCTGTGTTTTTTTTTTTTTTTTTTTTTTTTTTCTTTAAAAAATTAGGGAATCTCGAAATGGATCACCCATTATATATTTTGTAACATAGTGTCTTTTGTGCGCTGCAAAAGTTGCCTATTCCGTAAAAGTATCATAACTCTGATATATATAAATTGATTTTATTGATTTTAAATAGCAACATTCTCAAAAGAATTTCCAATACTTTGTTGGAAATTCTTTTATCATTAAGTTATCATAGATGTGCAAAAACTGTATTTCAACACAATAACGAACGGACTTAATTAATTTGGAATCCGTTCTTTATAAAGACTACATTTCTTTCGAACACGTTTTAATTAGGTATTGTTCCACTGTATATTAGCGCAATTCATAACATTTTTTTTAATATTTTTACCAGATATTTTTCCTAATAAAATAAAATGAAAATTTATAATTTGCTTTAAGCAAATTTTTCAAATGTCCGGAATAAATCTTCATATATTTATTTCAATAAATAAAAATAAATTAATAATTTTATTATGAATAATATCTATAAAATTTAAAATTTATCAAAGATTTATACAACAAATGTTTGTTCCCAGCAAAAACTTTGCTTTCCTGGTAAGCTGGCAGGTATAATTGGAAATAAAAATAAACTAGTTATTTTTTTGCCTGTTATTTTTGTTCGACTTCTCCACAAATTCATGTAGTTATTTTTTGACTCTAGGGGTACTCAAAAATATGTACCCAAACGAAAACAAAAATAAAAAAAAAAAATAAAAAAATTTTGCCGCCGGTGAGACTCGAACTTGGACACACACTAACCATTCGTTTTTACTGACTAACGTCTTACTCAGTACACCATCTCGCACATAGCATCCTAAGCGACAAAAACTCTATTTAGCTTAAAATATCTTTTTAGACATTTTGTTATAAAAAACTAACAGCTTCAGAATGGGGTTGAACCAACAACCTTCTGGTTGTTAATCCGGCGCTCTAGCCAACTCATCCACGGGATTGCAGTATTACTGTGCTATTGTACTACTGAGTACTTATTAATGTATACAGAGTAAGCAAATAATAATGACGCCTCATTACCAAGAAACTACTTTAATAAGTAGTTGTTATTACCGAAAACCAAAAAGTTTTTGTTGGGTTTTAATAAAAATCGTTGGTAAACTTAAAATTTTATTATGAATAAATATTGATAAAGTTGAAAAAGTTTTTTCATCATGTGGACGTTACGAATATACATATAATATATATATATATATATAATATATATATATATATAAATATATATATATATATATATATATATATATATATATATATATATATATATATATATATATATATATATATATATATATATATATATATATAGGGAAAAATAAAACATTAAAAAAATTATATTTTTTGAACAGAAAACAAATTGGTTTATTTATCGATCTTATTGGAACACAAAAGATAATAAAATACTAATATTTATTATAGGTGTCTTCATTTGTGCTAAAAAAAATGTCTTCAAAAGTTTTTAAATATTTTTAAAATTACATTGTTTAATTGATGTATTAGCAATTCATAATTAAAGAAAATTAAGTTATGTCTATTTCTATAGTAGAGCATTTCTTAAATTAAGTGTTCATAGCTCATCTTTTAATTTTCATAGTTTATCTTATCTACGCAAAAAAAAAATAAATAAATAAATAAAAAATAGAATAGAATAGAATAGAATAGAATGGAATAGAACAGAATAAAATTAAATCAAAGAAATCTATTTTAAAATTTATTTTTCTATTTTTTTTTTTTTTTTTTTTTTTTTTTTTTGAGATAAAAATAGTATAAACAAAATAAAAAAATACACCGGTGCATATTCCTATAAACGCATTTAAAATTTTTGTTTTTTTTCGTTTCTCTTAACCAAAAGCAATGTTGTGTTGTTACAATAACTCACGATATAACGGTACTTTTTTATATAAGAAACATTTGTTTCTTGCTTTTGTTGTTTTGTTTAATTTAGCAATTAGAATATATTGGTGATGATTTCAGTAGAATATTCCTATGAACGCGGTCAAGAAAAATTTACCTAAAAAGTTATTGCAAAAAAAAAAAAAATATATATATATATATATATATATATATATATATTTATATATATACATATATTTAAAAATTTTAATATTTTTAATTGTTTGTTTCACTTAAGGTAAGTTTCTGATGACAACATCCCTGTTTACTGGAAATATTTTTTGGTTTTAATCGGGAAATTTCATTAGCTTAAAGGATGCCCAAAGGAATTTTTCTTACAGACCAGAAAAAAATTCAAATTCAATTTTTTTCATGATCAAGGTTGTTCTAACAGAGAAATTGAACGAAAAATTAACCGTTTGGAAGGAGTTATTAGAGGCTTTTTTAAGAAAAGGCAGAATTACGGAGTGCGGAAACCAACAAAAAGTAATCAAAAATTAACAAAAATACAAATTAATAAAATAAAAAAAGGCACCCGCAATAAACTAAATGTTACAAAATAAATAAATAAAATTGATCTTCCTGTCACTTCCAAATATGTTGCACACATTTTACAAACAGATGGTAACATCCTAGCGAAAACTTTTTGGTTTTCGGTAATGACAACTACTTATTAAAGTAGTTTCTTGGTAATGAGGCGTCATTATTATTTGCCTACTCTGTATTACATTAAGTACTCAATAGTATAATAGCACAGTAATACTGCAATCACGTGGATGAGTTAGCTAGAGCGCCGGATTAACAACTAGCTGGTTGCTGGTTCAACCCCATTCCTGAAGCTGTTAGTTTTTTATAACAAAATGTCTAAAAAGATATTTTAAACTAAATAGAGTTTTTGTCGCTTAGGATGCTATGTGCGAGATGGTGTACTGAGTAAAACGTTAGTCAGTAAAAACGAATGGTTAGTTTGTATCCAAGTTCGAGTCCCACTGACGGCAAAATTTTTTTGTTTTTTTTTTTTTTTTTGTTTTCTTTTAGGTACATATTTTTGAGTAACCCTAGAGTCAAAAAATAACTACATGAATTTGTGGACAAGTCGAACAAAAATAACTAGTTATTCAGGCAAAAAATAAGTAGTTTATTTTTGTTTCCAATTATTCCTACTACCTTACCGGGAAAGCAAAGTTTTTGCTGGGATAAAATGGAAGAAATCAAAATGTAAGCCAATGTTAAAGAAAAATCGTTTAAAATTTGCGCACAAATACATGAAATGGACAGATGAGTGGAATAAAGTAATCTTTTCTGGTGAAAAGAAATTCAATTTGGATGATACCGATCCATATTCTTGCTATTGGCATGATTTTAGATCGAACGAAATTAGTATGTCGAAACGCTATTTCTGTGGAGGCAGTGTTATGGTTTGGGCAGCCTTTTCTGCTGCATCCAAATCAAAAATATGTATTGTTCCAACTAAAATGAACAGTTCAATTTATAATGAACTGTTAGAAGATACTCTTCTCTCAATTATGGATAAAGATTACACATTCCAATAGGATAACGCTGCAATCCATATTTCGAACCAATTTAAATCGGGGGACTAATGAACATAGTATTCCACTATTAAACTAATCGGCTTGCAGTCTAGATTTAAATCCAATTGAGCATCTGTGGGGGTACATGGCCCGTAAAGTTTACGCAAAAAATGCACAGAATGAAACCATAATGACAATAACGGAGTTAAAATTAAAAATTAAGCAAGCCTGGAAAGAAATTGACAGTGATTCTTTTCAAAAATTAGTCGAATCAATGCCAGACAGAATTTTTGAAGTTATAAAAAAATGGCCTTAAACTACTAAAATTATGAAAACATTTAGTGTACATTTTAAGTTTTTTGGTATTAATTTTTCAAGTGAATTTAATTTAAAAATAGCACTTTAATTATTGTTTAGCCCCATTTTTGGTAAGTTGATTAAAAAGTTGATATGCGTTTATAGGAATATGCACCAGTGTAGCAATGAAATTAAAAATAAAATAAAAATAAATAAATTTAAAAAAAACATGCAAATCTTCTTCATACTAAATATTTAGATTTATAGTCATTGATGAGTTCACAAAACCAAGCCCCCATTCCATTAACTAGTCCGTAACAAAAAAAAAAAAAAAAAAAAAATTATTTTAGTGATAAAATTGTATGAACAATGGAATTTTCGTTATAGGTTGTATTTATAAATAATAAGTGCTGCAAAATATTAATGTTATTTATTTTGATAATTTTTAGCGAATTTTAGATTTTGACCTTATCAATAAATTAAAATAAAAAAAAAAACTCAAATTTCTTTCAAGAAATTTTTATTTTGACATAGAGTGGGTTTAAAAAAAAAATAAGAATGATTATAAATGCCTGATTGTAAATTTACAAAATTTGGAATGTGATTAAAGGAGATGTTAAGCTTTTAAAATAATCAATTAAGAGTTATGTGGGCCATTATCTGAAACTGACTTTAATCTTTAATAAATTCTGGCTGATATTGACTTTAATCCTTAATAAGTTATGTGCTAATACTATTTTAAACAAACGGCTTAAGCCTTGTTTAGACCGGCGCGAAATTACGAAATTTCATGCCGAAATTACGAATGAAATCTAAAGTGTTCATACTGGCTAGATGACGTTAAATGTAATTTCGTGAACAGCTGATACTTATTGTTTACATTTTAAATTATTATAGGGGTAAATAAAGTATTTTGAAATGGAAACAAATAAGAAACAATTATTTACTAAATTTGAAATTATTAATTTGCAACAATTAAAAATGTAAAAAGGATTGATTTCATTTTGCAAAATCACTTTAATAATTAATTTTAAGATTTGTGTTTAAATTTAAGATCAGCTGTCAATTGTTTTTTTTCTTCTCACTGTAGAAACATGCAGTAAATAGTTGAAAAAAAGTATTTTTTCCAACCATGTACAGAGTTGCACGGAAATGGTCATCCTATTTTCAATATAATTTCGCCGAAATTACACAAAATTATGTAATTTCGCAAGTGTCAAAATGTATGGGAATTTACGTAATTTCAACTTGATTTCGACCGAAATCACGAAAGTAGGTAATTTCGCGTCGGTCTGAATGCCCTATTACAGATCTGAATTCACAAGACTTGAAACTAATAGAGTGCAAAACTTTAGCACCATAGGTTTCATTTTATAATTATGATTGTTGGTAAAAGTTCAAAAATTTAGAAAAAGGACTAAAATTTGCTTAACTTTTTCTCATTTTTCTGCATTTTTTGTTTGAGCGTTTATACTTTTTGATCTTATGAGATCTTATATAAACTAATTGCACTTTGTGGATAAATGCTACTTTCACCTTCTTTGTTGTTGTGGAGACTTTCAACAATTATATACAGGGTAATAAAGTTTTGATGACAAAATTTTTTAATATTTATTTTATTTTTTTTTTATTTATTTTTTTATTTTTTTTTTTTTGAGCGGGATCTGTGCACCCCTTAATCAAATAAACATTTTGAAATAGATATTGATACTACCCTGCAAAAACTTTTTGGTTTTCGGTAATGACAACTACTTATTAAAGTAGTTTCTTGGTAATGAGGCGTCATTATTATTATCCTACTCTGTATTACATTAATAAGTACTCAATAGTATAATAGCACAGTAATACTGCAATCACGTGGACCAGTTGGCTAGAGCGCCGGATTAACAACCAGAAGGTTGTTGGTTCAACCCCATTCTGAAGCTGTTAGTTTTTTATAACAAAATGTCTAAAAAGGTATTTTAAACTAAATAGAGTTTTTGTCGCTTAGTCTGCTATGTGCGAGATGGTGTACTGAGTAAGACGTTAGTCATTAAAAACTAGTGGTTAGTTTGTATCCAAGTTCGAGTCCCACTGACGGCAAAATTTTTTTGTTTTTTTTTTATTTTTGTTTTCGTTTAGGTACATATTTTTGAGTACCCCTAGAGTCAAAAAATAACTGCATGAATTTGTGGACAACTCGAACAAAAATAACTAGTTATTCAGGCAAAAAATAAGTAGTTTATTTTTGTTTCTAATTATACCTGCTAGCTTACCAGGAAAGCAAAGTTTTTGCTGGGTAGTTGTAATTATGCGTATTTTGCACTATATCTCGTTGATTTTCTCAAAGTTTGGAAAACAAGAGCGAAAATTCATAAAAAAAAACTAAGTTTTTCGCGAGGCACATTCACTGTTTCTAATGGAATAGCATGGATTACTGTGTAAACTTAGTTTTTTGTTATTTTACACATTAAAATCGAAGGAGCATTAAAAATAAATTTAATTAAAAAAATTTTATAGACTTTTTGAAAATTACGCAAAAATTACACTTTTGGCTTTTTTAATTTTATGTAGCAAATTGCAATTTGTGCAAATCTTGGATATATAGATATAAGAGCGGCGTTAAACATAATTAAATTTAAATTAAATTTCATTAATAGTTGAAAACGGTATACTTTTGTTAAACCATAATAGGTATAAATGATTGAAGTTTGTAAGTTGTAGGTTTGCATTAAAAAATTTCGAAAGAGAAAAATTTTATGGAACAAAATATTCACTTGGGTTAAAAAAGAATCACAATATTAAATAGCATTTCTTTGTAATAAACTCTAATAAAATATATTTTCGTGCTATATATGAAGAAATAACTTAGATTCGATTCACATTTTTCGAAAAACTTTCAAAAATTTCGATTATTAAATTTTACTAAAAACCCCCTAAAATATGCTACACTAATACCATCAAATATTGAAAATATAATAAATTTTATTTGAATAACTCAGTAGATTTTGATATTGCACGTAATTTTTAGCAGAATTATACATAAATTTCTAGTTTGTAAAATATTTTATGGGTTTAATTTAAAACTATAACCTTCGCGCCTCCTGTACGAAATGATTAACTTGAACGGATTCTACATGCATTCGAGAAACTTTATATTTATAAAAATGGTTTTTAAAGTGCCATCAAAAAAAAAAAAACTAAATAAATAATAATAAATTTTTTTTTTTAAGGCCTAAAATCAAAAATTTTTTGAAAATGGCCTACATATCGTAGCACAAATAAAATTCCACAAAATGTAAAATAATATATAAAATTAAGTATAATTAAATATTTTTTTTTTTTCATCATTTTTAATTTTAAAAGAAAGCTAATAAAATTGCTATATTCGTCTTTCATGCCTTTAACCTTTTCACTTTTGATATTGTCACTACAACAATATTATGTTCTCGTTGTTAATTTATTAATTTTAATAATACTGTGTTCATGATAACAATAATATAGTTGACTACAAAAATTTTTTGTTATTGAATATATTTTTACCAGAAACAAAATTTTATTAATATTAAAAATATCATTATTTTTACAACCATTAAATATTACCAATCTTTTTCCTTGTTCTCAAACCATAATCTGTTTTCAAACTATAATATTATTATTCCCATAACAATAAAATGTTACAAATAACTGTGCTTTTTACAAATATGGTTAAAAAGCTTACAAGTTATGAGTTGTTTTGAATATATTTTGTTTTTTAGGTTTTGTTATATTTGGTGTGATCAATTATTTTGAAACAAATGTAATAATGGTCTCAATAAACAATTTATAAAAATAATTTTTTTGAATTAATGTGATTTTTTTTTTTTTTTTTTTTTTTTTATATACACTCCCTGCCACTTGAATAAGGAATCACATTTTTTTTAAACTCTACTTAAGTATATCTCCTAAACTAAAGTTCAGAAAAAAATAATTTTTTGCGCAACGAAATTTCAAAGTGTTGGCTTTAGTTTCCTGAAGAAATAAAAAAATATACATATTTTCATTATTCTAAAATTATGCATTTATTTAAAGTCATGTATTTCTGTGGTACTATTTCGTGTGTCACTTGAATAAGGAATTCTTTTAATATTAATCAGGAAGGCTATGATTTGAAATTCTTTCAATATAAACGGCTAGAGAATTTTTAATTTGATAGTTTTTAAATAGTTTTTATTCAAAATGGGACCGGGGTAAGGCTCTTAATAACTCTGAAAAAGAAAAAATTCTGATTTTGAAATCTCATGGTCAGAATCCGGTCCAAATAGCCAAAAACATTAATAGAAGAAAGACAAGTTGTGTACAATTATATTTTTAAATAATGTGGAAAGATATGGAAAAAACTAGAAAGGGTGGAAGAAAAGGGCAACAATTCTAAAAGAAAAACGAAAAATTTTTAGAATTGCATCAAATTCTGCCATGTCGGTATCAAAAATATGTGAAAAAAGTGGAGTCAGTGCCAGTCTAAGAACAGTGCACCGTATTTTAAAGTCGTGTCCATACATAGTCCGACGAAAACTGCAAAAAAACCACCACTTAATGGAAAACTCAAATCACAACGTCTACAGTTTGCCAAAAATACAATGACATGGTCCGACAAATGGTTTAAAGTTGTATTTTCCGATGAAAAAAATTTTAACATTGATGGTCCCGGCGGGTATAACTATTACTTCCATGACCTAAATAAGGAGGAATTATTTTTGAGCCGCAGACACAGGCGAGAGGGCAGAATAATGATATAGGGTGCCATTTCGTATTATGGTACCATAGAATTGGTTTTTGCATCGAACAAAATGACTGCAACGATTCGCAAAAACATTCTGAAGGAAGCATTTCCAAAATTTAATGATTTCTTTGGACCCATACCTTGAACGTACCAACACGACAACGCTCCGATTCATACCTCTAGAGCACTAAAACAATGGATTAATCAACAAGGTGTTCAACTTTTGGATTGGCCCCCATATTCACCAGACCTGAATCCAATGGAAAATGTCTGGGGTTGGCTTTGCAAGAAAAGTTTATGAAGGAGGAAAACAATTTGAAACGATAGAATCCTTAAAGGATGCAATAACGGAAGCATAGAGTTCAATTTCGCTAAAATTACTTAGAGTCATTATACAAATTTTAAATAAATAAATTAAAATATTCCTTATTAAAGTGACACACGAAAAAGTACCACAGAAATACACGACTTTAAATAAATGCATAATTTTAGTATAATATGTATATTTTTTATTTCTTCAGGAAACTAAAACCAACACTTTGAAATTTGGTTGCGCAAAAAAATTATTTTTTCTGAACTTTAGTTTAGGAGATATACTTATTTAAGGTTAAAAAAATGTGATTCCTTATTCAAGTGGCAGGTAGTGTATATGGTAAGATGGTATAATAATATGAAAAAGTCGAACCATAAAATTGGACACAATATAATAAAATGGAATTATAACAATTATTTTATTATGGTTACTACAACTATATTTTTTTCTCTGCGTGTACTTAATTAAAAAATTAAATATAAAAAAATGATATCTCTTTCTGGACTTTAAATAAACCAACCTGTTAGTTATTTATTTGTTTAAGACAATTTTAATTTTTAGCATCGATTTGTTATAGCATATTATTGCATATTTTATTATTTATTTAATAGATATTTTTACAAGGTTGGAAATCGAAACGAATAACGGTATCGGTATTCAATTTATTTTTAATTCGATAACGGTATCGGTAAAGGTATTTTAAATTGTATCGGTATCGGTATACCGGTACCGAAACTAAAATACCGGTATATACCGTTCTTCTATTTATTTTCAATTAAATTTCATTAAATAAAACTTTGAATTGAATATTTTTATATTATACATCACTTTAAGACATGAATATTCTTTGCAGTTTGATTTTTGTGGCGGTTCAAAGTATAAATTTTTCTGATTTTTTAAATACATGAAATTTAACACCATATATCTTCGGACCTAGTTTCAATTCAAATAAACTCAATAAAATTTTATAATTTTCGCCTAATAGTTTAAATGGCGTAGCTATCTGCTAACATATTGCCAGGTCGTTCATTCCAGAAGAAGATTCCTTCGCAAGTCATCCACTCGATCAATATCTTTGTATAGAAGGCTAAAGTTTCCGAATTAAGTTCGATTGCATGTGACATAAGACATAATTGACTTGTTCCCCAACCCAGAGCGACTTTACAACTCATATCATGAACGTATTAGAATTACACTATAAAAGAACGTGTAGATTAGATTAGTAGATTAAAATATAAATAAATTTAAATTTATAAAAGAGCGATAAGAATGGGCAGAATTTTTTGTTAACATTTTAGAGACCCCACGTCCAGGGAAAATTACAGAAAATTACCGCCCACATTTAAAGGATATTTAAATGCATTGTCCTGGCTGTAACTTTCCGAACAAAACGTTTCATTCTCTTGGAGAATTCTAAGAAAAGAACCAAATCTAAACGATATAGGAAAAGAAGCCAGAATAACGTAATAGTTTTTAAGCCTAATATAAGTAGTTAAAATATATGCGTAAAAGTTGTTAAAAATAGATCAAAATTAAGGGTCGTTTTCTCAAAAAAACGGAGACGTCATGGAAAATTTTTATTTCTCTATATACTCGAGAGTATTTACAAATTTACGCTCCCAAATCGTAGAAAGTTCTCAAAAGCTGGGGAACGCAAAAAAAAATGTATAAATAAATAAATTGTGACCCAAAAACATTCTAGTATGAGGTCTTTCTGTTTTGAACGCGTTTAGATAACTTTGGGTAACTTAGGCAAGTTCATCATCACTCTACCACTTTATTGACTTGGGTTAAGAATTTTTAGAAATCTATATACAAAAAAAAAACCTTAACATATTTTAGACGAAATAAAGTAAAGAACTGAAGATATATTTTTTTAATATTCTTCCTGTACGGATCGTTTTATTAATTCTTTTGAAACAAAGATATAAATAATAAAAGGACCTTAAAAACAAGATTCAAAAAATATTACTTTAAATAATCTCTTATTATTAAAATTAATTTCATCTTTCTTAAAGCAAGTAAATTTATATGAGAAATAATTTTACAAAACATAGAAAATAGTATATTTTAAAATACCGAAACTAAAATACCGGTATTGAGGGAAACGGTATTTGAATACCGGTATTTTTAGAGAATAATAATTTCGGTAACGGTATCGGTTACGGTAACTCATTTTCAACGGTATTTAATCGGTATCGGTATTTATAACGGATTTTTATTATCATTAACAAAGGTAAATAATACAATATTTGAGATCATATGTATCTATATTTGGATTAACTATAATATTTGTGAGCCAGTTTGACATTTTAAAGATGATTTTAATTAAATTAATTTATAAACAAATTTACTTTGGTTCTAACAAATTTTAAATTGATTATATAAAAAAGAACAATTAAAAAATTAATTAAATTAAATTAATTTAAATTAATTAAATCTTTTGTACATCAAATTAATAATAAATTTTAAAGAAATTTAATTGAATACATTCAGTATAAGTTTTCTGTACTTTAAACAAGTTTCCAAATATTTTTATAAACTATAGTAATTATTATCATTGCCATTTAGTATATTTATTACTTCTTTAATATCCAAAAAGGTTTTACTAAAATATTTAACCCGGAACCCATTAAAAATAGGACAAACTCCTACGAAGTGAAACGTGTTATTTATATAATTATTAGATTTGTAGCACGAGACGAAAATTTTGAATTAAAAATAGGATTTGTACTATATATTAATTGCAGATACAAATCATGAAATTGAGAGTCTATTGCGTTAGATATAAGATCTTTTCTTTCCTTTGTTTTTAAAAGTTCAAGTATTGGTTTCCAATATTCACACAGGGGCTTATTAGCATTTTCAGGAACATATTGAATGTTTTTCACATATATTTACCCAGTCCTCAACCCAAAAGGTTTTCATTGAAATAATTTTTACAGCTAACATTCGTGGTAATCTATGTTCAGGCAGTTGTAGAACTTTATTAATGTAAGAAAAATGTAGCTTTAAGGTATCAATATACAGGGAGTTTACACCAGTTTCTAAAAAAAAAGCATATAGTTTGGCGTATTGTATGGTACTTTTACTATACTTTTACGTTTTCTTTATGAAATATCTAAATAGTTTTTCGACTTCATCATATTTTTTAAAACCCCAAATTTGAGCCCAGTAAAACATTATAGATCGGGAAGCAGCGATGAAAATTTTAAGTTTATTATTGTATATTTTAGTCTGAATAGCATATTTTTCCATATTTTGGGCTTAGCAGCATATTTTGTAAAATTTTCATAGAAAATCTTTACTTTAGAGCCTATTTTAAATGGCATATTTAACAGCATAATTTTGCCTATTCTGCACTCAAAAGAAAATTTTTGCATATTTTGTAGCCAATAAAATTCTTTACTTAGTTCAAATCCAATTACCTAATAATTTTCATCCTATAAATTGATCGAAAATTTGTAATTTCTTGTAATTTCTTTCATATGGTCACATCTGAAAACAGATATGATTATAAATAATACTTGTTATGATTTCAATTTATCATATTGTGTCCGATTTTATGGTTCATTTTTTCCTGTTATGATTCGAGTTTTTCATATTATTATACCGTCTTACTACATTACATTATTATTCCATTCCATCAGATCATGATTTCATTTTATTATATTATTATTACATTTTATCATAGTAAATGCCATCTTATTATATCATAATTCCATTCTATCATATTGTTATTCCATTTTATTAGGATTCGATTTTACCATGTTATTCCATCTTATCATATATTAGAATAAACACATTAATTCAAAATTATTATTTTTATAAATTGTTTATTGAGTCCATTACATTTGTTTCAAAATAATTGATAAAAGTGTTTATAAACCATAAAAAATTGTTTACATATTTTTTGTTCTTTAATTTTATTTATTTGTGCCATCATATGTTGTGTAAGATAATACAAAATATTTTTATTAACTGAATCTTTTAATGGTAGTTAGTCAATGGTGTCTATTCTTGAAAACGCGTCGAAGAAGTGAAAATTTCCATTAAAACAAAAACAAAGTTTAAAAAATTGTTTTTGTTTACCCTACATTTCTAAAATGGAATTTACCGTTTTTAAAAGAGAGAGAAACACGATAAAGTTCTCACGTTTATTACATTTTAAAAATATATGGTAAACAAAAACAATTTTTTAAACTTTGTTTTTGTTTTAATGGAATTTTTCACTTCTTCGACGCGTTTTCAAGAATAGACACCAATATCTTATATTCCTTGAATCATAATAAAACCTTGTCTACTTATGTTAATTCCTGTATAAACTAAATGAGAATTATAATGAGGGTGGAAAATAAATGATAAAAATCAAATATATTCAAAAACAAACAAGTTAAGAATTTTCAATCATATTTGAAAAAATAAAAGATAATTATTTGTAACATTTTATTTTTATGGGAATAACAATATTAATATGATTTGAAAACAAAATATGGTTTCAGAACATGGAAAAAAGATTGGTAATATTTAATTGTTGTAGAAATAGTGATATTTTCTATATTAATAAAATTTAATTTCTGGTAAAAATATATTTAAAAACATACAATTTTTGTAGCCTACTATATTAAAATTTTGATTGAATGTTAACATTGAATGATAAAACCGAAACAGAAACATTGTTACGAGTATCATAAACATAGTATTATTAAAATTAATGAAAACTAACAATGAGAACATAATATTGTTGTAGTGACAATATCGTAATCATGTTTGTTTGTGACGCAATCACGCCTAAACCGCTGAACCGATTTTAATAAAACTTTAAATATAGATAAATTTTAAAGTGGAAGGAAATATGGGATATAAATTAATAGCATATTGCTGAAAATGGCTAAAATATTGCAGTTTTTTTTTCACTTTAATTTTTTCTTAATATTTCGCTAAAAATTAAGTTTTAATATAAAAAGCATTACGGGAAACATTGTTTTTTGAAAATAACATTTTTCATTTTTTTTTTTTTATTAAACTTTTAGATTCCACGCAACGCAAGGGCATTCAGCTAATTGCTAATAAAAATTAACTTATTTTAAGCACTAATAGTTGGTAATTTAAAATTTAGTCCGAAAAAATAATATCTTTTCTGGCTAAGCTTTTAATCTTAAGGGCATATTTTCTGATTTTAATAGCATTTTTTATGCGCATAAAGCACTTTTTTACAGTATATTTTTGGTTACCCTATTAATAAGAAAATTAAAGTTATCTTAAATTACTTTATAAAAAAAAATATAATTTTCATTTAATTTTTTCTCTACCAAAAATTGTTTTAGCAATTTTAATTCTTAAAGTAAATTAAATAAAAATCATTTAGATGGCAAATAAGATTATTCAATTTATACTTGCAATTTAATTCGCAGTAAATAATTTTAAAATTTTAGCGAAATGGCACGCATTTCATTTAAATAATAAAAAAAAATAGAATAAATAAAAATTAAAAATGTTTTTTTTTTTTTTTTTTTTTTAAGTACAGCAACCGACTCAAGTATTACGTACATAAAAAAATATTTCTTATAGATTTCATACTAGTAAAACAATTTAAAAATTAAAATTATTAAAACAGCTGTTTAAACGGATGTTATAAAAAAAAAATATAAATTTAAATACTGTTTAACCTCTTAATGGTTGTTATTAACAAAATTTATTAACATTTTTTCTTTTAACTTTTCTCACAAGCCAGTTGTTTTTGTAGCAACTGTTGTTTAATTAGATTTTTACATCTTTTTTTGAAGGGTTTTGTATTTTATGTGTTTATTTCAAACATATATATATACATACACACACACACACATATATATATATATATATATATATATATATATATATATATATATATAATATATAGCAAAAATTATTTTAAATACGAGTGAGTATTAAAAAGCTGTTTTTTTTTAATTTTCTTTAAATTCACGGCGTTGTGAAGTAGACAGACGCTACGTCAGCAACTTTTGGCAAGCAATGTAAAAATACTTCTTTTATTTACTTTATAATTTGTTTCTTTGTTATTTTGTTTTTGTATGTTTTTTTTTTCTATAAAATTTTCATAAATTATTGTCATTTATTTATAAATACTTCAGAGCAGGGATGGAAAATATGGTATGATTGTTCTTTTTTTTTTTTTGTACATTTTTATATCTGTTGGTATCGTGGTATCACCACGACTCATTGCTACAATTTATTATGATTTAATTTGCATATTGTTTATTTAAATAGAAACATATTTGTTTTTATTATACATAGAACAATGGTTTGAGGATGAATCGTAAATATTCAATAGTACTTAAAACCCGCTTTTATATGTTAACCTTTTCATTTTATTAATAAGTGCCATTCATAAAATAATAGTGTCTGTGAATTTGGAAACGCAATAGGATAATGTAAAGTTCATGTGCATGTATTTCTTTTAAGATAAACCTTTCTGTTTTACCAAATAGCTTTCCATTTCAAGAACATGAATGTTATAATAAATGTTATAATAATGTTTACATTGATGACTTATATATTGAATGTATATAGTTGTATATACACATTTTTCAACAAATAATATTAAAATGGTATGTGTCCTTCGATACAAAATTTTTCCGGAAAATATAATTTTGAGAAAAACTTATTCAATTGTTACCCCTTCGTAAAATATTTTCCCAAATAAGAAAACAAATTTTGAGTTAAAAAATATTTAATATAGAGCCCTCAATTTAGAAATTTACTATTTCTATCGCTAATGAAAAATCGTCTTATTAAGTTTCTGTTTCCAGGCATATGAAAAGTTATTTTATAAATTATGTCTATTCCACATTTGTTAGCGAAAGCTTTTTACTAAAATATTATTATAACAAAAGAAAGGATTGTAATTAATTTCTCTATTGTGTCATGTTGAACTGAACAAATTTGTTGCTGTAATTTTTAAATATTTTTACTAAAATTATTTAATAAAAATATGTTTATAATCTATTAAATTTCTACGTAAATGTTTAGGTCGAAAAGGTACATTCTATTTTGATAGGGCATTCAGACCGACGCCAAATCAAGTTGAAATTACGTAATTTCCCATACATTTTGACATTTGCGAAATTACATAATTTTGTGGAATTTCGGCGAAATTACATTGAAATTACGATGTCCATTTCCGTGCAGCTCTGGAAAAAAACTTTTTTTCAACTATGTGATACATGTTTCAACCGTGAGAAGAAAAAAAAAACAATTCACAGCTGATCTTAAATTTAAACACAAATCTTGAAATTAATTATTAAAGTGATTTTGCAAAATGAAACCTATCCTTTTTACATTTTTAATTGTTGCAAATTAATAATTTCCAATTTAGTATGTAATTGTTTATTATTTACCCTTATAACAATTTAAAATGTAAACAATAAGTATCAGCTGTTCACGAAATTACATCAAATGTCATCTAGCCAGTATGAACACTCTAGATTTCATTCGTAATTTCGGCATGAAATTTCGCAATTTCGCGCCGGTCTGAACAAGGCTTTATGGTTGGTACAATATAAAATAAGCCATTTTCCATCCCTGCTTGACAGTTTGTTTGATACTCTTGGTAATGAGAGAGGAAGCATAAAGTACCTAAATTAATACGAGAGCATAAAGTACTTAATAAATACGGAATGGAAAAGTTATACTTTTTTGATACTATTTAATATTCAAAAGTACCGAAGTACTCCCTCGAGTCGTTTGATACTGTCAAACGATTAGCTTGATATTCCACAATTCGAATTAAAAATTGTTAATGAAAATATATTTTGGGAATACATATATAATTTTCGAATAAAAAACCTATGTTTTTGAACGGCTTTGATTCTGAAGTAATAATGAAATTGTAATGAACACTATCAACGATTAAATGCTGGTTCTTCGAGTTCTAAAAAAAAATATACGCGTAATTAGGAGTTTATAGGGCAAACATATTACATTATAGAAACATTTAAATTGTAGGTTTAATTTATAAAATTGTAAACTCCAAAATATATGTACAATCATTACTAAAAACTACAAGTTCCTATGCTCTGTAATTCAAATTGATACAAAAATATTCCGAATTTCAAAGATGTCACACAATGAATTATATTTTAACAAAACTGATGTGCTCGATTTTAAGGTCGACTTCTTTCTCCGTAAGTTTATTTCAATAACAGGGCCACATTTTATTAATGTCATCACATTTCACTATAATATTTAACCAGAATAAAATTATTTAATAATTTGGTATCGTTTTTAATACTTCGTTTTAGATATACAAATTAAATTATTTGAACTTTGTACTAAATAAAAAATAAATAACTTTCAAAAATTTGGATTTAATTTTACTCTAAGTGTGAAAAGAGTACTATTTGATATTTTTTTGATAACGAAAAATATTTTTATTTTCCATCCCTGATATGAAATTTTAATTTGAATTTAATTTTACTCTGAGTGTGAAAAAAGTACTATTTGACATTTTTTTGATAACGAAAAATATTTTTATTTTCCATCCCTGATATGAATTTAAAGTATTTAAATAGTATGGTATCTAGTTATATTCTATGGTTGTTTAGCTATTTGATCGGTGAGTAATCATCAATTGGTTTGGTAATGACTTTGACTTTGCTCTCTATTAAAATAACAAAATTAATAAAAAATAAACAATATTCTCAAACGCTGGCTGGCACTGACAAAAATAAAACAAAAACAATTCTATTTTATTCAAAATAATAAAATTAAGCTAAAATATTTAAAACAAAAACAGTAAACAACATTTAGATTATAGTGTGCTTCAAAATACGAATACTATTCATAAAATAACAAAAGCAACTACAGCAATTCAAAAAAGTAATAACAAATAAAAAAATTGTAGAGTAAGTAAAAAATAGAGTTGCCGGAGTTATTTATATTACTGTTTTTAAAGTTGCTAAATGCAATATAGGGGAAAAAAACTGAAATCAAAGTAAAATTTTAATAACTTTAAAGCAGACTTAGGTACATACGACTGCAGTCAATAAAATAGCACCATAGGTAGGTAGGTAGGTAAAGAATGGTTGCACAGTACTCATAAGAGTTCTTGTGCATCCACTCGGAGACCATGAGGTCCATTGTGAGTCCCTTCGTGAAGAAAATAGAAATAAACTACAGACAGGACATAGAAAAGAGCAAGAAGGAAAATAGTGGAGAAAGAGCCGAGACCAAGAGAAGAATAGAAAAGAATAGAAAGAATTTGAAAAGAAGAAGTACTACCTCCCCGTGTCGCTCGCTCTAGGCCAGCGACCCCCTCTTAGCCAGCCTATTCCCATGACAAATCCTATCAGTCTATCGAGATCTAATCTCGATATACTGTCCAATTCGTCAAGGAATCGACTGCCTAACCATTTCTGCCTACTTAGTTGTAGACATGGACAGTGACATATAATATGTTCCACCGTCTCCAGCTCCTCATTATCTTCGCACATTCTGCAAAGACCGGAGGAGCCCCTATCCCAATTCCCTATCATTCCCCCTATGGGACAATGACCTGTCAGAACACCTATCATAGTCTTCAGGTTTCCCCTTTTCATGCTTAAAAGTAGATTCGCATCTGCTTTATCAAGTTTGGGCCATTCGGACCCTTGATAATCTGCAGTCCGTTCTACAATTCCATGCATGATTGGTTCTATCCCGAATCCACTCCCCAACTAACCTGAAGTAAAAGCCCAGAGGTGGTTCACTTGCAGTCCTATCCAAAGCTGAGCCGTTCCTAGCCAATTCGTCAGCTACCTCATTGCCATTTATCTCGCAATGACCCGGCACCCAGCAGAGTCTGATATGATAATTCCTCATCAATCTCCTAAGAGCCCCCTTACAGTCGCTAACTAGCCTAGACTTGACAAAATGTCCTTTCAAGGCCTTCAGCGCCGCCTGGCTATCCATATACAGAGTTACCTCTGTATTCACTTCAATGTTCCTTGCAATCAATTCTGTGGCCCTAAGAATACCTAGAATTTCCGCCTGGAACACACTACAACTATCCGGGAGTCTATACGTCCTCCTGATGTTTCCCTCAACTAGATACACACCTGCACCAGTGCCTGTATCCATTTTGGATCCATCAGTGAACCGATACTCCACTGAATAGTTTCTCCCTATCTGATCATTGGTTCCTACTCGGAATAATCAGTATAGGATTTTCCCCGAAATCGACCTCCGTGCACATATAGTCCGTGGATCCAGAAGGAACCAGGGTATGTCCACCGAGATTGACCTCGTTTAAAAGTTTGGAATGTCCTATTCTGATTGATCCTGTAAGTCCTAGTTCACTAAGTCTAAGCAGGCTCCTTGCAGCCATTCCCATCACAAACTCCTCAATGGGCAGGAGATGCAGAATGACGTCAAGTGCCGCCTGAGGTGTGCTTCTTACGGCACCCGTTATGCCAATCGAAGCACATCTCTGGGCTTTAGACAAAAGATTCCTACGACTTCCTATTCTCATTGCCTCCCACCAGACAAGACATCCATACGTCAGAATTGGCCTCACCACCGAGGTGTAAATCCAATTTACTACCATCGGTTTGAGTCCCCAACTCTTACCTATGGAGTTCCTGCATGTGTAATAGGCGTTGAGACCTCTCTTAAGCCTCTCCTGAGTGTTCCTCTTCCAAGATAATTTACTATCAAGGAACACACCAAGATATTTTGCCTCCTTCCTCTTCCAAGATAATTTACTATCAAGGAACACACCAAGATATTTTGCCTCCTTTTTCAATCCCAGTTCAGTCCCCCCTAGTACCGGTAGCCTAAATTGCTCAATCCTGTACCTTCTGGTGAAAAAAACTAGCTCTGTTTTCCCCGGGCTGACCCCTAAACCCTTACTAGTGGCCCATGAAGACAGTTCGTTAAGTTCATACTGCATGACGTCGCTGATCGTGGAAAGAAATTTGAATGCCTAATGATTCTAGTGATTTCCTAATAGCCTCAATCTTAATGTTATTGAAAGCTCCTTCTATATCAAGGAACGCTGCCAATGTATACTCCCTATACTGCAGGCCGCGTTCAATGTAACTCACCATATCATGTAGCGCACTCTCAACAGATTTACCCCTTAGATAAGCGTGTTGAGCCCCACTGATGATATGGTTGTCAATTGTCGTCCTCAGATAAATATCGATCAATCTCTCTAATGTCTTCCAAAGAAAAGACGATAGGCTGATCGGTCTAAAATCCTTAGGTTTCGAGTGGCCAGCCTTACCCGCCTTAGGTATAAAAATTACCCTAACCTCTCTCCACCTTCTTGGAATATATCTTCTAATAAGACACACACTAAAAAGCTCAGTGAGAAGTTTAAGTGCCGTGTCACTGATGTTCTGCAGCATAGCTGGAAAAACACCGTCTGGACCCGGTGACTTGTAAGGTTCAAAGGTGTTCACCGCCCATGCTACCTTATCCATCGAGACTATGTCACCAACTACTTCACTAAGTTCCCTATCAGATACACATTTCGAGAATCCCAAGATTCGTCCCGCCTGTGCATCTGCCTCTAAGTTCCTACAGCCTGGAAAATGAGTTTCCATAAGTAAACTCAGGGACTCAGAGCAAGACTCCGTCCATGAGTTATCCGCACGCTGAATATATCCAGGAGCACTAGGATCCTTGGATAAAATTCGCCTGAATCTGGATAACTCATTAACGGAGTCAATGGACTCACAGTAATTCCTCCATGAGTCCCTTTTTGCCCTCTTAATGTCCGCCTTATACCTATTAAAACTTTCCCTGTAGCTGTTCCAATCCTCACACTTGCGTGTCAGTTTCGCACTATTGAACAACTTCCTGACGGTTGACCTTTGGTTCCTAAGTTTCTTGGTCCACCATTTAGGCTGTTCTCTCTTTCCCGGAAATATTACCGGACAAGTTAGTTCATAGCTTCTCCTAACTTTCCCTGTGAAGTCCTCCACTAAACTCTCAACTCCCTCTGATGACAATTGCCATCCTGGAGCGGCGTTTAGTTCCCTATCCATAATGGCCCTAAAGGAGTTCCAATCGGTTCTCCTGGAGTTCCTATATGGTTCTCCCCTTGGCCTCGCAAAATCTAAACTAAAGGATATCCTGCTATGATCCGAAAAGGAACATTCACTATCTACCCTCCAGTTCCTAATGTATTCGCCCCTAAAGTTCGTCAGTGTTATATCTATAACTGCCTCTCTATCTTTTCAGTTCTGAATGTGGGCACATTACCCAAGTTACAGATAAAAAGATTGTTAGTAGTTATAAAATTGAAAACTGACCCACCTCTCTCGTTGATATCGGCGCTGCCCCACTGGCAGTGATGTGCGTTAGCATCGCAACAGAGTACCAAATATATGCCTCTTCTCTTTGCATACTCTGTTAGTTTGCATACCATATCACCCGGTGGGTTGGCCCCATCGTAGGGCATATAAACGGAGGCGAGTGCGAGTTTCCTCCCGTCTCTATCCTCTCTATTCACGACTGTTAGGTCTCCATTGCTGAAAGAATGAAAGTTTATAAAATTTAACTCATTCCTAGCCAGTATACACGTTCTTACCTTATCCCCAGTGGATGGTACAAAAAGTGTATACCCCTTGACACTTAATCCACATACCCTAGTGTTGTTGATCCAGGGCTCTTGGATTAAGGCCACATTCACTTTGGAGTCGACAAGGTTCATCGCTAATTCCATAGAGGCTGCTTCACAGTGATGCAAATTAATTTGCACCACTTGCAGCCTTATTGGTACTGTCAGGTTTCGGATACCGGAACCTGATAGTTCCCAGACCGAAATTAGCGATTCCCCCCATAGACTCCAATTTCCTGAGAGACTCCTGGTCTATAGCAAACCTGAAGTCTCTTCCGAGGTTCTCTTTACAAGTCAGAGAAGCTAACAACTTCCACTGACTTGTATCCAGACCCTCATTCTGGTTGACCAGTACTTTCAGTATAGTTTCCACCGGTTTTATGGGTGGTGGAATCCACACTGTCACTACTGGTCTCAGGGGCAACTCAGATGCTAGTATCACATCCAGTTTCGCCTCTGGACAGAGGCTGCCACACTTGGCAATTGTGGCCTTGAGAAATTCAAGTGATTTCTCATTACCACAATTGACAGTTTTGACACCCTTTGACCAGTCCGCGCCTTTGAAGGACACTTCATCCGGCCTTCCTTTCATTAAGGCGATCTCGTCGATGAGCCTATCTTCAATCGACCTCCATAGATCCGTGCTAATCCTCCCATCTGGGTCAGTACGGTGTATGACAGCCGCCTGAAGATATTCCGGCTTCATCAACTCCTTCGCCTTTTTCGAGGTCGAAGGCTTGTCGTCACCAGATCTAGCTCTCTTAATGACCTCCTTTTGGGGGCCTTTAAGAGATCCAGTCGGTGTGTGACTCGCCTTCTTGGCGGTAGGGACTGGTTGGTCATCGCCAGACCTAGCTCTCTTAATGACCTCCTTACGGTGATCCTTAAGAGAGCCAGATGGCTTATGACCAGCCCCACTACCAGCATTCTTTATCGTCTTCTTTTGAAGACCTTTAAGAGAGCTGGGAGTGTTGTTTGCCGCACATTTCTTACTGGTAGAGGGTTGGTCGTCTCCAGACCTTGCTCCTTTGGTGCTTGATTCACCAGAGTTGCCGGATGGTATACGATCAGCCCCCTTTTTTGCAATGATAGCCAGCCTTCCAGTTTCCACCGATCGTTCCGAAGATGTGATAGGTTTAATTGGTCGGCTGCTATCATTGCCTTTATCTTTGGACTTCATTGCGACCCCTGACACGTTTCCTATGCTCTCCCGAGCATTTTCCGGAATGGTGTCAAATATCGCATTTAGTCCTTCGGGATAAGACATTCTCAAGATAGCTGAGGTCGAGCCATAGATTTTTTCAAATCTGATCACACTCTTCCTATGCCTCTTGATAAGGTATTTATCCCTACCACTGACTGACGACAGATCCCTCTTGGCCATCTTATTAAGAAAGATCAAGGAGGATCTGACGCCGTTCTTTGCTTTCTCCTCTTTTGTTCGGCTGTCGACGACGGCAGTTGCACATTGTTTTACCGCATCTTGCCGAACTATTTTTGAACCCACCTGTCCACCATCCCGAGCGGATGACACCTCGGATGCTGGAGAACTCCTTTCCTGAGCGTGAGCTGAAATCATTGTAATTTCATGCTCCTCATCAGAAAAAAGAGAGAGATCCGCCAACCTCTCCGTGGTGCCCGTCCCCCCGAGAGAGTCTCCAGGTGAGCTCAAGAGGTCGTCCGTTTCGGCCGGTTCACTCAATAATTGTCCCTCCTGAGCAATTATGTCCTCGTGAATTCTTAAAAGGTCAGAGTCAGTGTCCGAAACTCCTACTGAAACTGCCCTATTCTCCTCCACATCCTTTTTATTAAAATTTTCTCTAACACTAATCTTGGTCCCACGAAAATGCACCATCTCGCGCAGTGACGGCATGCGCGGACTAGACTTTTAAAATTACAACCAACCCGTGCCATGGGCGTTGGAGAGGAGCTGTTAACGATTAGTTTCTTTAAGCACTAACTAACCATACAGATCCTCGGCACTGCTACCTCTCACCTTGATCTTAAAAGTGCACTTAATTTATTTGGTCCGCGAGAACTTCTATGAGTTTCTAGGTTTAGATTGTAATGCCCGACTATAGTCAGTACATGGGGATCTGTAACCAAAAAGGTAAGTGATCTCCAGTTTATTGGCTACAATCGGATCAGAAGCCTTACATCCGAACCCCCCTATCCGCCACCTGGGGACACGTCCGATAGGAGTAAATAAGTAAAGACTCCACCATAAAACTGCTAAATTTATTTCAGATCTTTTTTACGATCTTTTTTACCTTATGCACTAAAATAACAATAGGTCAAATAAAACTTGAAAATTTCTCTTTAATGAAAAAGATATAAAATATTTGGAATGCTACGAAAATAGGCCGTCAAAAAAATAGCATTTTAGTATTGACAAAAAATAAATTGGTAAGCTTTCATCCAATTTTTGAAATTCTTAGTTTAAAATCTTAAGCCAAATACCATCACACATTAGTCAAAAGACTTTTCTGGTAGTGTTTTGTATTCTGATAACATATTTTTAATTCTGACCATATAGTTTTCATCTGGGGCTGTGGCGCCCATCTCATTAAAAGTCTTTAATGCTTCAAAACTGCATTTATACCAATCAACTTCTTTATTTTGGGTATATGAAGGCTAGGTGAAATAATGAACCGATCATAATCAATTTCAATATGCTTCATCCTTGGGCCATAAAAAAACTGTGTACCCATTTTTCATAAAATTATTTTCAAAATTGTGATTCTAAGCCGATTGGTATAAATTGAGGTAGGTCTTAGACCAATATTATTTGGTATTACAAACATCAGCGCGAACGCATAATACCCTCTTCAACTATGATGGTGTACAAAGAAAAACTAAATTTAAGAAAAAAGTTACAAATTTCAAAAAAAGTATTAGTAAATTTAAAAAAAAAAATAGTACAAATTAAACAAAAAATGATTCCAATTTTCCAAAAGAAAAATAATAATTATAATAATTAACATATCCCTAAAATAAAAGGAACAATTTTTAAAAAGTTGAAATTTTTCCAAGAAAAGAAATACTAATTTTCAGGAAGGTACCAAAAAAAGTACAATTGGAAGAAGAAATTAAAAATAACAATTCACAAAAAGGTACTGAGTTTAAAAACATCAATTAAAAATTCTATTAAAGTACGATTTTTCAAGAATTGTACTAATTTTGAAATAAGGTCTCAATTTACAAAAAAAAAACAAGAAACACAGTTTTCAAAAATATGTACCAATTTTTAAACAGTCAAATATTAAAAAAGTGGTAATTTTCAAAAAATAAATAAATAAAAAAGTAATAATTAAAAAGTAAACAAATTGCCAATTTTCAAATAAACAAGTACTAATTTAAAAAAGTGAAATTAAAAGTTAAATAAAAACTTTTAATTAACGTACGATTTTTAAAAAAAGGTGCTAATTTTAAAATGAAGAAATATTTTTCTAAAAGATACCAATTTTAAAACAAAATACAATTTTCCAAAAAGGTACATATTAAAAAAAAAAAAAAAAAAAAACTCACTAGTTTAGAAAATGCAAAAAATTAAAAAAATAAGTTCCAATTTCCAAAAAAGTAATTTAAAAAAGAATAAAATAAATTTAAAAAAGTTAAAATTTAAAAAAAAATCAGAAAAGTACCAAGAAAAATTCCCAGAAAGTACCAACAAAAGTATTTTTCAAAAGAGCACTTAAAAAATAAATTTTAAATTACTCGTATTAAAAGAGTTAAAATTTTCCTATATAATTTAATTTTATAAAGATACTAATTAAAAAATAATAATAATAATATTAATAATAATATTAATAATAGTAATAATAATAATAATAATAACAATAATAATAATGATAATAATAATAGTTTCCAGTAAGATACCAGAAAAAGTACCAATAGCATACTAAAAACATAAAATTACAACAATATAAAATTAAAGTACGATTTTTCTAAAATGGTTGTCATAAAATTTTACATGCAAATAGTCCACAGATATCTAAACTTATGATTTTATTTTGCTTTTCCACTTTCTAAGAAGCCTAAAAAATCTCAAAAGTATATAACTTTAAGCAACAATATTTCTGGGAAAGCTCTGTGGAATTCAGTGATCTAAACGGTATTTGAATTATAATTATGTCAGTTTTCAATACGAATATTTCATAAATAAAAACGTTTAAGAAATAAATTTTAATGCATTTTTAAATGTATTTTTCGTTGAATATGATATTTAAAATTTTTTATTATTAGCACATTTAGAAAGTAGGGAATTTTTACATCAAATTAAAAATCTAAGTTTTTTGGGACGCACACACAATTTTGCACAACTTCGCTTTTTCTAAAACCTACTCAAATTTTTTCATATAAAAATTCAGTTTTTCTGGTATTATTTTTAAAATATGATTTGGTTTACATTTTTTATTATAAAAATATTGTGTTACTTTTTAAAAATCCTTTAAGTACTAGACTAATTAATATTACAATTTATAGTAAACAAAACAATTTAAAATACACTTAAGGAAAAAATTTAATTTCAAGAATTCACAATTGTAAAAATGCATAATAAATTGCATTTGCATTTTCCAAATACTTTTGAACGAAAAGGATATTTTGGAGATGTTGACTGAACTATTCAAAAAGAAGGCAAGCAATTGCCTTTTATTTACTTTGGAATTACATAAATCCGTTAATAACTTCAAGATATAAATATTTAAAGTTATTAACTTTTTATACAAATTAAAATAATTAAAAAAATAAGAAAAATATTATTTTTTTTATGAAAATGTTGGAACATGTTTTTGTTTTTTAACTGTAATATGCATAGTAGAGTTGTGCGTTCCAGAAATATAATATTTTTATTTTAATGTAAAGATTCTATACTTTCTAAATATGTTAACAAATAAAAAAAAAAAACTTAAAGTAACATATTTAACGAAAATTGCAATTGCATTAAAATCCATTTTTGAAGAAATTGTCCTACATTAGAAATGTTCATTTCAAAGCCCATATAAGCAAATTATTCCCAGAGATATCGCCATTTAAAGTTACATACCTTTTATTAGTATTTTTTTAATAAAATTTCGAAAAACTGAAAATTGAAATCGATAAATGGATTAATGGAGTTTGTATATACAAATTTTTTATAGAAATTGAGAGATATCAGGTAAAAAATGCACTTTTTCATTCGTTATTTCATGGAATTGTCGATATACAGGTAACCTTCGATTTACGCGGTTCGTTGGGACCGGAGATATTATGTGCAAATTAAAAACACCTAAATCAAGGTTTAGTATAGATATAAAATTATATATCGCCTAAATTGAAATACTAATTAAACGAAAAATGGTATTTTGGGACCTAAAAATTTTAAAAATTAAAACTCATAAAATTGTAATTTTTTTTTATGATCAAAAAATTAATCATATGGTGAAAGAGATATTATATATTAAACATTTAAATACTATGTATATGATGATGATATAAACCATGCTTTATTGTCTTAAATTTAAATAAAATGAAAATTATTCAGTGCAATTTAAATCACCTGATGAAGAATATCCGAATTAATGAATTAATCAATTTCATGAAAAAGAAATTGCTACCCCAAAATTAGTTTTTGCATAATTCGTCATCAAGTTGCTCCATGCAATCACAATTTAAAACTTTTTCTTCAATGGTATTATTATTTTAATTATATAAATATTTACAATCCGTTCCTTTTCAAATTATAAGTGCACTTTACATTTTGTTCTTTTAAATTGCCTCAAATTGAGGTCACATGTTTCGCCAAATAAAAGCAGAATTTTTTAATTGTAATTTTTGTAGTTTAACTTAAATTTTTTGGAGCTATTTTTAAATCACTTTCTTAAAATATTTTTTTTTAATAAGGTTTGTCATTATTGTTTAAACGTGTTATATTATATTCACGTAAAATAAAATCGCGCGTTTCAAAAAATGGTCGTGTTATAACGAAATCGTGTAAATGAATTATCGTATAAATCGAGGGTTACCTGCATGAATATATGTTTCTGTGTGTGCTTAATATTCAATGTGGTAATGTGAGTGTATAATTAATATTAATCAATTTTAGCAAGCATACGCCCCAATAACTAAAACTGCTTTAAAAAAAATCATATTTTTAGAACTTTTGATTTGCTAAGTCAATTTTCTCGAAATTTGGTACGAATAATCACGCTACTGAGAGCCACTAACAGGCAAAATAATAACAGTTTTACAAATTGGAGCAAGGACACATGTACATGTCATATACATGTGATCTTGTTCCGATTCCGAAAACATATACAGGATACGATCACAATATTGTATTTGGAACGTTGACTGACTTTCGAATCTTTTCCAAACTTACTTAATTTTTCCATTATATTATTGTGTACCAAATTTTATAAGTCTAGTATAACTCCTTCTATTATTGCCGATTTTTGTATGGGAAGGAATCACTGTGCTTTGGTTCCATCTTTATAACCTGAATTGTATGCCCTAAATTTTTCTCTGCTTGAAGGTACCAGTTTTCAAAAAGGTATTCATTTTCAAAAAAAAAAAAAATTAAATGAAAAAAATTCAGTTTTAACATATTTTATTTCAAAATATCTAAAAATTAATTTCATTTATTTGCAATTTTCTTTCTCTAAATATTAAGAGATTATCATTCCCTTTACTGGCCTTTTACTTCCCTAACATTAACTGGCAACACTTTCTCAAAGCTAGAACAAGAGAACAAAAAACAAAAACGAATAATAAGACGAGAGAGAGTGAGAGAGGGAGCGAGAAAATAGAAAACAATAAAATTAAAAAAAATAATAATAAGAAAGAAATAACGAGACAGCACGAAATAAACCAACAACGTATAAAAATGATGCGGCGGAAAAATTGGAACAACTTAGCTAAAAAATACAATTTAGACAGTGCTAATGGTACATTATACATTTAAATCAACATACATAATGCATATATAGGTATATTAAAGTGCATCGATTTGTATAAAGACAAAATTAATTAATTTTTAAATCTTTTTGGTGCGCTTTTACATTTTCGTTAAGCATTACAAAAACTACCTAATTATGACAGTTATGGATCGCATCGTGCTATATATGCGATGCGCCTTAGCAAAATGTGTTTCAAAAAAAGTGACCCGTTTTCAACTTTCATCGACGTTTGACTTACATATATTTAGGGTCCCGATTAGGGTTATCATTCGAACAGAAATTATTCGATTATTCGGGGAACAAATTTTTTATTCTTTTCGAACGAACAAAATTTTTGAATTTAGAATAAGAAATTATTCGATAAATTTTTAACGATTAAACGAATAATTTTTCAAAACTTGTTTTTGTTAAATTGTTATATTGTACAAATACAAATGCACAAATGCCTTTTTGAAGTTATGAGTTTAAAAACCTTTGTTTAGTTGGAAAATCCTGCCAAAATTATTGAAAATATTTTAGGGTATATAAATTTGTAATAGATTTCGGGTAAAAGCCTTTTAAAGATACTGAAATCATAGTATTATTTAGAAAAAAATTAGAATAGCTTTTCTGAAGTTTTAATCAAACGGCTTAAAGTTATAATAAATGAGAGACGTATAAGTTATTCTTAAATTCTGAAATTTTTTTTTTTTTTAAATATTCAACAAAAAGTGAAACAAAAGTATAAGAAATGCTTTATTTTTGAGATTTCTTCATTTATTATTCTTTTTCAGAAGTTATTTTAATGATACGAGTGAAGTGGAAATAACAAAAGATTCAGAAATGTATGGCGATGGTTTGTTCTGAACTCAAAAAAAAAAAATTGTAAAAATTGATTTTAGAAATATTAATGATAATTGACTTAATTTAGTAAAATCTAAAAAGAACAGCAAAACTATATTTACTTTTAATACTATGTATTGCCACCATCAATAGTATAAATGAAAGGATATTTTCCATTTTTGGTTTGTTTTATATTAATAAAATCAAAAATTGCTTTAAAAGTTTTTTTCTTAACTTTTAATCGAATAAAATTTCTATTTTATTCTTTATTCATTCGATTAATCGAAGAAAATTTCTATTTTATTCAATCACACGAATAATTAAAAAAACTATACAATTTTATTCGATCAACTTCAATGTCGAATAATTTACAACTCTATATCTATATACCCAAGATTCGCACAAACTGCAATTTGCTATATAAAAATCAAAAGTGCAATTTTTTGCGAAATTTTCATTAAATTTATTTTTAATGCTCCTTCGATTTTATTGTGTAAAATAACTAAAACCAAGTTTACACAGTAATTCACGCTATTCCATATAAAACTATGAATGTGCCTCGCGAAAAACTGACATTCAAAAATGTTCACTCTTTCCAAATTTTGAGACAATTTACTACGTTGACTATTTCGTGCATTTTTCGCATAATTACAAAAAGTATCAATCTAAATGTGTATTCCGTTGAGGGGCACACAGACCCCTCTCAAAAATCCAAAAATTTTTAATAATTAAAAAATTATGCCATCAAAATATTACTATCATGCATGTAACTATGTAACTTTTCAAGTCTACACAACAACAAAGAAGGTATAGAATTTATCCATAAAGTCCGATTAGTTCCCAGCAAAAAGTTTGCTTTCCTGGTAAGCTAGCAGGTGTAATGGGAAACAAAAAAAGTAAAGGTCGCAATTTTGAAAATAATTCAATGAAATTTGGCACGTAAGAGTTTCATGACCCAAGGACGCAGCCTATTGAAATTGGTTATGATCGGTCCTTATTTCACCTAGCCCCCGTACAAATGTGCCCCCGAAATAGGATCATAAATGCCTTAAATTTTGTATAAGTATCAATCTTTGTGCCAAATTTTATGAAGATCGATCCATAATTGACCATAGCTCCCATATAATATCCTCTTCCGAAAATCACTTTAACGTGCATAAATCCCATTCTAATATTAGTATCAAATTAATATTCGACACAAATAAGTTTTATGTATGTAAAAACTACATTGCGAAATTTTATAAGAATCGGTCCATAATTTACCATAGCCTACTTCCAGGAATCGCCCTAAAGTACATAAAATCATCTAAATGTTAGTATCAATGCATTATTCTGTATCTGTATATTTTATTTTATATGCAGTAAAATTGGCAACAGGTGTAATATAAGTCCCCTTCCCGAACTTTTATGCCTGTACACAATGGTGTAGGGACCGACTATATCTTTCTTTTTCGTTTAATTTATTTTTGTGTTTATTATTATTTTGTTTATTTATTTTTATGATATTATTATTTTTTTTTAATTTTTGTTGTTCTTTCTTTAATTTGAAAAATTAAAATTCTTTTAAGTTAATTTTTTAAATTTTAAGATATTTGTTAATTTTTAATTTTAAGTGTGTTATTATTTTTTCTCATTGTTATGGTTGGTATTAAACTAAGCAAATAAAAAGCATACACTCCTACATTGTAGTATGTACATAAATAACAAGTCAAAAGTTACTTTTGAACACAAATAAAGAGGAAAGAACACTTGTTACTGACACTCTTTTCCTGGTTATTGATATTTTTGTTTTTGTTTGTTAACGGTTTTATTTGTCATTAATAATGTGCAACAGCATGATAATGAAAATAGACGCTATTTTTTTTATTTAAATTTGCTTTTATTTTATTTTCTGTTTATTTTAAAATCTTAGGAAAATCTTACATTTTTTTCCATTACATAAATCATTTATTCATATCGTATATTTATTTGTATGTATAAATTTTTTGTGTTATTATTTCACAGCCGACACCGACAGCGACCACGGCAAAATCGTTAAACAGCAACAACAACAAAACAATCTCGTTGACGCATACGTTACGTGTGTGTGCGGTATGTACTCGGCAAAAAGGAAAAAGAAATGAACAAAAAAACAAATTTGCTGTACATCATACGCCACTTTGCACTTATTTACTCTTGGACGAAAAAATCACAATAGAACTTTCTTTTGATTTAATACATACATATAGAACATATAAGAATAAACTGAGTATGAAACTAACAAAATGACAGTTTGTCAATTCGTCAATCTGTCAGTTTGTTAGTCAAGCATTTAGTTTGTTATTTTGTGTTGTAAATTAATAATTGATTCGTTTATTGGGGAGCTTTTCAAGATGTTTTTTATACATTTTTGTTAGATTTTGTTATTTGATTTGTATTTGTTATTATTGTCGTCGTCGTCGTTATTGTTGTTGTTGTTTTATAACAAGTATATAATTGGAAACCATTGATATTCTAATTAAAATATTTCATTACATACACAAACACACACATTTTTTTATTTTTTGTTATAGGTAATATAAAAATAATAATTTATTAATTTTATTATTAATATTTAAGGTATAAATATTATTTTATTAATATTTAAATATTTTACATTTATTTTATTTTAAATTTTTTATTAAATCATTGAATAATCAAAATTGATCTATTTAAATAAATTCAACCGGCAACAACAAAATTTACTTAATTTATCATTAATCTAAACCAAAAAAATAAAAAATAAAACAAAATTAAACAAAACGTAAAAGGCGTAATAAAATCAAATCGCCTAAACAACAGGCTTTTAATGGATGCATATTTTGTGATTTTTATTTAACAATTATTATTTAGCTTTCTTTATTTATGCATTAATTTTTTTATTTTATAAATTTCTTTTAAACAATTTATTTTTTTTTTTTTTTTAAATAAACTTAAACTCAACAAATTAAATACACATTTAAATATAAAAAACAACTATTTCGGTCTCTTATCGCATTAAATATATAATCAACAACATCGTCATTATTATCATAATCACCGTAACGTTCATCATTAAATAAAATTTTTTTTGAAAAACCAAAACTTTTTTTTTAAAGAGAAACACAACCGACGCGCCAACAACCAAGCATAACAAGCAAGTGTAACAGACTAACTAAATATATGTTGTTGTTTATTTTTGTTGATTATTGTTTAAGCAAATATTTTTTGCCAACATTTTAGTTTTTATTTAATATTTTATTTATTTTTTGTTGTTGTTACTGCTGTTCTTAGCTTGTTCTTGCTTTTCTTCTCTCGTCTTGCTTGCAAGCTGCTGAATGTGTAACAAAAACAAAAATGAGAATGAGCAGAGGAAAAAGCTTTTTTCGTTGTTCTTGTTCTTCTTTGGAATAATCAGTTAAAAATTAAGAACTTTTTTTTATTGTTTGCCCCGTTTATAACATTTTTGGTTAATGTGGGATGGAAACCCTTTTGGAGTGTTGTCAATATGAATTAAAACCGTTTCAATTTTTTTTTTTTTTTTTAAGTACCTACTTTCTAAAAAGTTCCAAAAACGTAACATAAAATATACACATTTTTGAAAAATCATCAATTTGTATCTAAAGTATTTCAATTTGCATCAAAATGCAGTACCAGTATCAAAAAATAATACAAATTAAAAATATCAATATTTCACAAAAGAACAATTTTTACAACTTTCGAAAATTTTCAAAAGTAAAAATGCAAAAAAAAAATGCACGAGTTTTCGAAAAAGTAACATTTTCAAAAAAAAGTACCAATTTTTAACAAAGTTAAAAAAAATGTAAATTTTCCAAAAAAAAAAAAAAAAGGAAAAAATAATGAAATTTTTTTTTTTAATTTTTAGAAAAATTTACAATTCTCATCAAAAGTACCAGTTTCCAAAAATTGCATTTATTAATTTTCAAAAGAATTACCAATTTTACGATAAAAGTACCAATTTTCCAAAAAGTCCGTATTTTAAAAAAGTAAAAATTAAAAAATAGGTACAATAATAAAAATTTTTTAAAAAAGTACTATTTTTTTAAAGTAATAATTTTGAAAAAAGGTATTATTGTGGAAAAAGTGCTTACTTTCAAAAATAGTACCTACTTAAAAGATAGCATGTATAAACTTTAAAAAAAAAGTTACGAATTATCGAAAAATTAACAATTTTCCAAAAATCTACCATTTCGTAAAAAAAGTTCTAACTTTAAGAAAGGTACCAAATTTCCAAAAAAGTACTAATTTTTTAAAAAATTTATCAAATATCAAATTATCAAAACATAAGTACAAAAATTAAAAAAGTAAATTTATTCTATAATAAAAGATTGATACATTTTTTTCAAAAGTTTTTTTTTCTAATTTTTACTTCTTATGGAAATTGTAAATCAAAAAAGTACCTACCTAAAAAGGTAGGTACTTAAAAAAATACTTTTTTACAAAATAGGTACTTTTTTGACGAGAGTCCATTACAAAAGGACCACTTAAAAAAAAAAGATAATAAAATATAAAAAAATTTAAATTTTTTCCAAAAAAGTTCTAATTGTCAAAAAAATACTAATTTTTGAAAAAATTTATCAAATATCAAATTATCAAAAAATAAGTAAAAAAATTAAAAAAGTACATTTATTCTATCATAAAAAATTGGTACATTTTTTTCAAAAGTTTTTTTTTCTAAGTTTTACTTCTTATGGAAATTGTAGATCAAAAAAGTACCTACCCAAAAAGGTAGGTACTTAAAAAAATACTTTTTTACAAAATAGGTACTTTTTTTGACGAGAGTCCATTAAAAAAGTACTACTTAAAAAAGATAATATAATATAAAAATTTAAATTTTTTAAGGGAAAGCAACTTTAAGATGAAATACCAATTTTTAAAAAGAAAAAGTAATTTTTCCAAAACTACCGATTTTTAAAATAAAAAATATCATTTTTTAAAAAGTTAGTTAAAAAAGTATAATCAGTCTACAAAAAAAAAAAAAAAAAAGCTACAATTATCTAAAAAAAAAAAAAGCTACAATTTTAGAAAAGAGGGCAAAACGTCGAAAAAAAGTATCAATTTTTTTACCAATTTAAAAAAAAAAATTAATTTTTAAAAGAAATATTTCAAAAAAAGCACCAATAGTAAAAAAAGTACCAAAAGTACTTATAAGAACCCACATATTTTTTTTAATTTTTAAAAATAAGTATTTTGAAAAATTTTATGATTTTCAAAATAAAAAATTGTATTTTTTTAAAAGTAAAAAATGTACGAATCTTTGAAATGATTTTACATTTTTGAAAAAGTTTAATTTTTTTAAACGAATAATTCTTGTTTTCAGAAAAAGACCCAATAATCAAATCATTTTTCAAAAAGTACCAATTTTCGAAAATAACAATAAAAAAACATTGTACAACTGTTAGAAAAGAAAAAGTTAATTTTTTAAAGTAAAAAAGTAAGACTTGTGTGAAAAGTACTAATTTTTTTAAATAGTACAAATTTAAATGAAAATAGTTGGCTAAAAATATAAATAAAAAAAAAAATAATAATAAAAATAAATATAATATATATATATATATATATATATATATATATATATATATATGCAACACAAAATATATATATATATATATATATATTTTGTGTTGCATATACTAAAAACTGCTGCGATATTTTCATGCGATATACTAACATTTGGAGCGTCTGTTTGCAATTAATACAACATACTTAACAGCCCATCTACACGTAACATTATATATAAGATTTTTCTGTCAGAGAGTGTAAAATTCGCTTTCTGAGAGAATTATCTCACATGTAGATTCAAATATTATTATTATTATAAGAAGTATTATGAAACTGTTGTGATGAGATTTCTCTACACAACTATCTTATAAGCAGCATTGCCACATAGAAAATATTTTATCTAACAAAATTTTTTCTAAAAACTGCCAAAATGTACCAACATTTACAATAAACCTTTTTTTTTGCGAAAAATTATATTTGAAAATTACTAGAAGCAAAATGTCCAATAATAAAAACAATAAAATAGATTGTAGTCAAATAATAGTTTTTAACTTTTTCGGGAAACTATTTTTATTTAAATATTTATGATTAAAAAAAATGGAATGAAGTTAACAATAAAAAAAATTATAAAAGTATACCAGGAACTCGTAGTAGTAATTTTTTCTATTCTGAATAAAAATAATGAATAAGGCCCCAGAAAAAAATAACTGAAAAAGAGTTGAAAAAGTAATGATTTTAATGATTGTGTTGTCATTGCAAAGAAGTAGTTGATGTTGAAAAAGAGCTGCAAAATTAGTAGTTTTAACACAGTGGTTTTAACAAATATATGATATGATGTTTTTAGTGTGGATATAGTTTGGTTCAGTACATTATGAATCAGTAAAAAACCAACATTTGATTTTTAAGTGGTTACGGCCTTTTGCATTTTAGATGACGATATATAGTTATCTAAAAATATTCATCCGAAAATGATCTCTATAAGAAGAAAATACTTGTTAAATAAAAAAAAGAAAGTAATTATTTTGAATGATAAAACATCTTTTTTGTTGGATGGAGATTTTTTGGTGAAATATTTTTAAAATTTTCGGGTTGGCCAAAAAAAGTATGTGGCAGCCCTGCACACCAGTATCTGTTTTCTTTGTTGTGCTTGACCCCAGGTCTACAACTGAGATTAACGCTGATAACCATTTTGTTTATATTATGTTTAATCTTAAATAAGGGCTACACGTACTCTAATAAATCCTATAAGATATCATTATTTTCAATCAGGCACAAAATAAACCTGTGCTTTTTATTTAAGAAATTCACATTTTTTAGCACAATTTTTATAAAAATGTTTTTTAAAATGAAAAACAATCATTAAAAGGAAATAATTTTACAAAAAACATTGTTTTTTTAGTAATTTCCAAATTGCACATGAAAACATACATACAAAAGTTCGTATATGCGTATTTTTTTTTTTTTTTTTGTCAGTTCCTCTTATAAGATAGTTGTGTGGAAAAATCTCATCACACAGTGTCATAATAATTCTTATAATACTAATATTTGAATCTACACGTGTAATAATTCTCTCAGAGATCGAATTTGACACTCTCTGACAGAAAAATCTTACATATTCTGTTACGTGTAGATGGGCTGTAACCTAAAACGTTTAACATTAACAATAACATCATGTTAATAGTAAATGTAGACCGTTCAATCAGATATTTCAAACTGCTTTATGCACATGTGTGTGAGAAGTCATTGACACAAAAATTCTTGGTAGGGTATCGCAAAAATCTATAAAAAATAAATTTTTACGTGACTTTTTAATAACCCTGTAGTTTATTTTCTTTACAAAATAACAATGAATATTCAAAAACATATGATACGTTTACTTTTGTTGACTGTTTGTATAAAATGTTTCACGCTACTTTTCTTAATTTTATGTTACGTCGCAAAGTTGACTGGTTGGGCCTTTAAACGTCAAGTCTCACCCGCATGACCTAAAATACGAAATTAGTGAATGTTCGCAATTAGGAGAAATTTTCGAAACAAAAAAGTTCGAGGAAATATCGAAAATTACATAAGATATAAATGTTCGAAACATTGCGCCCTACTCGCGATAGTAAACATTCGATAAATTTTCGAGAAATTCCAAAATATCGATATTGCAATGTTTTTTGATAAAATCTCAAAAATAAATGTTCCGAGAAATTATTTATTATTTTTTAATTTCTCGAGCTATTATTACTTTAATCAAAAAGCAACGTATTTTCTTGTTTGTGCATGTAAAAATTAAAAAAATAAAACATGGTATCTTTCCTCAGTCATAGTTCATATCGATAAGTTGTAAAATATTGTATTTTGGAAAATTATTATTTTCTTACACATTAATTCAGGAAACTTTATCCTAAAAGATGTGAACTTGAAGAACAAACTAACTAATATTATCGGGAGAAAAAAATATAGTTTCCCCTGGAACCATCAATATTTAGCACCAATTTATAGTAGAAAATTTACATTTGGCCAAAATTCTTCAAATATATGCAAACTTTTATTAATTTAATTGTTAATTATTAATGTCTTTGAAATAAAATTTATAAAGTTTTATCTAACTTTTGTATATTTATTTAATATATTGTGTTAAGTTTAAAATAAAACATAACTTTAAAAATTAAATGAATTTCTAATTAAAAATTTGGGAATGAAATGAAAATGAAACAAAATAGAAAACTATCGCTTTCGAGCTATTGCTAACGATTCGTTAGCATTATCAATATTGAACAGTTTTCGTTCCTTTTCGTTATCGAAAACGAATCTCTAACGAAGCTATCGATATCGCTAAAGATTCGATATTGATATAATCGATATCGATCGATTTGCTGCCACGAGCTAAACGACAAGTGAGTTCCACGGGCTCATTCTCGAAACGCCTTCGATAGTCGTTCTCGAAGGTTTTGTTAGAGAAAAGTTACCGAATTGTTCGAAGGCATATCAATACCTAAGTTTGTGGTCAAACGGGCACACGCAATATCTTTTACTAACACAAACCAAGAATTTATTGAATATGCGTGATGGCAACACCGAAACAATGAGAAAACAAGAAATTAACATGAATGCATGTACGCCATAATGAAAACATAGAAATTTGAGAAGAAAATTTTAGCATGATATTTTAACATCATCTCATCTCTAATGGAGCCTACCAGTTAGGCTCTTTTTTTCCTTTTCTTCTTATGCACTTTTTTATGTGTGCGTATGTGTGTAAAATAATTGAAAATGTAAGTTTTCTGTGTGTATGTATGTGTGTATATGTATGAATGTATGTATGAATGCATGTATGTATGTATGTACTTATGTGTTTCCCTACAAGCATTTAGTCAAGTCTTTTTCGAAATAGCTCACTTCTTCGCCACTCTTAGAAGTGCAATAGAAGATTTCTCTCAATTTTCCAACAACAAAATATATTAGTATATGAATTGAATCTTCTAAACGTAACTTCTTTAATCGCTATTAGATGTTGTTTGGATAACAGTTTCAGTTATCCAAAAACGAAAACACTATTTTTCTAGCATTTGGAAGATTGTTTTTTTTTTTATCAATCCACATAATCTGTCTAATTTGACACTCTATGATGATTAATAGTAGAGCGTGCAAAACTTTACAAAAACAACACACATTAGGTTAGAAATTTTATCATAAAATCATTATTTTGGCGATTGTTTACATTTCATAATGGGGTAAAGAACAAGCAGAAACAATATAATTTTTTTGTTTATTAAAAATATAAATTTTGAAGTAACTAGAATGAAAAGATATTGACATTAACAAAAATTATTTATGTAAGCTGATGTGAAATAAAAAATTCATAAGTTTTACTTATAAAAAGAAAATTAAGAAAATAAGGTAAGCGTTTATCATAATTTATATATATGTTGTTAACAATTTGAGGGTCAGAAAATTTTGTTTTATATAAAATTCTTAATAACTAAAACAACATTTTTTAAAAGTGTGGGAGTTTGACTTATGTATGACATGCCCCCAGCAAAAGTCGCTAATTCTCAAAATAATTTTCTATAGAACAAGAAATTAAGAATATATTAAAGATTCGATTTTACAAGTCTATTCTGTAGAAGATTAAAATTTGTATATACAGCAATCAAAATTTTGGGAAATCATAGTATTAGAGTATCCGAAAAAATTTTAGCAGAGCTGAATTTTTGCATTTGAAATTTTAAAAGGAATTTTCAAAATTTTAAATTATTATTTTTTTTTAATTTTGTTGTTGTTATTAAATATTTTGAAGAAATTGTTTTGTTATTGTGTGGAGTAGATTGTGGTAATTTCTGGTTAAGTGGCGGTATTTATTTCTGAGTTTCAAAAATCTTAAAAATTGGCAAAAATGATTGAAAAAAACTTTCAGGGCCAAGATAAAATTTAAATAATGATTCAAAAAGGTACATCATCATTAAAATTTGTAATAGAATATGAAAATGGTTAAAACACGGTGCAATCTTTAATAAAAGGAATTCCCTTTATAAAAATGGAAACATTTGAAAGAAAAAATAAGAGAAAATTTCTTATAAATATTGTTTCAAATATATCCAAAATTCTTAGTAGTGAACTATTTGTTCAGGGAGAATGTATGATTTTAAGAAAGTATATGGTGTTCGCCTGGTAAAAAGTGTAATACATTTATTCTTTAATTGTTTTTTTGTAGCAAAACTGGCGATTTTAGAAAAAAAATAACTAAAAAAATTTTATTTACTTTAATTACATAGAAAATTTAATACAAAATTAAAATGAATAATAATGTAGTCTTGTAATATTTAGAAATCGTATATTATTGTAAAACATTGTGGAAATATTGAATTACAGTTTTTATAATGCAAACATCATAAACTTTCTAAAAATCATAAATTGTCGCCGAACATTCTAACAATTGCAGAAAATTTTGCAAATATTCTAATAGATGTTAAATGTTATTTAATTTCATTGTTTTCTGTAATAAATACAAGGAAGAGTTATTTTTGTTATTCAAAAAATAAATTAGAATATTAATAACTATTCTTATTTTATTATATATACCTACTTTATTAAATTTGAAAGAAACAAATATTATTTTCTAATTTTGTACTTAAAATATTGCTTAGTATTCTTTTTTAATTTAATTTTTTTATGTTAATTTTAATTTAAAATATTGTTGTACAATTAATTTCATTACTTTCCATAATAAATATCAGAAAGATTTAATTTTGTGATTTAAAAAATTTTTATATTTTTACTTTTGATAATTTTGTTCATTCCCTAATCCTTCTTTGTAAAATGTAAGTATTACTGGCATTATTATTTTAAAAAGGTTTTAAAATTCTGCAAATATTTTCTATCGAAAGAGTAACTACATCGGCACACCGGGAAGTTGATATGTATCGCTTTTACTATCGATTTCTGATATAGCTAGAGATAGCATTTTTTGAGTAACGCTTTAGTGGGGATTGGAAGATTCTAATTAGAATTTTTTATTAGACACTTTTTACTGTGTTATAGTAGATCTTAATACGTGACGTACAAAATTCACTAAAGCGTTACGAATTCTGATCTACTTAGTAACACCGTTCCTTTTGAGTAACGCTTTCGTGGGAATTTGAAGATTCGAATTAGCACCTTTCATTATATGTGACATCCAATACTGACTAAAGAGTTACTTCCCGAACGGTGTTACTAAGTAGATCAGAATTCGATAGTAAAAGCGACGCATATCAACTTCCCGCTGTGTCGATATAGTTACGCTTTCGATAGAAAATGTTTGCAGGGTTATATTTTGTCACGAGTTCATTCAGTACATACACCCATACATAATTATAAACTTTTTTAAAAGCTTTTGTTTTTGTTGTTTTTTAAATGTATAAGTATTTATGTATTTGTATATTTTTGTTTTGTTATTCTTTATTTATTTTAACTGTTTTATGTTTTATTTGAACTTGAACTCCCTTGTTCTTTAAAGCTTTTCTAGTTGTTATTGTTGTTTTTGAAGTTATTTTTGAAGTAATTTTTTTAATTAAGCCTGAGCTATTAAAATTGGGTCAAAGTAATTTATGTTTGCACGGATATTATTAGTTTTAATTTGTTACAAATCAGCGTTTGAAAAACTAAACTCTAAGTAGTCGTGGCAGCCAAAAATAACTAAAATTGTAGTTTAGAAAATGCTTAAAACTACTGCTACTTTACGTTTATTGTTGTAGTATTTTTAGTAATAGTAAAAAACTACAATTTTGAAAGTAGTGTAGTTTTTACAATTTTATTACTTTATTATATTTATTAAAGGGAGCAGAGATAGCAGCATAAAGGTAGCAGTTGAAGTAGTTTATTAAAAAATCTAAGTAGCTTAAAAATATCACTGCAAAGTGTAAAACTCAAAGTAGGTATTGATAAATATATGTAGTTTTTCATTCATTTACTATTTTTTACATATTAACATCTTTTATTTTTAATTTAATTAATATTTATCGATATCAAATAACTTTAAAATTTTTAATAAAATTCCATAAAAATAATTTTGAAATACATCTTAAAATTTAAGAATTATTCGCTCTTTTATTTTTGTTTTCTATATATCATTATTTATAGAGTTTTTTTTTTAAATGGTTATTAAATTTTTAATATTCTGATTTTTCTAACGCAAATTTTTGTTCTTTTAAAATTTAGGTATAAAGTATTATGTGTTAAAAATTCTAAATTAAAATGTTTACTCATTATAAAACAATCAACAATATGACAACGATATTCACTAACAAAACGTAGAGATAAATATATAAGTAACACTGTTACTACAACTTTAATTTTAAATTTAAAAATTGCAAAATTTTCTTGTGAAAATAATAAAAGTATAATGTCAATAAAAAAAAACTACATTGTACAAATCAGAAATAAAATTAATCCTGGTTCTGGTTCTTTACTTATAAAATGTAGAAATTAAAAACTGATGTTTACGTCACTTTTTTATAAAAATATTATTTTTACTTTGGTAAAAGTAAATAAAATAAAATGAAATTGATTAAATTGTAATTGTAATTTTTTATGTATTGAAAATATACACTCAATCCTACTTTGGAAGCGATAAAAACTCCTATAATTAAGAGGAACATAGTTACATTTTGTTCAGTTTATATAAATTTCATAAATATCTAAGAGCATGACCTGAATATTTTAAACTTTAAAATAGTAAAAATATTCAGATAAAATAAATTTTATATAAAGTTTAATGCAGAAAAAAACTCAAATAAAGTTTGTTTTTATTTTTTAATTTATAAAATTTCTTGTCTGATTTATAAAATGTTTAAATATTGTAAAAAATACTAAAAACCCATACAAGTCTATATGATAATACTAATTATCTTTGTAAGAAATCAATCAAAAGATGTATTTCTTAGTTTTAAACACAAATTTTTTAATATTTATGATTAGTCAAAAAAAAAAATAGTTCTTAGACAAATCTTTCAGACAAATTTTTATCAAGACCTTTTTCTTTGAAAATGGGTTTTTTTGGAAATTATTATTATTATTATTATTTTTTTTTTTTTTTGAAAAAATTAAAACTGATTATTAAGTTTTTTTTTTTTTTTTGGAAAATTGGTACGTTTTGGCTTTTTTTTTAACAAAATTTATTTTCGATACTTTTTAGAAAAATTTCCGTTTTGTGAAAATTGGTACATACTTCGTAGAAAATTATAATTTTTAATTGTATTTTTTGTGCTTTTTTGGTTATTAGACCTTGCTACTTTTTATGAACATTTTTTATTTACTTATTTTTTTTAATGGTACTTTTACAAAATTGATACTCTTGTTGAATTTTTTTTTTTTTTTTTGGAAATGTTTCATGTTAATTTTTGGTATTTAAAAAACGTATGTTCTTTATGTATATATATATATATATATATATTGTTACGAAATTGTACTCGAATTCAAATATAACGGTTTTAACGGCCGGTTTAAATCTTTCTCAATGCTTCCAGACATTTCCGTTTATGTTAACAGCATTTAACATATCTGTAAAAATTATTAACATAGTTCTAAACATACAACATTGAATAAAAAGCTTTCACCATTGTTTTTAAGTGTGGCAGCACTAAGTGCTTATGCTGCTGGCACTATCATCAAAAGCTAGTTTGGCAGCACTAAGTGTTTATGCTGCTGGCACTATCATCATAAGCTAGTTTGGCAGCACTAAATGTTTATGCTAATGGCATTACCTACAAAAGCTCTAGATTGTCCGTTAACATTGTAGAAAGAAATAGAGCTTTCAAGAAACATCTAGTAGGCAATACAGTGTATATAAATTGGCCGTGAGAACACCATTGAGTCAGTCTGGCTGGAAGCGTCGTTAAGTAAAGACATATTAACTGCCTTGGCTGTATAATCTTGTACATTATTAAAGTGTGCTGTATAAAGCGTGTAATTTAAGTGTGTGTGTGTATTAAAACACAAAGTGACTTATAAACTGTGTTGTTGTACATTTTTTAAATAAAATAAAGAGTCGTTACAATTTTTAAACTACTAAACTGCTGTTATTTTTGCAATCAAAGTACAAGTTTATTTAAAGGAAATAAACAACCGTTTTTAAAAGGTAAAAACGTAACAATATAATATACATATATGGTTATATATATACATATATTATTTTTTGCGAAATTGCTATTTTTAAAAAAAAAAATTTGTACCAATCCAATCTTCAAAAAAAAAAAACAATTTTATATCTCAAATTATAAAAAAATATTTGATACTGTGTGATGATTAGATTTTTTTATAAGATTTATACGATGATAAGATGATACTTTTCTGAAATTTGATACATTTGTCATAGATTTTTGATGATTGTTTTTTGACTTTTGCTTTTATGGAAGATTGCTACATACAATTTTAAAATTGCTATATTTTTTAGGAAAATTAGTACTTTTTAAAAATTTCGGGGCTGATCTTGAATAAAAAGTACTTTCTAATTATTATTATTATTATTTTTTTTTTTTTTTTTTTTTTTTTTTGAAAATGGGTAGTTCTGTTTTTTAAAGAATAAAATATACTTTTTTATGGAAATAAAATTGTTTTCCCTTTATTCTGTCAACGTTATTTCTAATGTTAATTTAGAAATATGTCTTTATATGTTAAATTGTCCCAAATTTAATTATTTTGCACTTGTCTTTTTGTTAAAAAGGGAAAAATTTTAAAAGAGAAACAATAAATTTGACAGCTTATGTTATTGCGATGTGTTTACACATTTATTGTGAAATAGAGCGCAATAGATTTCTTATTGGTCCACACGTAACATTTTAAAGAGAGATATTTGACTATTGCCATTATAAAAATGTCTACGTGTAGACTAGGGGTTAATATTAGTACTCTTTCGAAATTGTTTCCTTTTGTAAATTATATTTTAATTGGTATTTTATATTTTGTCTTTTAAAAATCGGTAGTAAATGTTGGGCACTTTTTAAAATTTTGACGCCTATGAAAAACGCGATTGTATTTTATTTGTAAAAATATTAACTTTACTTTTTTAAATTAAATGACCGTTAACTAATAGATCTGCCACTAAAATTAAAAATTTTAAACTCTATGTTAAATATTTCTATCTGGCAATAATCAAACTAAATATGTGGCAATTTTATTTAGTAGTCAATATATATCCTGCTCTGTTGCAAATTCATACAAGCATATCACAAATTTATAGCTTTCTCTATCTAACTGCTCTCTTAAAAAGTTGCCACCTTATAACCACAAATTATTTTACTAAACATTTCGTAAATATTAATTAAAATTTAAATAAATTTTATTAATTTTAAAAATTATAATTAATTAATAAAACAACTGAAAATTATTATTAAATTTATAAATTTTATTAGCTTTTTTTTGTTAAAAGAAAATTATATACAAAAATAACAATTTTGCGCTGGCAATGCTGTTTAACTTATTTTCTTCCAATTCGTTTATTCTCTTTTCGGTGGTGTTGTGAGACGGTTGTGTTTTATTTGTTGAGCTAAAGAAAAAGAACCTGAATCAATAATTGCAATTTGAGTATTATTTTTTTTAATCATACACACATATAGAAATATTTGCAAAATAAATATTAGTTTATAATTAAATGAAATAGTTTTTTTTCTTGTCTGTAAGAAAACACAGAAGTATTAAGAGTGTTGTGTAAAGAACAATTTATAATTAATAAAAAGTCGGTACGTCATTTGTAAGAAATAAAAAAAAGTTGAACAAACATGTCGGAAGAACACCAAGAAACTAATGGAACTTCTAATGGCGATGTGCCAGAAATTGAATTGATTATTAAGGTTGGTATAAATATTAAATACAATATACAAAAAAAATTCTCTGCTGTCTGTGCAATAGCCAAAAAAAAGAGGGGTTAAGAAAAAAGGTTAAACGCCAATATGGTTTTGTAGCAGATTATGGGTTGCAGCAATTGTTTGATATTCCCTAACGCCTCAGCTCCCTTTGTTGACGTTTTTTTTATATATATATATGACTGGGAAATTTATTTTCGTGATTTTTGTAGTTTCTGTTTGCATTATTAATTTTCAAATTTATATTTTTTAAGCTGAAAAAATGTAAAAAAGAAACAACGCACTCGAAAAAGCTTTTATATATAGTGATTCTTTTTCTAACAGCTAAGTAAATAAAAACAGGTTTCCTGTTATTCTTCACCACGCTTCGCTTCTTTCTTCTTTTGACTTCTTCTCTTAAGAGTTTAGCTCTTTGGCATTCATTATTGTTGAGCTGCTTGATTTTACTGATGCAACTTCTACTACTAATATTTTTGTTACTGACTGACTGCCAGTTTTTGAGTAGCGCACCCTCCAGCCACCTGACATCTGCTGTTGATGAATATAACAAACAGTGGACATTTATTAAGTAATTCAAGAGATCTTTACAATGATTTTGTGTATTGAATGGTAAACAAAGCAAAAAATCGATTTTACGATCCAACTTTTCTGATTTCGATTTTTAAGATATGTTAATCGGATCATAAAATCGAGTTTTTTTTATCGAAAATCAAGAAAGTATAGCTTATTCTCAAACATTTAACTTAAAATTATGGACCTTTTGTCTCCGACACTTTTAAATTCACAAATAGTACAGAAAGTACTGTTTATCTGATTATAAAGATGAATATCTATCGAATGAATATTTAATTCTTTTTATTTCATCTCAAATTTATGCTTTCGACTACGGGCAAGGGTTTTTAATTCTAAAGTAAATCAGAAATCAACTATTTTAACCAAATTTTCCCTTTTTATCTAATTTGTTACCTATTTTTCAATGCCAATTTTTCCTGAAAATTTGTTTTTCAAAAAACTGATTTCTGATTTGTCCTACTTGATTTTGTCTGATTTCATGTTATTTGTATACATCCACTGTGGTTGGAAATTTTGTCTTTTGTGTGATGTGAGTTGATAATGTTGCTGTGTGTTTGTATTACGGTTGCATGTGATTGAGATTGATGATTGTGGTGTAATTTTTGCATTGAAATGTTCATTAAGTGTTAGTCTTTTTAAGGTGTTCCGTTTTGGATTGTTTCAGCAATATGGGTGGAAGTTGTTCATATCTTTCTCATTTGATTAAATGTTTTTTTTCTTTTAGGAATGGTTTTCGGTGTCTTCCATTGCAATCTAATATGGTATGGTCTTTATTATGTTTGCTAAGTGTGGTACATGGTCTCATATCTTTTATTTAATATTTTAATGAGCTGGGGTATATCCTCATTTCTAGTGGCTGTTTCTTTATTGGATGAATTCTGTGGAAATCATTAAAAATTTTGTGAATGAAAAGTGGTACCTCTTGGGTGTTTATTTTGATTTTCATTAATGTTCTAGAACATAATTTGGTCTGTTGAAGAAAGAAGATTTTTCTGGTTATTAGTTTTGATACTTTGAGCTTATCTATTTATCTACTCTCTGTTCCTGTTGGGTTTATGCGGAATCGGCTACTTGTTTTATTCTTTGAATGTGTTGTTTTGCTCTTCTCATACATTTTCTGATAATTGGTCTTATTTTTTTTTTTTTTTTTTTGTTTAGCTTAATGTTCTTTAATTTTCATCAGAATTTATAATGTTTTCTTGCTGGAACTTTAGATGTTGGTCTAGAATTCATTGATCAATGCCATTAGTTTCAGTAATTTGTGTCTTTACTGAATAGTTGTGTGCATGATCTGTGGGATGTTTTTTACATCATTTGTTGCTTCTTTGCATTACAACTCAGGGTATGTTGTTAAAGTTAGGTGCTTTTATTGGTTTTGTGAGAGAAATTGTTACCTGTACTGTGATCATGTTGTTCATGGGACTGCTTTATGTTATAGAATTTCAAAGGGTATCTTATTCAAGGACTGATGCTTACGCAAGCGTGTTAAAAATAAAAATGAAATATAAAATAGAAAGAAAATCCTTAATTTGTAGTGACTTTAGTATTAATAAACTTCCGATTGACCCTGTGTGTGCTACTTTATGTTTGTTGCATTTCGGAATATAAAGAGTTTATACAAGTTTCTGTACCATGCGTTGGTGTGACATGTTTTTCTGGGTATATACCACGTTTGTAGTAATTAGTTTTTTTTGCCAAGCTTTTGCTTATATAGATACATGATTGACTTCACTTTCTAACATTTGTTTTTATTATTTTTTGGTCGATGGGGCTTTGTTGGGTTGACTTGTGCAATTTAACTGTTTTTATTAATTAGCAATAACTTCTTAAATGTATTTTTTACCTTTTATTTTATTTTATTATATATTTAAATTTTTATTTATGAATTGTATTTTCAATTTATCTGTTAGTAGAAATTTGTGACCGATTATGGCCAAAAGGCTAGGTTATGAAATATTATTGAAAATAAAATAAAATAAAAAAAAATAAAAATAAATAAAACTTCAAGTAAATGTACCTAAAAAATTGCACTTTTGGCTTTCGGTTAAAATTATTAATAGTAAACACATCTTCATCTAACCAATTCTATTTGCACAAAATCGATTTTCGATTCAAATCGAAGTCGATATATTTATTTATTTATTTTCTTATTTATTACAATTCATAATAATATAAAAAGCCTTCTTAGGCCAATAAATATATATTACAAGGATTTATTCTTGAATAAGGATTTATTAAATATTAAATAAAAACGATAAAAATTAATTTCACTCATATTCAATACTCCAACTCAAATGGCTCCTCAGCCAGAATATATAATAATATACCAAAAAATAGCATTATTATTATTATTATTATTATTATTATTATTACTATTATTATTATTATTATTATTATTATTATTATTATTATTATTATTATTATTATTAGTATTATTATTATTATTATTATTATTATTATTATTATTATTATTATTATTATTATTATTATTATTATTACTATTATTATTATTATTATTATTATTATTATTATAATTATTACTATTTTTACTATTATTATTATTATTATTATTATTATTATTATTATTACTATTATTATTATTATTATTAGTATTATTATTATTATTATTATTATTACACAATGGCTTCAGCGTAGTATACTGAAAGGACCTGATAGGGTTCGTAATGGGGATAAAGTGGCTTAGAGGTAATCGATCTTGATTGCTAGGTTGTAGATTCCACACACTTCCATTGCTTAATCTACTCAAGTCTCTCTTTTTCTTTATTGGCCTTTTTAAACGGATCAGATGGATCGACTGGTCTCTAAGTGGAGGCGTGAAGACGCCACCCTTTTTAACCCAACCTAAGCTATTACCATTCCCTAATTTTGTGGGAATTTTTAGTTTTATGATGAAATATGAATAAATTAAAAAGGGAATGTTATTTAGCATTTACATTGATAGCTAACTGAAGGTGCATATGATGTACGTTATTCAATATTTATATCTTTAACAAGATGTCTCTGGCCTATCAAATTACAACAGCAATTTTATATACGTCCCTAGAAAACAATTCAGTGGTTAAATCACAAGATATTGAAGACCAATTTACTGCTACTTTTCCTTAGACTATGACATACTACGCCATCTTAATCTGCATTCATCTTCTTACAAATAATTTTCTTAGATTTCGTTTTCTTAGACTATGTTTTCTACGACTAAGTCTTCTTAGACTACGTTTTCTTATGCTATATCTTGTTATAAATCACCTCTTTTAACGTCATGATTTTCTTGGAATACGTCTTCTTAAACCTATTTTTTTAAGTTCTTTGAAGCTTTAAATATGAGGAGTTTCGTTATTCTTTTTTTAAGAATATACAGAGTCGTTGAGTGTAGATAAAGAATTAATTTCCAGACGTTTGAAAGCTCTTGGATTCTTTCAAAAGCATGGGAATTGGGTGCCACATGAACTGAAGCCAAAAGACGTCAAAAGACGATGTTGCTTCAGTGGTTTGAAAGGATTTTTATATTACTCTGATATAATTAAAATAAAGCGATATCGTTTCTACACCGAACTTCTACAGGCGTTGAAAAGTGGATACATTATGATAATCCGACATCAAAGCCGAATTTCCATGGCGCCAAGGTTATGTTCTTTATTTGGAGGGATCGGAAGGGTGTCATCTATTATGAATCGTTTGAAATGATCTGTTTACAGGGGGCATTGAACGAAAAATGTCCAGAGTATAAGATATTCTCGGTTTTATGTTGCTCGACCAATTAAAAACTTTGGCTCTGAGATATTTTTCCTCACCCACTGTTTCGTTCAAATAATAACATTTACGCCTTAAAGTATGTTTTCAAATTTCCACATTTAGACTTAAAAAATAATTTACATTTTTTCAAACTACAATAATTTAAACACAAAATTAAACTAAACAACAACAACAATAATAGAACTGATATCTTCTTATAACTACTAAATTTATATACACATGTTTGTATATAGATACATACATATACATAAAACAACAATACTGAGTCATTGCAATGTTTTTATTTCCAAACTAAACAACGTCCAAACACATTAAAAAAATTATTATGTGAATACACAAACAACAACTACTGCTTGCTTATACAAAAAACAACAACATTGCAATGCTTTTTTATATATGATTGTTGTAATTCAAAAAATTTTAAATTAAAAAAAATATTTATAACATATTTGTATAAAAACGAATTTTGAAGCTTATATAGGCTTCACAAAGTCCAAAAATGCATTTTGACCGATATCTCAGTTACTAATGAACAGATTTTGTTCATTTTTTCCAAAAAACGATTCCAAATTTTCTGTCGCTAGCTTATATAGATTCTGAAAATCGAAAACAGTTTTGAAAAAACCGCCATTTATGAACCGATGTTGAATTTCAATAGTAAAAAAAAAGAAGTGGTGTTGGGATTAAATTCATAAATAACCAGAAAGATGTGTAAAAAGTCGTGCCTCCGATGGACAATACTTTGAATAAAATACATTGAACTTATATCTTGAAAATAACATTCACTTTTTCATTAAAAAAAAATAATAATAATAAAATAAACGATGGGAATTTAATGCATAAACCCAATAATTATTTTTGTGCTATGTCTTCTCATCTTAGACTACGTCTTCTTAGTCTACATTTCTTTTAATATGGCTACTTTGGTCTTTGTACACTTTTTCTTCTTCTAATTACTTTTTTAGATAATATACTTTTATATAATCACATCTTTAGAGTCAAACTGTTTTTGAAATATTTCTTTTTGGTCTATATATTTTTACGATAAATAGTTGAAGACTACGACTTCTTAGGTAATTTTTAGGCATCTTTTTTTTATGTCTTCAATATTCACTAGATTACGTTTCTGAGACTAGCCTTCATTAGACTGCATTTACAATTTAAATCAAGTCTAGTTTCGACTATGTCTCATTTGGATTTGTTCTTCAGTTCTTATCATAATATAATTTTTAATTTTAACTCCTAATCAAGTTTCAATCGTGAATTCCCTTATTGTCTCTGTTTAGTCGTACCAAAGAAGATATAAGCTATCACCGCATAATAACGCACATTGTATTCAAGTGCTGATCCAAAAGGTTCAATAAAACGTTTGCAAAGGACCAATATCTGAGATCGAGAGATTGTTTATTTGTGATGAAATGCCATACCAATCTACACATAATTAATGCACGTGACAGCAAGAAGGCTGACAGTAAAAAGAGGATGTCAACCACCTCTCGAAAAAACATATTTTAAAAAGCTCTAAAATCTAATAGAAATACAAACAGAATGACATATTTATAATCTATCGCATTATAATGAAGGTTATAACAACTAATAAATGCATCAATATTGACTCATTAATATCTCATAATTCAATTTTCGTGCTCAGCACAAAATTGATCCACCATTTCTATTCAATTGCTCCCACTGTTCAATGATTGTTTATTTTATTTTCAACATTATACATAAATAATATTTTTCTAGTTTCACATATATAATTATTGTCTTTTTATCGTCAGTACGTTTTCATCTTTAGTTTTGTACACCAATGATTGCAAGTATGTGTTTGTGTGCGAGTATTTTTGGCCAATGTTTGTTTTATTTATTACCAGTTACTTGCTGTTTTTTTTTTATTATTCAGTTATTCTTTCTTTTTGTATTTATTGTTGTTTATCTCTAATCATTTAGTTGTTTATTAGTCGTTGTTGTTTGTTTGATGCGTCATCATTTCAAATATATTAATTCAAAACCTCATCTAATGAAATACTAAAAATTCTTTTGAAATCGTAAATAAATTTTGATTTTGAACTTTTTTTTCTTTTTTTTTTAACAACAACAATAACATCAATTTTGTTTTAAGATCTCAACTTGTTATGCTTGAATAAGGAGTTAGTGAGTGAATAAGAGTTGTTTACTCTCTTCTTTTTTTTTAAGTTAAGATCAGCAGCTCAGCTAGATAGTTAAATGCTTATGTTTATTATGCATTTCATGCAGCAGTTTGACCCAAATATGGTATAACTTTCTGGTTATACTTAACACTGTATATTTATTCCATTGAATACATGCCTTGTGTTTCTAATGTAGTTGTTTTCAGCTTACTTTTTCTGTATTTTCTTGATTTACTCTTATTGTCACTATACTTGTTACAACAATCTCACTAAGATTTTAACTGTTTGGTTGCATTCCGAGCTTAACACTCACTAATCAAACAGGAGAAAGTGAAAGTTCATTGAAAAACGTGATAGGAAAAAATTTGTTTTCAAATGAAAAATTATAATAAAAAAAAAATACTTGATCGCTGTGTAAGGGTAGAGAGAAATGGAAATTCTAATTGCGATTTCATATATGTATTCTGCGAAAGTTATGTTAACATTGTATGGATATTTTGTTATATTATAAAAGTGTTAGCACTATTTACAATTTGGCATAAAATGGAATCTTTCAAAACTGTAGAAAAATTTTCATTATTATCAATTTAAAACACGAACTTATGCTCCAAATATCTTAAAAATAAAACAATTTTCCCTCTGATGAGATTTGCAGATATAAAGGTTAAAACCCCCAAAGACGATTCTAGTTATCTACTTAAATATTGGGTGTATGCATTAATTGCCATCGTTTTGTACTAGATTGCGTTAACAGTATTTTTTTCCAAGCGGATCACTTTTACAAAAATGTCAAGTGAAAGTACTATCATTAGGCTTTCTTTTTCGGTGTTATTCTGTTAAAACTTAAGTATTACAGTTTTTTTTTAAGATTTGATTATGAACAGTTTCGTACCAAAATATGGAGCATTTTCGTGAAATTTTACTTCATGATTATTTTTTTGAAGAAAATTGCTGCGAAAAGTTAAAATATTTTGTGGAAGTTTATGGATGTTATGCTTTAATTTATATTTAATACTGGTGATTTCGATGTGCATGGTAAGGAGTCTCTTGCCTAGTTTAAAAATGAAGAAGGGTTTACTCTTGTCAAACGCAAGAAGAGCTTTCGGAATTGTTGCCAGTTAATAATATAATAATCTCCAAACTTTTGAAAACATTTGGATTTACCTAAAATTATGGAAATTAGGAGCCACACAAACTACAGCCAAGAAACGTTGAAAGGCGATTTTGTATTTAAGCGACACAAAACGTTTTCGTTTCTGTATCGTATTATTACGGCCGATGACAAAGTGACCCATTATGATAATCCAAAGCGCAAATAATCGGTATATTATCCCGGACAACCTGAAAATCGATACCAAGGCCAAATATTCCTGTCGTCAAGATTATCCACTGTTGCTGGAGGAATCGATCGCGGGAGATTTGTTCCGAACACAATTGATCCGGGAGAGCATTGAACGAAAAACGACCAGAATATGTCACCGCTCGGTCTTATGTTGTGCGACCAGTAAATAAAACTTATAACTAAAATGTTCTCTATTATACCTTTGCCTTCAAAAAAAAAAAAAAAAAAATTTAATACTTAGATTAAAAAAATATCTTACATATTTTACCCTCAAATTATATGGAAATTGAACACACTTCAATTTATTCAAATTATAAAAAATTCACAAAAATTTTGAAATTTTCTCTAAAGTCCGAAAAATCACCGCAAATCGGAAATTTCACCAATAATTCGGAAAATTTCCCAATTTTTCAGCAATAAATTAAAATTTCTCAAAAAATCCTTTAAGAAAAAATCTGTCATTTCACCAAAACAAATTTTATCAAATGTTAGAAATTTCTCCAAAATGTCGATAATTTTAAATTACTCAAAAAAACAAAATTTTAAGTCTCAACAATAATCCAAAAATTCAAAATATCACCAAAATTTCCAAATTTAGCCAAAAATCCTATTTCTTTCAACTTAATTTTAAAATTTCTTCTCATAAATGCTTTAAAACAAATAACACAATTGCAGAAATTCTTTGTTGTATTGTAATCAAAAAAGGGTACTATTTTTTTTTTTTATCAGGATGAGGGTAATCTTTAAAAAATATTACACAGTAAGAAAGTAACATCATTCATTAGAAAAGAAAACAATTTAAGACTTTGACAAATTTTACACCACCAGGGCTGTGTAGCTAAGACATTGTCCCTTCTAATCAGTATTTGTTTCCTTTGATTTGGAATAGGGTGTGGGGTTCCCGCAATATTTCTTTTCCCGGAAAACGGGAACAAAAGTATCAATCAATATAAGAAAAAATAAAACAAAACGAAACGAAACAATATAAATCATACTAAATCTATGCAAAATGAAATAATATAAAAGTATAGTCATTTCTAATATAATAAAAAAAAAAATTATATTTTATACAAATAAAATTAGTACCTTTCGCAATTTATGTTAAAAAACCATGTCTCAAATTTTTACGTTATTGTGTTTTTGATTCTAAAAGTTTTTAAAAATATACAATAATCTATAGCATTAATTTCATTATAAATAGCTTACCGTTTATTTCCACTTTATTTCTCTAACTTACATTTTTTTTTTTTTTTTTTTTTTTTTTTTTTTTGTATATTAAACATAAATTTGGAAAAGACTAACAACTGGTTCGCAACAATGTTTTTCGTATCAATCATAGTGTCCAAAAATCTGATGAAAATAATCTAATATAAGTATGATTACAACACGAGATTTGTTTTAAGTATTTTGAAGTTGTAACATTTACATCTAACATTTACATATTCATTGCTTGGGTAAGAGATGCTGTTTCAAAAGAAAATATTATGTTAGAATGAAAAATTTTCCAACCAAGTATTTTTTTTTTTTATATAATTGTGAGTGTTTTCAAAGTTCAACTTATTTACATTTCAACAAATCTATAATAAAGCTAAATTATCTAAAATTTGAACATGACAAAAATAAAGTTGATTTAAAATTTCATGTGAAACAAGTTGTAAGTAAATTCATTAAACCATAGATAAACAAATACATAGATATCTTATAAAAAAAAAACCTAATTCAATAGTCAATAACCTAATTTATGCAAAATTAACGTTTCTTTCAGATAACGTTCTAGATATATTATATTATATTGATATAAGGTTTTTCAAAATATTTTCTATAGAATTTTAAATATTTAATTCTTGTTTTAATTTTCCGTTTTCTTGAGAAATTTAAAAAAGTTCCCAAGAGTATTTTGACAAGAAATTCCGGGAATGCCCAGCTTCGTTTTTGACCTTAAAAAATGAAAAGTTATTTAGAATGAAATCAATAAATTGTCAGAAAGATAGGAAAAAGTTGCAACTTCAATGGATGGACAATGCCTTCAATATATACTTTCCCAATACTAGGGTAATTAAAGTAAATCTTGTAATAAAAACACGCTATTTATTATATCTTCTTATGCCAATACATGAAATTTTGTTGCTTAATCTAGTTTTGTAAAATTTGTTTTCAGAGCTAGAAGAAGTAAACGCATTTTTCAGGAATACCTAAAAAAATTTTTCCATTCGATGAATAACAAGAAAAGTTAAATTAACATTCCGCAAGAAATGTTATTAAATACTTAAGTGAGCTGGTGTTAATAGAAGGAAGGAGAGGCCTAAAAACTGCGTAAAAGTTGTTTAACGCTAAACAAGTATATATATATATATATATATATATATATATATATATATATATATATATATAACAATACACTACTTTTATAGAATTCTTGGTGTCTGTTACACTAGTGCAATTTATATCTATCCTATTTATAGCACTAAGGGTTTGGATCAGTTTAGAGAACGTAATGTCATCAACGTGAGTTTGTGGATATGGTTGATGTATACCAGCAACCGGTTCAAAATGCCATAAACATGTTGCAATTGATATTTGTCTCTGTTTGACGGTATCAAATCAGAGTTTCTGGATTAAAAGTAAATACTAGAAGAATTTAATATGTATTTTCTGTTCCGTATTTGTGTTGGTAAAAAATTAAGAAATTTTGATGGTGCTTTACTTTTCTAATGGATCAAATTTATGTTTCTTATCAAACTTATTTAATTTTAAAAACTGAAATACTAAATACTACTTCACTTTTCCCAGAACAGGGCCTCGAACATTTAATTACTCAAAATTTTACATTCATTATATTTTACACCCAAATTTCTCATAGATTTTAGATTACTTTGCAAATGATTCAATATTTTTCTTTCCATTTATTTATCCGACAAACGACCATTTTTTATTTTATTTTATTTTTTTTTTTTTTTTTATTTTGTTTATTTTTATTATTTTTCATGTTATCCACGCAATCTAAAAAAATAAATAAAAGTAACCAACTTGAATTAAATCTTTGATAAACTTTGTTTTTAAGTATTTAACCGAAAAACACGCAATAATCATAGTCTATACTACATACTATTGTTTTTTCTTACATTTTTTTTATTTTCCACAAATTTTTCTTCTCAATTAATGAAAGTAAAACTAGTTTGTTTTGAGTTTTTTTTTTTTATTTACAATCACTATCACTACTAAATCTTTATTTATTTTTTGTTAAATAACACTGACATAACATTTAAATAGTTTTTTAAAGTTAATTTATTGGGAATGTAAAAAAAAATTAAATTGTTGTTTTTAATATAATCGATACATATGTTATTTTTTTATACAATTTAAGGCCAAAATACTACGCAAAAGTGGCAGATTTTACTAGAAAAAAGTCTTATTATAATTATTTTGTCTTAGTTTTTTGTCAGATAATGTAAAGCCAAACGACAGAGTCATAAGCAGCTTCTGTTTTTTTTTTTCTTTTTTTATTGATTGTTATTAACAAAAACAATTTCTGTCTTAATAAATTTTTAACATTTTTGCTATTTTCACGTGCAGTTCTTTTGTATTTTTTTAATTCTATATAATTATGTTCAATTATTTGCCATACGTTATTATTTACCCAAAATAAAATTATAAAAAAAACTTGATTAATCACCTTAATTATTTGAAATAAGTATTGCATACGTACCTACTTTCTTATCTTTTCCTAAAAAAGCCGTTAAAATTATTTCTAAAAATATATAGTTATTTTTCAGGTTATATTTTCCATTTTTCTTTTTTTTTTTTTTTTTTTTTTTTTTTTTCTTTAAAAAAACTTCCCATTAAGTCATATTTTTTATTATAACGTATCGCTTGCTGCTACAAATTAGTTCATATTTATTTGCACAATCTTATCTCCAAAGAAAAAACATAACACATATATACCGTAGAACTTGTTCTGAACCAACCTATGTCATACAATTAGCGTCTTTTTTTCCAACCAAATAAAAAAATTCAATTTGTTTAAAAAATACTTTTAGCAGCAATACATGTTTGTTAAGAGTACAGAAATGTTAATTACTTTTTACCTATAAACTATTTGTTTCCCTTTTTTGTTATTAAAATTTCTATAAAAACGTCTATGTATATATGTTCATATGAATAATAACATAACAAGCAAATACCTTTGAAATTGAATACTTATTCATTTGAAAGCTATTTAAAATTTTATGTACAAGCATTGAGAGTAGGCTTAAATTTGCTTTAAAATTTTAAACTATGCTTTTTTTTCAGAAAAAAGGTTCTAATATAATAATTGTATTTTTCAAATGCTTTTATAATTTAAAACTGATTATTTAAAAAACAAATGTTTCTCAAATATTTTCAAAACGTCTTTCTAAAAATTTTAAAATATTACTTGAATTAAACATGAAAGAAAACTATTTCTAAACTGTTTTTAAAACTGAAATTTTGGATCCATAAATGATATATTCATAGAGTACAACTAGAAGTTTATGTGAGAGCACTTCGAACTAAATTAAAAAAAAAAAAAAAAAATACTCATTTTTTAAAAACACAAAAACAAAATATATTTAACTGCATATATGTATTTTGTTGTTGCATGAATTAGGTTTTTTACAATTGAATGAAGTTTTTTCTCTCACATAAATATTTACTTTTTAATTTGTGAATATATTGATATATTTTTTAAATAAGTTGATAATGAAATTTTGCATTTATCATTTTAAACATATTGTTCATTATATTTCATGGACCATAATAGCTGTTATTGTCCATTTTGTTGCAACTCAAGTTTTTCCATACAAAACGCAAACTCGCAAACAGTTTTCAACGAAAACGTTTAAACAACATTGTATTCTACATTTTTTATAACTGTCACGAAAATGAATTAAAAAAAATACATAAAAAATTTTCAAAAAAGAAAAATAGTTTTATAAAAAAAAAACTTAAAAATGTTATGATTATAACCAGGAAAAAATGTATTAGTTCTACAACAGCAAAAACTTAAATTCCAATTTTAAAAGCAACAGCTTCCTGTATGCATTATACTGTAGCCTTAATCGGCACTCCCAGCATTACAAATGAGTACTTATACAAATAGTTTTTAGTAAATATAAAAGGAATTTCAGTTTTACCTAGCTCAGTTGTCTAGTGCGTCTAACACAAAAATTCAGTATTAAAATCAAAAGGGTTCAAACTCCCAACTGAGACAGATAATGAAAACCACTTTTTAACGCATAAAAATACAAGTCGCTTATGATATAGCTATTAAGACAACAGACTAACAAACATAAACAGTGTAGTGACTTGGTTTCAAATGTCAACCGAGCTAAATTTTTGTTCTCGTAAAAATTAATCAGCATCCAAAGCAACTGGTATTCAAATAAAAACTGGTGAAATTTTGAACATCGCGAACAAAATTCATCAGTTATAGCACCAAAAGTGTAAGCTGTTTTTTATATTGTTTTCGCCTTATTTAGTAGGCGAAGTTTTTACTGGAAACTAGTTCCAGAACGCATGAAAACAATCTGTACTCGTTCTAATTTAGCGTTACGACCAACGATTTTTGTTCGTCGTAATTGTCACCTCCAGAACTAGTTCTGTAACATAGCCAGTATCCATTTTATGGAACGGTTCTGGAACTAGTTCTTTAATCAATGATTTTGTTCGAAATTGTCACATTCAGAACTAGTTCTATAGAAGCGTAAGGGAACAAATCGAGAACCAATCAAAAAATCAATGATTTTTGTTTGATTTTATTTTTCATTCTAATGAGTCATTTCCTAAAGACCACTTTTTTAAATCAAGTTTTTTAAATTGTTCTAGGAAGTTTTGCAACTTTTATTCCCATCATCAAAAAATGATGGTGGTATATTGGGTTTGTCATTCCGTGTGTAAAATGTGTGTATATATATATATATATATATATATATTTGTTTATTTTTTATTTATTTCTTAATTTTACATTTTACAGATCTATAGAAAAGTGTGAACATGCTAGTTTTCGTATGAGTTTTTATTTCTGAAAACTATTAAAAATGCTCAGCAGTGTTGCCATTTTAGCATTTTTTTTTTTTTTTGCTAAAATTAGCAACATGGATTTGCAAATTGCATATTTATTTTGAAACATTCTGCTAAATGCTTTTTAATATAATAAACCACTAACAGCAGTTGTTTTTTTTAGCATATATATTTACGGTATTGATCCATTAAAAATAGCCAGAGCATGCCCAACTTGTTTGGTGTCCATAAAGACCACAATGAAAATAATATGTAAGTAATGGTTAGAACTATGGTACAACAGTTTAACAAGGTATATGCATAAAAGCAACAAATACAACAATGTAATAAATGCAGCAAATTTTTTTTTTTTGTCTTAAATAAGACGAAAACATTGATTGTTGAAATTGAAAAATAATAAATTGCAAGAAATTTGTTTTTAAAGTTCTTATAAATTGAAATAAATTTAATATTTCTATACAGCGCTTTTTTGTTAAAAATACAAATTTCACCACCGAAAAAAAAAATACTTTTGTTTGTCAACAAATCAATACATGCAAAAAATTGACATTTTTGTCTTATACTAAAAAAATGAAGCAAAAAATAATCAGCTGAGCTTATAATGCCACCTTGTACTGGTTACTTACGCCATGGTTAGAACTTGACTCATTTCGGTATTGTTTATAAAAAATGTTAGGCAGCAGACATTTTGTACAAGCTTTTATCAGAATGATACAATAAAAAATCACTCGAGAAATGACATAGTGTACGTTATAGGCCTTCTTGAGGACTTCATAAATCAGTTTTAAAAAATTTGCAATACACTCCCAAAATTTCAAGTTATTTGCAAACAAAAAAAACGTTTTTTAGATAGGTTCATGCATAAATCTTTTTCTAATTCTGTTATACTTTTTTTTATTTTTCCTTTTTAAACTTCTTTGGAAAGTAAAAGAAGCAGGATTTTAAACCGTATGCATTTGTTATGTTTTGATTAAATATTAAAAGCTAGTTTTTAAACAACATCTAAAAAAATAAAATTTTAAAATGATTTTTCGAGTTTAACTGCTTTGTCTTAAAATATATGAAGAATTTTTGAATAAAGTATAGAAAATGTTTAATAACTTTTTGAATTTCTAAGGGATTTTATATAGGATATCTCATTTTATTCTAAACAAAATAGCGTTTCACACTTAAACTAATATAGTCATGAAGAAAAAATTCAGAAAAGTTTACATCAAAATCAAAATTTTGAATAAGAAAAGGGAAATAAATTTAAAAATGGTGAATAGTTCATTATATAATTTGAGTGTATATACAAAATGGTAATATAGTTAAAAAGCTACGCCTTTCTGCATTCAATATCAATTTAAAAATCTTAAATTGACTTAAAATTTATGAAGCTATAAGATCCATAGTGAAAATACTGTCCTAAAACGGTTTTTTTTTTTTTGCAATTTTTTAAAAGTGTTTTCTAATGTCCTCAAAAATGTCTACAATCCTAATTAGACTGTTTTCCGAGTGAAAATAAAAAGTGTCATTTTGTAACAGCGTATCTAGATACACAATTCAAGTCCAATAGATTACCCTTTGGGAGTTAAAAAATTTAGCAACTATACTGCTTTGATATTAATAAATCTAATTTCATGTTTTTTATTTTTATTTATTATTATTTTTTTTATTCAAAATTAATATAATTTAAAATTAAAAAAATGAGGTGTTTAATAATTTTATTTTTAAAGCGATTATTGGTATTGAACTAAATTTTACACCTGTTAGTGATATATCTGACCTAATATTTTTTGTGTATTATTATATTCAGTATTTATTAAGACGACTCACTCAGTATAGGATGAGAAAAAGTTTTTTTTTTTTTTGTAGTTTTAAATATAATTTGAGAAATATGCTATTAAAGGAAAATTTTTAAAAATTTTCTTAGGTTTTAATCGATGTTTATTGGGAATGAAATTGAAAAAAATCTATTCTATTAGTTATCCTAATTCAAATATAGAAAAAAATTTATTTTTTCTTTGTTATAATAAAATAAATGCTAAGTAATGCCAATTGTTTTTAATAATTCTGTTGTTGCTTATAATAATAAAAACCAAAAACAATTATTGCATTTAAAAGTATTTTTATGTTTATACATAGTTTGAGTTATAAAGAATTGTTTGTAGATTTTTAATTATGCTTTCGTTTTTGATTTTTCTCTTGAAAGTCATGCACTACTAAAGCCAATATCTTTTAGAGGCCATGAATTTGTTCTTTTTTGTACTATATATATTTAGATTAAATAAAGTATAAAACTGATATGTTAGAAAAAAAAGATATTAAGTGGTTTACTGAAATTCGAATTTATTATTTAAAACGCGCTAAGTTTTTTAATATTCTTATAGTGTGGGATTAAATAAAAAATTATGGAAACCGTTTTGAATTAAAGTTATATCAATTCATTGTAGAATGAATCTTTCGGAATAATTAGTTAATATAAATTTTCTCAGTCAATATTTAAAATTTTACTAAAAATTTACTGGGGAAAAACGGTCACAATTGTTTTTATTTTACCCTCCCAAGATGTTTTTATTATATGACATCATGCTAAATCATTCCGCAAAAAATTAGTCATATAAATTTTCTTTTTATGAAAATGCGAAAGTAAAAAAGTATATTTTGTAGTAAAAAATATAATTTTAAAGAAATGATCTTTAAATGTTTTAAACCCAAATAACAGTCATTGGTTTCTAAAAATCTCCCACATAACATTGTTGCATCTGCCACGGAAGCAGATTATTAATTATTAATTATTATTTTTTATTTTATTTATTTATTTATTATTTTTTTTTTTTTGCTGGTTACAGCTGTCAAACTCTACATAGGAAAAAGTAAATTTTCTTCGAACTGATATTACCTTGTTTAATGTGCCTTAATAATGCTCAGATTGTTGTCAATCCAATTAAATAACATAGGCTTTCATCTATATATTGTCTATAAAATAACCTCAAAAAAGGTTACTAATAAACCCTTGGTTTGGAACATTCGTTGAAATTTCGATTCAAGAAATTCTAATAAAATTTATTAAACTTCAAAAGGAATTTCACACACATGATTAGCAGCATATCATCACCTAAAATGCTAAAGGCCCTAACCACACTTGAATTTTTTACAGCAGAAGCAAAAACATGAAAATGCAAAAGGCCGTAACCACAATTTTTATTTCTTTTACTTTAAAATTAAGCAAATTAAATAAAAATTTTCAATATTTCACTTAAAATAAAAATATATAAAGCATAAAGCGATTTTAAAAACAATATTTCTTTAAATGGAACTGATTTTACGACTGAAGTTTATGCTACGGCCTTCTTACTTTTGTTAATATTGATGTCATTTTTGAAGAAATGAATATGAAATTTCTTGTGTAAATAATGTACTTTAGATCAATACGACATAAAATCCACTAAAAAAAACGAACATTTAATTTTTCAGTGGTTACGGCCTTTTGCATTTCAGGTGACGATATGTATTACTTTCAACCCTTTAAAGGGTAATTACGTAATGGAGTTTTAGAAGTACATTCATACTAATTAAATACCCATACACACATGTCATATCATTCCTCATTATTGCTGAAAAACTTAAACTATTGTTTAAATGAATAATCTCAAGAACATTCTTGATGACATCATCATAAACATAACTGTTGCTATTTTAAAACTCTTTGGTGTTTAAAAAAAAAAGATTCAAAACAATGAGAAAACAAAAGCAAAATAATGGAGAAAAAAAGACGTTATAGTTATAAACCACAACATCACCAACTCTGCTATAATATTTTTTTGTGGTGTTTTCCATTTATTAAATTATTATGGCTGTTATAGTGAATTGTACTTACATACATACTTTCTTAATCATTTTTTTTTTTCTTTTTTCAGTTTTTAATTCATCTCCATAATTAAAACTCCAACGCAATTTTAACAATAAATTTATTTTTAAACTTTATTTTATTATATGTGTATGAAATGTTCGTGTATGTTAATTTGGTTGTATTATAGTTTAATGCAATTGTACAAATTAGTAAGAAATGTTATATATCATTGTTTTTTTAGGAGTTTAAGATAAGACTAAAATACGGAACAAATTATGTATTTATTTTGAGTTTATTTACTTATTAGATGATATTCATATCCCGTTTGAATGAATTTGATTAAAATTTGGTGGATTTAATTCTTTAATTATTATTACATAGATGTTTCTTAAAATTTTTAAAGTATTGGCCTTTGAATTAGACAAATTCTTGGATTAGACAAATACGTAAATGAGATTTAAAAGATGGAATAATTTATTTTATGCTATTTATATATATATATATATATATATATATATATATATATATATATATATATATATATATAGCAAAATAGTATTTAATAAATTTGAATGTTTTCTTCTCTCGGTACTGGATTTCTCAGTCAATTCGGATGCATGTTATTATGAAGTAGTAAGCCTCTAAACCACTTTATTTGTAATTGACTCTGTTTTTCGTGATAAAACGCTATTTGTAAAATTAAAGAGGTTCCACAAAATATTGAAGCATATCTCGAAAACGACTTGTCTGATTTGGTTAAATAATGTATCCAAAAAAAATTTTATTAAAATTGCCTTTAAGTTATATTCACATAATTTTTTAATACCATTAATAGTTATAGAGATATTAAGTACATTTTGTAAAAAAAATTAATTTCGTACAAAATTTAAAAAAAAAAATATATATATATATATATATATATATATATATATATATATATATAAAATCATAAAAATTCGTAATGTCAAAAATGCAAATTTTTATTCTTTAACCAAAAAGATAAAATTCTTGCAAATAAAACAATATATATTTCAAATCAAAATCAATGCATAAATTTTGATTTTATTCACAAATTAGTGAAAATACTCATTTACAAATTACATAGAAATATTAGAAACAAATAAAATTTATTTTGTATATATATATATATAATTTGTGATTTGCAAATGATATCTTCACTAATTTGTGAATAAAATCAAAATTTATGCATTAATTTGAATGAAATATATCTTGTTTTATTTAAAATTTATCTTTGTGATCAAAAAAAAATGTTTTTTTGACATTTACGAAATTTTATGATTTTTGAAAACAATTTTTTTTTTTAAGAAAATAGGCTTAATATCTCCATAACTATTAAGGGTATTAAAAAAGGATGTGAGTATAACTTAAAGGCATTTTTTATACTTTTTTATTTAACCAAATAAATCAAATCGTTTTCGAGATATGCTTCAATATATGGTGCAACCTCGTTAATTTTGCAAATAGCGATTTATCACGAAAACCAGAGTCAATTCCAAAAAAGTGGAATAACGTGTATCCAAATTGACTGAGATATCATATCCGGTGCCGCAGAAAAATTTTTCATTTTGTAAACCTGCGTAATTTTTGGAACTATTTTTAAATTATAGTAAAAAAAAATCTACTTAACATCTATCACGTGATTATTCAAATTTGATTTGTAGTATTCGTTTTCATTTTATTTATTTTTTGCTATAAATATTATAATTTTCTACAAGTATTCGCTCAATTACAGTGAACGTGTGATGTCATATGACAAATATTGTTAGGCCAACCACAGTTAGTCAATGCTCAGTACTCAATTCTTCAATTGTTTTTTATCTTTCTTTTACTTTTGCTTCTAATAGTAATCTTGTTGTTTTGTTTTAACAAAAATTATTACAAATAAAAAATATAGTGTATATATTAATATTAAGATCTTAATTGAAAGTTTTTGATATACAGGGTGTTATTAAAACTAAACATTTTTCAAGTATTTGAATAAATAATACACAGGTATTTATTGTTTAATTGAAAACTTATTAGTTTTTAATTAGTTTTTATATCCACAATTGCTAGCGCATACTGGAGTAAATTGAACTCATAAAAAAATGTTTTAATTATTTTGTTAAATGCTATCACTTGTTAATATTATTTAATTTGCTATATGAACAAATGTTTCGTTTTATTATACGGTAGTGGCCGAAATAAATTAAAAAGCAAAACAAGTGAGAGTGCTAACGAATTATAAGTACCCTGTATGAGTTATTAGAGTGCTACATTGATATTACACACCTACCTTTAAGTAGATCGAACTAGAACAGCTTTTTGCCCATCCGTCCTCCTGGCTGCTGTCCATGTATACCACGTGAAATAGTCAGTTCATTATTTCATTTAGTCCCCATACAATTTTCTCCTGAAATATGGATTTAAAGCTCATAAACGCCTTAAATTTGTGTACTTTTTGGGAAATAACTTAAAGCTAATTTTAAAATTTTTTTGGAAAGCTGTTTAAAAAATAACAGTTTCTATGGAAATGTTAATATTTTGTGAACTTTATTCCAAAAGTAATAGATGTTCGAAAATAATGATTAGTGTAAACTCCGCGTCTTTAACATGTTAATTTAATGATTAAATACTATACGGCAAAGAAATCCTCCTTTCAACAAAAATAGCTGGACTAAATTGAATTCGAGGTGCTATGGGAGTATATATATATATATATATATATATATATATATATATATATATATATATATATAAAGCATGATCTATTTCGAGATTCCCTACTTTAAAAAAAAAACACAGAAAATTCAAATTTAATGGGGAATGTTTATTATCATTTGAAATAACATTCTTTGGAATTTATTTTTTGAAGATTATGTCTATCAAATGTTGGCCGTTGCTACGTCGCAGATGGTTGAGTCCAATTTTCGATGACTCGTTCGAGCATTTCGACTGGTAACTGGCGAATGACACGCGTGATGTTTTCCTCCAAGGACTAAATCGAAGCGGGTTTGTCCGCATAAACTTTAGACTTTACATATCCCCACAGGAAAATGTCTAACGGTGTGATATCACACGATCTTGGTGGCCAATCGACCGGCCCAAAGCGTGAATTTATGTGCTCATCGAAGTGTTCTCTCAATAAATCCATTGATTGATGCGATGTGTGGGAAGTGGCGCCGTCTTGCTGAAACCAAATGTCGCCGAGATCACGAGTTTCAATTTCAGGCATCAAATAGTCGGTTATCATGGCACGATAATGGTCGCCATTGACGGTTACGTTCGCACCGGCACCATTTTTAAAGAAATATGAACCGATGATTCCACCGGTCCACAAACCACACCAAACCGTTGTTTTTTCTGGATGAAGTGGCAGTTCTTGAATCTCTTCAGGTTGCTCTTTATCCCAAATGCGGCAAATTTGCCTCGAAAACGTCGGATATTCTTGGAAATTTTCAAGAGCCCATAGAGCGAAGCGATGTCGCTTAGGAACTTCAGTTGTTGCTCAAGCTATAGTTTGTACGCTTTCAATTTAAGAACTCGACGTAAAATGCGCCAAGTCGTTCCATACGTCAGTCCGAGTTGCTGCGAACGGCGCCGAATCGACTCTCCACGGTCTTCGTGTACACTCTCAGCTACGGCCGCTTTATTTTCTTCACAGCGTGCTGGACGTGGTCTATTCGGTCGAATATTATCCAATAATGAATGCTGGGTCTCAAAATGGGTGATGGTGTTGCGAATAGTACGCTCAGTAGGCCGATTATGTTGACCATAAATTGAGCGAAGTTCCTCACAGAACGTGAATATATATATATTTTATTTTTCCTTAATCCTTTACTTTTTTAAACTCGGTATTTTTTAAATTATTTCTTTTTCAAAATTGGTGCACTTATTTTGAATCTAATTAGTAATTTTTTTGAGAAATAATACTACGTTTTTTTTTTTTTGAAATGGCTATTTTTAAAAAAATTATTTCTAAAAAATTTATATATATATATACATATATATATATATATATATATATATATATATATATATATATATATATATATATATATATATATATATATATATCGAAATTGTAGCACATTCTGTTGATTTCAACAGAGCGGGAAAACAATAAGGTCTCAAGTTAATATTGTAGAATTAAGAAAGATAAAAATGAACGTATGCTCATCTACCCTGAAATCTTTGCTCCTTAAAAAATATCCCATACAGATCGGTTGAGAAACTGCAGAGAAATAAGCGTTTTTTTAACTCCTAACATAATATTTGGAATATTTCCTTAATTTGAATACCTCTTCCAGGCCTCAACCATCGATGGACGTCGCAAAGGAGCTTGTCTATTCTGTCAAGAATACTTTATGGATTTATATCTATTGGCCGAATTGAAAACAATTAGTCTTAAGGTAACAACAGTTGATATGCAAAAACCACCACCAGATTTTCGTACCAACTTTGAGGCAACACATCCGCCAATTTTAATTGACAACGGTTTGGCCATACTTGAAAATGACAAAATCGAAAGGCATATAATGAAAAATATCCCCGGTGGATATAATCTATTTGTACAGGTAAATAAAACAAAAATAAATATTTTGAAAATCAACGGAAATTTAAAAAAATAATTTCTCTATTATAATATCTAGGACAAAGATGTGGCCACATTAATTGAAAACTTATATGTTAAACTTAAGTTGATGTTGGTCAAGAAGGATGAAGCTAAAAATAATGCTTTATTGGCACATTTGAAGAAAATCAACGATCATTTGGCCAATCGTAATACACGTTTTCTTACTGGTGATACAATGTGTTGTTTCGATTGTGAATTAATGCCACGCCTGCAGCATATACGAGTGGCTGGCAAATATTTTGTAGATTTTGAAATTCCAGTAAGCTAACTTTAAACTTCTAATAGAATATTATTAATTTCTTTTTCTTTTATTTTTAGACACATTATACAGCTTTGTGGCGGTACATGTATCATATGTATCAGCTAGATGCCTTTACTCAATCCTGCCCGGCTGATCAGGATATTATTAATCACTATAAATTGCAGCAGATGCTGAAAATGAAGAAACATGAAGAGCTGGAAACACCCACCTTCACTACATCCATTCCAATTGATATTTCGGAATAAGATTGCAGCGTTAAATAGCCATTATGAGCCTGGCTATATATTTTGCATACTTATTGTTTTCTTGGTTTAATTTTTATTTTATTTTTTAAAAACCCCACCCACTTTTTGAGTAGTGCAAAATTTTATTTACATAATGCTGATAAAAAAATTTATACATATATAATTTTTTTCGGTTTCATTTATATATAATTTAAGATTTTTAGCGACCTTAATTTTGTTTATATTACTCTATTTTTTTGTTGATGATAATTTAAATGTATTGCGTTGATTTCTTATTAAACCTAATGTTCCTTCTTTCTAACACAGACCATTGCTATAGAAACTATTGCGGTCGGCTTTAAATATGTATTTACTTTTCCATTTTAGTTTTTCTTTTTTTTTTTTTTTTATTTGTATTATGCCGCCTCATAAAAATTAAACTCGGTATTTCATCTAAAACAAACAGAAGGTTTACTTTTGCGAGAACATGACTTATTAATTCTTTAGCTAAAGCTTTTTATGGAGAATGACTTTTAATGTGACAACAACAAGCAACAGCAAACCAACAACAACAACAAACAAACTTGTACTAACAAAAAGTGTGTTTTTTATAATAACATTTATTACTATTATCTTATAAAAACTTATTAAAATATATTTGCATATTTTTTTTTTTTTTTTGTATATACACATACAATCACAAAAACAAAACGTAATAAAGTATTTCTTATATTTGATACTACTAAAATTAATGAGTTTTTATTTGATTTGTCTGGTCTTTGTAACATTTTATTGATTTTGTAATTTTAACGATTATTCGTATCTTGCAAATTTGATGTTGACAGTTTTTAGTAGTGTTAAAGTAGCGCCATCTATTGTATATCAAAATAAATTTTTTTTGAGACAAAGCCACCACATACAGATGGCGCTGTTATTTGATTATTTCAGGGCTGCCATTGTTATCAAGTTTTAAAAATTGTGGGATTCTTTTAACACTTCCAAACTACTACACAGATTTTGAAAATTTTAACGTGGTCAGATAAAGGAATATTACGACTATCATACTTTGCCCTCACAAAGCTCGTTACCAGGATTTAAAGTTTTTTTTTTTAAGAAAAAAACATTGATTTCAGTTGGCAGCTTTAATTTTACTTAAAATGACAGCCTAAAAGTCCCAGCAAATTCAGTGTCAAACGTGTCAAAAGATTTGATAATCATAGGTTTTTCTCAAACTTTTTACAAATGTAGATAGAGATTTGAATTTAAATTAAGAATCACTTGAGAAAAAGCGTTTGAAAAAATTTACTTTATTAAGTGAAAATCAAATGTTATGCAATCATTCTAAATTCTAGACAAGATCAAAAATATTTGAAAATTTGTATTTTTTTAATTTAATTTAAAATGTTATTCTCAAATCATTCTTAAACTCTAAGATAACTATTTTCTCAATTTTATATTAAAGGTTATTATCAAAATTTTCTTAAATCTAAAGAGAAGTTTAAAGTTACATATTTGAAAAATTATATTTTTTGACATCAATTCGGATATCAAAGCTGCAACTTTCTTTAAGAGGGCAAAAAACAATTTGTTCCCAAATTGACAAAAAAAAGTACGCGAAAAACATTTTGCAAACATTTGCAGTTTTTTTTTTTATTGTAAACAACATATAAGTAATGTCCCTTGTTAGATTCAAAAAAACGCTAATTTATTTATAAAAAAAAAAACAGAAATTGTTTTTATTAACAAAATTTTATTACTATAATACGAGGGTGGATCAATAAGTCCGTGACTTATCGAACTTCCCTCGTAGTTATATGAAATGCAACACTACTCCCATCAAGTACCACCTGTTAATAGACGACTGTCAAATTTTGAGCAAGTGTCGTCATTTACTTTGCGTTTAATGGCTGTTCAAAACATACAACCACGTATATTTTTCTAAAAATGGAAAAAAGAAGGAAAAGGCTCGATAAATACTATGGGGACTCTGCACCGTCGATTTCAATGGTAAAAAAGTGGTTTACTGACATTGTGGTCGCATAAATACAAATAACGATGAACGTTCTGGACGGCCAATTAAGGTCAGTACACTCGAAAATGTCGAAAAAATCCACGATATGGTGTTGGCCGACCGAAGAGTAAAAGTGCGTGAGATTGTTGATGCCATAGGCATTTCATATGGCAGTGTGGTTTCGATTTTAAATGATCAGCTGGGTTTAAGAAAGTTGTCTGCAAGATGGTTGCCGAGTTTGCTCTCAATTGACCATAAACGTAAACGTGTGACAACTTCAAAGTATTGTTTGGAGTTTAACCGCAATCCGAATGAGTTTTTTGAGTCGTTTTATGTCAACTTGGTGGTTATAAAATTTATAGAGAGGATCGATCTACTCATGGCGGAGGAGTTCTAATTGCAATTAAAGGTAACATTAAGCACACGTTGTTACCAAAAATAAAAAAAAAGTACTGCTGAAAGTATTTCAGTACAAGTTATGATTAATAGAAGGCCAGTTATATTCACTTCAGCGTATAATCCAGTTCATACTACCAATTTTAAAGCTGATTTGGATAAATTAACTTCGTTTTCAAAAGACTATTTTATTTTCGGTGATCTGAATGCCCAACATACACATTGGAATTGTATGTCAAATAATTCGGCTGATAATGATCTCTACTACCATTGTCTTCAATCCAGCTACTTCATTTATTACCCAAATGGACACACTCGCTTTGGACAAAATATGAACCCCGTTCAACCGTCCACAGTAGACATTCTTTTATCTAACTCGTGTCTCGATTTTTCAAACCTTGAGACACATCCAAATGTTTTACAGTCGGACCATGTACCTATATCTTGTGTTATTTATGGCCAGGTTCAAAACATGACATATTCAGTTCCCTTGTATTATCGCGCAGACTGGTCAGCAATCAGAAACTGGGTTGAGAATGAAATTAGGTGTCAGAACATTGATCAACAAGTTACTAATTCAGGTAATCTAGATTTTTATTTTAACAAATTAATATTTATAGTTAAAGAAGCGTTCAATAAAATACCTGTCGGTCATAAAAATTCGAGAAATCTCTGAAATTAGTAAAATGTTAATTAGTCAGAGAAATAAATACAATCGTAAATTTCAAAGATGTAGCAATTTTAATTATAAAAATAAATTGAAAAGCATTTTGAAGCTATTAAATAAACTTATTGATTTTCACCTTAATAAAAACCGCAATGGATCCTGGTCAAGGTTTATTTCGAATTTGCCCTCGGGCTCTGGAAAGTTTTGGAAAGTAAAAAGAGCACTTAAAGGAAACAAAATGCCTTTTACTGATCTTCATGTAAACGGTGAAGTTTTAAAATCTGGCAATGAAAAAGCTAATTCAATAGCAGATGTATTTGGTAATTCACACACCATTACTTTGAACAATTATTTTCCTATAGACACAGCCGTCTCAAAATTCATTCATGATCTTAACGACACAATTCTTGACAGATCTAGCGTGGAGCTTGTCAGTTTAGATGAAGTTAAATCATTTGTACTTTTATTGAAAAATAATAAAGCCCCCGGTTTAGATGGCATCCTTAAAAAGATGCCCGATTGCTTTTTTGAAACTCTATGTAAACTTTTCAACTCTTGTTTAACTGAAGGCTATTTTCCAACTATTTTTAAGAAAGCAATTCCTAAGCCAGGAAAGCATCCTAAATTACCGTCTAGCTATAGACCAATAAGCATCATAAGCCTATTGGATAAAGTATTTTAAAAAATAATTAATAAGAGAATTTTAAGTTTTTCCAACCAAAATAATATTATTAACCCTCAACAGTTTGGATTCCGCAAGGAGCACTCCACAGTACATCAACTAAAAAGAGTCGTTAATTTTATTGAAACAAACAAAAGAAATCGTAAGAGCACTGGAGTTATTTTTCTTGACATTGAAAAAGCCTTCGATTCAATATGGCATGAAGGCCTGGTTTTTAAACTAAATTCCTTCAATTATCCAACGTACTTGCAAAAGATAATAAAGAGTTTTTTATATCAGCGCTCATTTGCTGTATTTATAGATAACACGCTATCTAGTGATAGACAAATCCCTGCGGGTGTGCCGCAAGGATCGGTATTATCACCTACTCTTTATTCAATATATATTTCCGATTTTACTATTCGCAAGAATCAAGAAGTAGCTTTTTACGCTGACGAAAGTGCTTTTATTTGCTGCGGTAAGGTGTCAAACGCAATAATCAAAAAAATGGAAGATAGTTTAAAATCTACCAATAAATACTTTGATAAATGGAAGATAAAAGTTAATGTTAGTAAAACACAGAGCTATTACATTTCCTTATAATAGATCACATAAACGTATTCCTACAAAACATTTATATTCTAGGGGAGTTTTTATTCCTCTGCAGGATAGTATCAAATATCTAGGTATTATCTTAGATAAAAAACTATTATTTAAACAACACATACAGTATATTTGTGATAAAGCAATCAAATGTGGCCGTGCACTTTACCCCTTACTTAACAGAAGATCTAAACTTAATTTAAAAAACAAGATCCTTATTTACAAAATGTGTATTCGACCAATTATGACCTACGGATGCCAAGTCTGGTTTAATAAAGCTGCTAAAACTTACACAAGAAAATTACAGATAATACAAAATAAAAATCTGAAAATAATTCATAACCTACACCCCAGATATTCTACTGATCTACTGCATAGAAACTTTAAGCATAAAATGTTTAATTCATTTGCAAGGGAACTGACTCTATCATTTAATGAAAAATGCAGAAATCACTAAGACTCTTTTTTTACTTAAAGAGTTATAACTGATGGTTGTTTTTAAAATTTCTTATAACGTTTAAGTATGTACAAGGTTTTTTTGACAACTTTTCCTTAACACTGTGATATTAGTAGTTTTCTTATTTAATTATTTGGATTTTAATTGTTGTAATATTTTTAAGTAAATTCTCATAACAATGTAATTATTTTATTAAAGGTTTCAATAAAGTCAATAATAATAATAAAAAAAAAAAAAATTTAAAGTATATTTTTCTGCAGGCTCCTTCTCCACACTCAATTTCAATAAAGTGAATATCGTCTTCAATTTCGTTTGCATAATATTCAAAAAGTTCAAAGCTTATACATATATTATGTAATATGTACGCACTTGTAATTAAATATCCTAGGTTTGTTCTGCAAATTTTAATGTTCTTCAAAATCTAGTTTTTAATAATCCAAATGCGTTTTCAACTGAAATTCTTGTTGATGAGTGAATTTTATTATTTTATTTTTTGAATTTTACACAAATGTATTCAAATTTGTATTAAAATGTATAGAAAATGGATAATTTATTAATATGTAGACGAGGATTTTTAATCAACTTTTATATAATATATTTATAAATCTCATGAATATTTTAAAATATTTGTGCATACATCAAATGTAATGCTTGTTCACAATAGAGGTTTTTTGAAAAACGAGTCGCTTTCTTAAAAAACACAAACAAATTGATTTGCTTTTTCATATATTTTCAAAGCCAAAAACCATCTCGATTCGAATTGTTTATTTAACACACTAAATTTCCATACAGGGAAATTTTTAGTATTTCTAGTACATAGAAATTTGTTTGAAAAAGAATTTGTAAAAATTGTCAAACATTTAAAAAGAAAATAATTAAAAATTATGAATGAAATTCATAAATTTTATTTGTTTAAAAATTCTATTTTTTGAATTAGAAACGAAAAACAGCCCAAAAGGAAAAACACAATAAAATTATATGTGAACTGTGATGTTTAAACTCATTGTATTTTTCAAAAAAAAAAAAAAAAAAAAAGTCAAACACACATTCATCCATGCATTAATTTATTTTATTATTATTATTTTTTTGCCTAAGAAAAAATTTTTATCAGCGGCTTTTATGGCAAAAGTCGGTGGATAACAGTTAATTTATGATTTTTATTTTTTCCAAAATAAAAGTTATTTTGTCATTTTTATTAAATTGAATAAGAGTATTGCAAAAAAAAAATACCAAAATGAGTAAAAAAATCCAAACCAAAAAAGCCAATTTTTTCATTTTTGCGATTTTTTTCGTTTTGCAGATTTTTTTTTTTTTTTTTTTAAACTTGTGCTTCCACTCGAAAAAATAAAAATCACAAAACTAATAAAAATCAAAAACCTAATATCTCAGTTTTTCATAAACCAATTTCGTTAGCGGAAAAGTTCTGACAATTATTTGAAGGAGCGATTTTATTATATATCCACCACCCATGGGCAGATTTCACTGATTTTTATAGTAAAATTCTTAGGACCTTATTCGATTTATTGAGGTAATAAACAAGTCTTCCAGAGGACTTCAAAAAGAAAATTTTAACTGTCAAAAATTAATTATAAATAGGTTTTTGAGAAGCTTTTGTACAAAAAAAAAAAGAAAAAAAATTCTACTTATTTAATTTTTTGGGAGTATATCTTCAAAGTAATCACAAAATCGCTCATTTTATTTACTTTAAACGCACATAAATTTAAATAAATTTAAAATTACTAACAAAAATGTACAACAAAAACAATTGGTATTTTTTCGGCAATCTTATGAGGTAGATTTACTCTTAAATGATCTTATCATTTTAACACGATTTTTTAGCTTATTAAATTCGGGTGGCAAAAAACAATTCAAAAAAATATTCGTTATAAAACCCGTAACACCCCAGATTCGCTTATCATCGACCACAAATACTGGCGATGAGTAACCACTTTTGAATTGTGTATAACGTAATGTTTCTGGAGTAGCTAGTCTTTTGATGGGTATAGCAAAAGCATCTTCCACTTCGGCTGTATTCAACTTAAGTTCATTTTTTGAAAAATTTCTAACTACACCCACCACGGGCATAATAGCAGCCGTATGTGGTGGCATTATTAAATTACCTGTACCCCAAACTTCAACACGTTGTGGTGGCAAACCAATTTCTTCTTCAGTTTCTCTTAAGGCACACTGTACAAAATCTTCATTATCTTCTCTAATACCACCCGGAAAGGATATTTGTCTCATATGTCTGCTAAGCAAATGAGAACGTCTGGTGTAAAGAATGGAAACATTTTGCCTGTAAATAAATCAAGATATTTTTATTAGACTTTGTACCATTATGGATATGTTGCACCCTAAACTTACGTGTTTTCCTCTGTACACAATGCTATTAATACAGAGGCAAATTTAGTTTCACTTTTGGCACCGCGTAACTTTAATCCTACTGCGGGAGATCGAGACATTTTATCCAAACATCGTTGACGATTTTCTTCAGTTAATAACAAATTTTGGTCTATTTCATAATCGATTGTTGTATTTGCGTTTACATTAGAGACGGTATAATTTGAATAAATTCCTCTGACATATTGTATTCTTAACAATGGAGCTAGTGTTAAGTGACATCTTCCTAATAAAGATGTCATATTCTTTGTATTTTAATTCAATATATTGTTTGAGCCGTTATGGAAAAAAGCGGATTAATTTTTGTTATCAACAGCTGCTTAGTATTCTGTCATACTGTTGCTGTCATAGCTCAAGTAACAAGGTAACATCGTTAGCCCAGCTGATTATTTGTTTTGATGTATTAAACTGTCAAACTCCATATAAAATGATAAATTTCACTCTTTCTCAGTAATTTGTTTGAACTTCAAAACACCATGTATAAAAATTTTGGTTAACAGCCCGTCTAGACGTAACATAATATGTAAGATTTTTGTGTCAGAGAGTGTCAAATTCGCTCTCTGAGAGAATTATTTCACGTGTAGATTCAAATATTACTATTATAAGATGTATTATGAGACTGTTGTGATGAGATTTCTCTACACAACCATCTTATAAGATGAACTGTCAAAAAATACACATACACGAAAGATTGTTTGTGTGTGTGCATGTGTATTTTGGAAATTACTGAAAAACAATGTTATTTTGTAAAATTGTTTCCTTTTAGTGTTTGTTTTACATGTTAAAAATATTTTTATAAAAATTATGCTAAAAAAGTGCGAATTGCTTAAATAAAAAGTACATGTTTACTCTGTGACTGATTGAAAATAATGATATCTTATAGGATTTATTAGAATACGTGTACCCCTTATTAAAGATTTAACATAACATAAACTATATGGTTACTCTCCACTGCCGGCGTTATCTCACATATTATATCAGCGTTAATCTCAGTTGTAGACCTGTGGTAAAAATGCTCTACGAACTGCTGTTCAGTGTTACCATATAGAAATTTGTTCCCAAATTGCGGATTTAAACTTCTTTTCGGGGACATATTTTTGTGGGGAGGGATTTGGGGATTTTCGTAAAATATGTACATTTTTTAAAGTAAAATATATACATATTTATGAAATTCGAGATAATTTTAAGTACTCAGGAACAATGGTGAAACTTGTTCTAAAATCTAGAATTGATGTAATTAGAACAACTTTAAATGCTTTAATAACATGCTTAGAACTAGTAGTGTCAAAAACAATTCTGACACGGAATAGAATTATTTTTTTTATTTAAATATTGTTTTTGAGAACTTTTGCTGAAGAATTAGTTCTGTATTACTTCATCATCACTTTTATGACCAAATTTCTGTTTCACAAATGGTAGTTTAAAAAGCTAAAAAAAGAAATAATTTTATGCGATCTAGAACTAGTTCCAGAGTTAATACATAAATTTTTACTGGTTATTTTAATTTTGAAATTTATAAAAAAATGTTGGATAGATTTACTTTTTGAAAGAGTCCATTCGAAAAATTTTAATTCAGAAAATATAAAACTGGTTAAATTTTTAAATATAGAAAATTTCTGTTAAATATTTTATTCATAGAAATATTTGATTTGAATTTTAAATATTGAATTATTTTCTATTTATAGAAAATTTCGATAAATGGTCTTTTTATTAAAAATTTATTACAAATTTTCTTTTTATATCAAAAATTTCAATAAATTTTCATTTTTACGAGTAGGATAATTATTTAAAAAGTTCAATAGATACATTTTCTATTAAAAAAATTAAAAAAACTGAAATTTCCAATTAAATTTTGTATTAAAATATTTTGGAGAAAAATGATTTTGGGGATATGGAGCTTCACTTTGGGGACATAACAATTTGTTGAACGAAATCTGAAGCTTTGATAAAGAATATACACTCAAATCTCTTTTTACGTGGATATTTTTAATGCGAATTTGAAGTCATGCGGTTTTTTAAATTGAATTTTTAATTTTATAAAATCTACTTTATTCAATGATTTTTTTATTCTTCAATTACTTAGTTTATGCACACTTCTTATTTACAAATAAAGTTACTTCTAAATACTGAACTAACATTTTATAAGCAGATAGCATATTGTAAATAAAAAACTATTTTCGTCTTTCCACAATATTTTTAAATATTTGGCACATTTTTGAAAACACAAAAAAATTTTAAATGTACACATTTTAGACCTTATTTGTAAATAGTTTCTTTAATCAGTAATTGTTTTCGTGAGTTAGTAAGTTACAATAAAAAAATTATACGGCAACACATTATACTTTTATTTACAAATAAGAACTGTGTATAAACGTAACAAATAAGAAATAAATCCTATCCGTTCAAGATATTTGTATTATTAATTTTTAATAAGATTATTTGTAATTTTTACATAAATATTAGCAACAAAACCCCAATTTAATTTTATGAACAGTTGACTAAATCTGTTAGTGTAATTCTCTCATTGAACTTGAACAACGTGCGTCAACAATTTTTCAATAAATTTAGAAAATAATAAAACTTATTTATTGAGGAAAATAAAAAATTCCGTTGATATTAAATTTTTTCAAAAAGTTCATACGTTTTATGTAGGAATTAAAAAGTCCAACTTCTTTAATACTATGTTCACACACATTACTTTTTTACTTGTTTTTGAAAAACACAATAATATTATATTCACACACATTAGTTTTTGACTTGTTTTTTGAAAAACATAATGACTTTAAACATCACTGTTCACATATCATTTTATTGTGTTTTTCCTTTTGGCCTGTTTTTCGTTTGCAAAAATATTTTCACAAATTTTTGATTTAAAGAAAAATTTCAAAAACAAACACTTTTTAATTCAAAAAGATTAAATTTTTAAACAAATATAAATTTCATTCAAAATTTTTAATTTTTTGTTTCTAAATGTTTGACAATTTTTAAAATTTTTTTTTTTTTCAAACAAAATTCCATGTACTAAAAATAATAAAATTTTCTTCCCTGTATGGAAATTTAATATGTTTTTTGCGTGTTAAATAATTAAACAATTCGAATCGAAATGTTTTTTTGCTTTAAAATATATAAAATATAAAATATATTAAAATAATAACCCAATTTCATACAACGAATTATAGAATGTTGTGTTTCTGAAATAAATTTTGTACATCATAAACAAATTTAAAAATATACGGTCCGGTCAAAATCCATTGAAAATATTTAATGAAGTTACAAACCAAACAATATAGTACTGTACAGCAAAAAGCTTATTTGATAAAAGTATAAATTTTTATTCGTGTTATATCAAAATTTTTTTGTAATTTGTTGCCCAAATTCAATAAAATTAAGCTTATTAAAAAGGAAAATACCTTATTTTATTTAAAACTATATTATTTATATCCACTCAGACCGGATATGTAACGTTCGGTACAGCAGTGCAGCTTCAAGATGTATATCTTAAACCGCGCAATTCCAGAAATGATTTTGAACAGGGAAAATATTTAAAAGTTTGTGTTTTTGCAAGCCCTTAAATGTGTATTTCATTTCATAAAAATATTTTTGTTGTAAACTAAATACTGTAAAAAGTAAAACATTTCATAAGTTTTATTTCTTTTGTTTTGCACAGTACAGTTTGTGTATGCAATAAATTTTTACGTATATTCCAAAAAGAAAAAAAAACTTGTTTACTTTAGTTCAAATTGCTTTGAAATCGTGTCATTTAGTTAAATTTACTTTAATCCAATATTGAACCGTTATACATTTCTAATTTAATATACATATCGTTACCTAAAATGCTAAAGGCCGTAACCACCCCTCATTTTTTTACAGCAGAAGCAAAAAACATTACATAATTTTTCATTGCTTACTGCCTTTTACATTTCAGTTGACGTTATCATTAACCGATTCCTTGAAAATTTTCATAATAAATAATTTTTTTATTGCAAAAACTGTTAAAAAAATAAATAAATTACATAATCATTTAAACTCAAAGAATAAGAAAAGTACTACTTTTCTCCCAACAAAGTTACCGTTAAATACATAAAAAGTATTTCCCGTCTTAAGGCCAACACTAATCAAGTGTTACCAGACTTGACGAATGAAATTAGACAAACAACGAGTGACAGGAATAAAAATAACAAATGATAAAGTTTCATACAAAAAAGGATATTAATTGGAGAGTTTCGAAAAAAGCTAAGTTCCATTGTGGAATAAATATTATTAAAACAGACAATTAGAAGTGATTGCTAGAGTTTTTAAATTTGGCCAAATGTTGCCAACAAATATGCTAGTGGGAGTGTATTTTGTCGTCACATCGTTATGTACACTCTTCGAAATGACCAACTCTAGGACATCCACTATGTGGAAACTTAATGCAGAGACAGGAAAGATACAAACACTCAATGCAGATGAAGAGCAATTAAAAAATTATGCTTCCTTAGATGAAGATATGCTGTATAATTTTAATGCCATGGCCGATGTATATTCAAGAGATGAAACATTTTTTACAATTGTGTCTTCCACGCGTATTGACAGCAATAATGGTTGGTTACGTCAGTCGGCAGAAAACACTTTGGAATCATTGCTACAAGCAAAAAAGCTAAAGACTGAAACGGAAACAAGGTCTAAAAATAAAAAATCACCTGAATATACAAACACAATAAATTTGGTAAATAATAACAATAAAATAGCTCTAAGAAATAATACTCACAATGTGGATACCTTGGATTGTGGTCAACCTGTTAACTATACTAACTATGATTACATTATAAATTTAGGAACTCAATATAAACACAAACAAACACCATCAATACCTGAACCAGATGTAAGTAGTTATTTTAAGTTGTTGTTGAAGAAATAAATCTATTTTTTCTTTAAGGTGATTTCTTTCTTTTTGCATTCACATGACCAGGAAGACTATAAGAATTTTAATGTTGAAGCCTTAGAAAAACGTTTAAAACGTTTTAAAAAACAAAATCCCTTATCTGCTGAACTTTACCATCACATAGGAAACTATTGGCGCATTATAGGCAATCCCGTACAGGCCATTAAATGTTTTCGTCGTTCATTAGATATAATGCCGTCAGCTTCAGAGGTTATGTATGATTTAGCTAAAGTTCTATATAATTTACAATATCTAGATGATGCCATACATATGGCTCGGCGGTAAGATTTTGTATAAAGAATTGTTTTTAAAGTATTTAATTAGATAATTATTCCTTTAGATCTATTGAGTTTCAAGCACCACCTTTTACTGCGTGGCGTCAATATCTTTTATTGGGTGATATTATGAAAACCTATGGCGATTTAAGAGGTTCTATTCATTATTATCGTTTGGCTTTAGAATTGAATCCAACACAAGAACTTATTTTGAGATCCTTAAATGAGGCTGAACATAGACCAACAGCTACATTACATGTCTATACTATTGTTATAATAGTTATATTGGTAAGTAATGGATTTCTTTATTTAACCCTAAAATTCCTATGTCTCATACCACAAAAATAGAGAATACAAGAAAATTTTTGATATATTTGAAGACTCTAATAATACTATACTTATTTTTTTAATATTCTTAAAATCATTATTTAAAAAAAATATTATAGTAAATTTTCAAAAAATTTACTTTTTATAGTAAATTTTAGATAAATTTACTTTTTTTATAGTAACGTATGCGGAATAAAATTGCAACAAAATTAAAAAGCTCTAATTTCTCCAAAAATTTACCATAATCTTATATTATTTTTTCGAAAGATAACATATTATGTTGTTTTTATATGTCCAGTATTTGGATCCATGTTATTAAAAAGTGAAAGCCAAATTATATTTTAGAATTCCTCCAAGAAAATTTTCGTCTGAAATTGACTGACTTTTTCTCGAAAAACTTTCATCCATAATTTGTCTATATATCAATCGGTCTATATCCACCTTTAACTCTCGTTGCCATCTAAGTTAAAATATAAACCATTTTGTGGTTATGTATATATAGTAATAATACAAGAAAATACAAATATTTTTTAAGATTGTTCGTTTTTTAACATTTTGAAGAAACAATAATATATATCTTTTCATATTATTCAAATTTACTATAAATAGTAATTTTACCGAAAATTTACTATAAATAGTAAATTTATCGTAAATTTATCGAAAATTTACTATAAATAGTAAATTTATCGAAAATTTACTATAAATAGTAAATTTATCGAAAATTTACTATAAATAGTAAATTTATCGAAAATTTACTATAAATAGTAAATTTATCGAAAATTTACTATAAATAGTAAATTTATCGAAAATTTACTATAAATAGTAAATTTATCGAAAATTTACTATAAATAGTAAATTTATCGAACATTTACTATAAATAGTAAATTTACCGAAAATTTACTATAAATAGTAAATTTATCGAAAATTTACTATAAATAGTAAATTTATCGAAAATTTACTATAAATAGTAAATTTATCGAAAATTTACTATAAATAGTAAATTTATCGAACATTTACTATAAATAGTAAATTTACCGAAAATTTACTATAAATAGTAAATTTATCGAAAATTTACTATAAATAGTAAATTTATCGAACATTTACTATAAATAGTAAATTTATCGAAAATTTACTATAAATAGTAAATTTATCGAACATTTACTATAAATAGTAAATTTATCGAAAATTTACTATAAATAGTAAATTTATCGAAAATTTACTATAAATAGTAAATTTATCGAACATTTACTATAAATAGTAAATTTATCGAACATTTACTATAAATAGTAAATTTATCGAACATTTACTATAAATAGTAAATTTATCGAACATTTACTATAAATAGTAAATTTATCGAACATTTACTATAAATAGTAAATTTATCGAACATTTACTATAAATAGTAAATTTATCGAACATTTACTATAAATAGTAAATTTATCGAAAATTTACTATAAATAGTAAATTTATCGAAAATTTACTATAAATAGTAAATTTATCGAAAATTTACTATAAATAGTAAATTTATCGAAAATTTACTATAAATAGTAAATTTATCGAAAATTTACTATAAATAGTAAATTTATCGAAAATTTACTATAAATAGTAAATTTATCGAAAATTTACTATAAATAGTAAATTTATCGAAAATTTACTATAAATAGTAAATTTATCGAAAATTTACTATAAATAGTAAATTTATCGAAAATTTACTATAAATAGTAAATTTATCGAACATTTACTATAAATAGTAAATTTATCGAAAATTTACTATAAATAGTAAATTTATCGAACATTTACTATAAATAGTAAATTTATCGAAAATTTACTATAAATAGTAAATTTATCGAACATTTACTATAAATAGTAAATTTATCGAAAATTTACTATAAATAGTAAATTTATCGAAAATTTACTATAAATAGTAAATTTATCGAACATTTACTATAAATAGTAAATTTATCGAAAATTTACTATAAATAGTAAATTTATCGAACATTTACTATAAATTTACCGAAAATTTACTATAAATAGTAAATTTACCGAAAATTTACTATAAATAGTAAATTTATCGAAAATTTACTATAAAAAATAAATTTATCGAAAATTTACTATAAATAATAAATTTATCGAAAATTTACTATAAATAGTAAATTTATCGAAAATTTACTATAAATAGTAAATTTATCGAAAAGTTACTATAAATAGTAAATTTATCGAAAATTTACTATAAATAGTAAATTTATCGAAAAGTTACTATAAACAGTAAATTTATCGAAAAGTTACTATAAATAGTAAATTTATCGAAAATTTACTATAAATAGTAAATTTATCGAAAAGTTACTATAAAGAGTAAATTTATCGAAAATATACTATAAATAGTAAATTTATCGAAAATTGAGTTTTTTTTAATAAATTTTCGATAAAATTATTATTTTGCAGAAAATTTTCTATAAATTTGTACCATTAAATAATTTACTACATACAATAATTTTGTCCATTTCTGTTTATTTCCTCACTAGGTTATTATGGTTTTAATTGTCATTTTAACATCAATGTTAACCGAAGTACGTGCCGATCGTCATTATATTAATGGCCAGTGTACCAATAACTCAGAAGCGTTTGATGTTAAACCTCATCGTCATTTTAATCGTGCCATGGCCATGCGTTCTCTTAAGGGCTTATCAACAACTTCGCGCTCCTCACGTCAACGTAAATATTAAACACCATCGTAAAAAGCAAAAAAAAAAAAAAAATAATAATAATAATAAAAAATTAAATATATTTAATATTTAATTATTAGGCTTTTTATTTAACTACCTACTTATTTTTTCTTATTATTTCTTTTTTAATTTATATTGACTGTGATAGCTTTTAAATTAGCCATATTCATATTGTTTTCCCCATTTTCAATAAAAACGATATAAATATATATTCTGGTACTTAAAGAAAAAAAAAAAAAAAAAAATACCAAAGAAAACAAATTCAAAGTAATTTAAAAAGATTTTTAAAATAAATTTTAAGAAAATTGTACGAAATTATCATAGATATTTTACCCTTAACAATTAAAATAAAAATTGCTATTTTATTTGATATTTAAGTTTAAATTTAATATGTAAAACGTATATATTATTATGATTCTTTTTATTATTCACTTAATAAAAGAACAAATAAATTGCGCACAAAATTGAGAGCTAAAATAAAAGAAAGTTCACAAAGAAAGGCTCTAGGTTTTTTTAATGTTTTTTTTTTTTTTTAATATTATTTATTAAAATAATGCTTTTTAGAAAAAAATAATAAGAAAAGCACGCGAGCAGGATCATTTAATTTGTTTATTTAGGCTGTATTATGGATATTCAAACGGAAAATATCATGAGCACAGAAGAATGTTCCAGCCAATGGCCTCAAAACAAATATTTGAGAGAATGCATGTGGAGGATCTTCATCGCACTGTAATAAAAAGAAAGGTAGATAGATAGAAAATTGTTAACACACAGTGCACTTGATTTATGACAATCTAAATCTATGGTATATGAAATGTTGGTGGGAATACGAATGAAAATAATGAAGTTATAAGTATAATAATTGGGATGGTTCAATTTATTTCTACTGATATAGGATGAGTTAGAAACATACTACTTTAAATTTTTTTGATTAAAGAACAGGGAGATAACAAAAACGTACCTAATTTTTCAATCTACTCCTTTTAGAGTACACACAAAAAAAAAAAACTTCTACTTGCAGTAAATTTTTGATGAATTCATTGTTTTGAATAAATTCAATAATTTATAGTACATTTTCGATTTATAGACAATTAAAAAAAAATATTTTTATTGCAAATTTTCGAAAAATTTGCTTTTATAGAATATTTTCGAAAAATTTACTTACAGTAAATTTTCTTACAGTAAATTTTTAACAGTTTTCTTCCATAGAAAATTTTCGTTAAATTTTACTTTTTATAGTAAATTTTTAATAATTTACTTTTTATAGTAAATTTTCGCTAAATTTAATTTGAGTTCACACAAGGCAATTTTTCTTGCTGAAATTCTGATTTTGTGTGAGAGCGAACGAAAGAGAACAAACTTGCCTGTAATTCGAATTTCGTTTTGTTTTTCATTTTCGTACTTCAAAACAAAAACAAATCAAGGCAATTAAAGCAAGAATTGCTGAAGTTAAATTTTCTGTGAACTTAAATGCAAGTTCGAAATAAAAAAAAATTCAGAAAAAAAATTACTGTGTGAACCTAAACTTTTTTACTTTTTATTGTACATAAGTTTATTATTTTTAGTAAATTTTCTACAAATTTACTATTTTTAGCAAATTTTCTACAAATTTACTATTTTTAGTAAATTTTCTACAAATTTACTATTTTTAGTAAATTTTCGATAAATTTACTATTTTTACTTTATATATATAGTTGCAGTGTGTTCCAGGCAGAAATTCTTAGGGCCACGGAATTGATAGCAGGGAACATTGATGAGAATACAGAGGTAACTCTGTATGTAGATAGGCGGCGCTAAAGGCCCTGTAAGGACATTTTGTCAAGTCTAGGTTAGTTATCGACTGTAAGAAGGCTCTGAGGGGATTGATGAGCAATTATCAAATTAGACTCTGGTGGGTACCGGGTCATCGTGAGATAACTGGCAATGAGATAGCTGATGAATTAGCAAGGAACGGCTCAGCTTTGTATAGGGCTGAAAGTGAAAGTGGTGTGATTAGATAGTGTATTCGGGATAGAACCAATCATGCATGGTATCGTAGAACGGACAGCAGATTATCAAGGGTCCTATGGCCTAAACTTGATATAGCAGATACAAATCTACTATTAAGCATGAAAAGGGGGGAATGACAGGGAATTGGGTTCCCTCCGGTCTTTGCAGGATGTGCAATGTCTACAACTGAGTAGGCAGAAATGGCTAGGCAGTCGATTTGTTGACGAATTGGATAATATATCATGGATCGATCTAGATAGATTTATAGCATTCGTCATGGGAATATGCTGTCTAGGAGGGTGTCGTTGGCTCAGAGCGAAGGATATGGTCTCAGCTTTCTAATCTTTTCCTTTCCTGGTCACTCTGACTTTACTACTATTTTTTCTACTTCTCTATAAATTCTACGAAGGGACTCACAATGGACCTCTAGGTCTCCTAGTGGATGCACAGGTACTCTTCTGAGTCTACCTACATAGGTAGACCTTTAATGAATTACATACATACAAGCAGTTCATATATATATGTGTATATATATATATATATATATATATATTTTTTTTTTTTTTTTTTGCATATTATTTACACAAGGTCGTCTAGATCTTATTTTATAATTTATGTCGCATGTAAGAAAAATAATGGAATGCATGCAAATAAGGTAAATATAATGCAAAATAAATAACCGTAATAAATAATATTGGAAATTTACTTTATATGGTCAGAAGTTTGGTGGGGAACGCTGCTTAGACACTTACCTGTAAACGACCAAGAACATTAATTAGAACACCACCATCATACATGGGTTGAGAATCTACAGCTGTGATTACGCGTGAAATTTTTTGAAATGTAAGGCTCTATAAAAGTATAGGAATATATTTAAAATGGAAAAAAATATTTTTGGATTTGAAAGGTCTAAAAATACTTACATTTAATTTTTCCATAATTTTTGGTGCTCCCTGAATTTGTAAGCCCTCAAAGGACATAAAAGAATCTGTGGTCTAAAAAATGATAATATACATATAATTAATGTAAATTACTTAAATTACTTTAGGCTTAGAGTCCTAAGCCTAAAATTCGTTAGACTTGAGTAATACAAGAACTATTGAAAACGCATTAAAATACATTATTCTAAATCTTTCTAACTGCCCGAAAGATTTAGCCACACCCTTCAACAATGGTTTTTAATTTTATTTTATCAATGCATAATCCCAGCTTAAAAGGCTGCAACTTTAAGAACTACATATACTAAACAAGGATCAAACTAAGATAACGGAATTTCATAATTTAGTTACATATTGTAAGCAGCTTTCGGTTTTTAGCAAAAAATATTTGTATCATAGAATAAATATACCAGGTATTTATTAAATTCTTTCCCAAGCACATGTCGACAAAAACATTTTTAATGTCACGGAACTTTAACATTTAACTTTGATTTTCAATAGTTCCTCTTAAAAAAGGAAACCCCTTAAAAACCAATTTTTCTTTTCAATATTTAGAAATCAGAATACTCTTTCCCCAATAATTTCAGTGCTTAACTTTAAATGTATGTGAATGTATTAGTGGAAATCTTTTCATTTTATACAAATTTTTTATAATTGCTTCCATGGCAATTTATGATCTCACTTATTTGCTATTTTCCATAAATTGAACATTCTAGAATTTTGTCAATCTTTCTAATATCATCATACAAGAATTAGTTCCTTAAAATCCAATGTATAATTGGATTTTAATTCCACGGTTAATATAAAATATTATTTTCCCTTTTATGGCATAATTTTTTCTTTACTCACGCTATAAAAGTTAACCACATTTGCTCTTTGCAGTGGATCATCGAAAAGGGCATAGTACTGTTGAACAAATCCTTTCCCAATATCTTCGTATTGTGGATTTAATGCCATGGTATTTATGAACTTATATTTAATAGTTTATAGAAGTAATGATATTAAATTCCAATATTTCTTTCCTTTTTTTGTGGTACAAAAAGAAATGAGCAGTAAATTCCGACAGTTGCACACACATGCAGCACTCGTCTCCCGGTGAGTTGTTGTATGATTCTTTTTGCGAATCAGTTGAATAAACGGAGTAGCCAGATTGTTAAAAAGGTTAGGAGTTAAAAAAAGGCAATTTAGTTTCATATACCAAATTTTTGGTTTGAAGCTTGCATACAGTCTAGACGTAACATAATATGTAAGATTTTTGTGTCAAAGAGTGTTAAATTCGCTCTCTGAGAGAATTATTTCAAGTGTAGATTCAAATATTAGTATTATAAGATGTATTATGAGACTGTACAATAATGTACATTATTTTCCAAACCGCAAAAAGAAAACACAAAATTAAACTATCATAAATATGTACATATACATATGTTTTTACGTAGATCCATGCTTATACAAATAAGAACAACATTGTGTTATTGTAATATTTCTATTACGTACTAAAAAATGTCCAAACATACATAAAAAAATCAATAACTACTGCTTACTTATACAAAAAACAACACTGAAAGTCATTGCAATGCTTTTTACATATGTTTGTGTGTGCATATTTTTAATATTTTCTTTCATATTTTGCCTATAACTCGGTTTTTTATGAACCGATATGGTTAATTAAAAAACTGATATCTCAGTTATTAATTAAACCGATTTTATTCATTACTTTCGCAAAAGCATTCCAAAAAAAGATTCCAACTTTTCTGTCCAAAACGAAGTCGCTAGCTTATATAGGGCTTAGAAAAGTCGAAAACAAATACGTTTTTAGATGCATTTTCGACTTTTTGGCGGTATCTCGATTTTTAAGAGGCCTTTTCGGTTTTTTGACGATATCTCGGCCATTAATTGACCGATTTTGTTGATTTTTACTAGTGTCATTCTATCGGATATTCCCTATAATTTGATGTATAAAACATATATATCTGATAAATGGGACTATCTAAAAAGTGATTTCAACAGACAGACAGACAGGCGGACATTGTTATATCAACTTCCCTATCAATAAGGATTAAGAAAATATATACTTTTTGGAGTCTTAGATGAATATTGTAGAAATTACAAACGGAATGACAAACTTATATATAATACTCTTTACACCTGTGGTGATAATAACATAAAAATTAATTTAATTTCCTACGTTTATGTTTAATTATTAAAGAAAATATTTTTGTTAACCATATTAATAAAAAATATTTATAATCATGATTAAAATATTAAAAATGTAAAATTTTATTTAAAAAAATATTTAGTAAATTTTGGCGATTTTGAATTTCTTTATTAGGCAATAATTTGCAATTAAATGCAAAAATATGGCCCTTAATGTAGGGCTACCATATTCCTTATTAACCGCCAAAACTCATTATATGTAAAAACGACCTTTTATAAAAGTTAACGTAGTGTCTATATTACCTAGCGTCTACATTAGGCAAATTTTTATCAAAACAAACATCAAAAACAGAGCGAATATATACAAGGTAATCTTAGTCATACAGCTGATTATTATTCTGGTTGTTACAGTTGCCAAACTGCATATATAAAACACAATAATGAATACGCCATATTGTCGTTTTTGTGCAACTGTTGCCACCTTCCTCAAATTCGCGTTTTGTCTTGATGAAAAGATCTCTAATGTAGACACTATGTTACAGCCCGTCTAGACGTGACATAATATGTATGATTTTTGTGTCAGAGTGTCAAATTCGCTCTCTGATAGAATTATTTCACGTGTAGATTCAAATATTAGTGTTATAAGATGTATTATGAGACTGTTGTGATGAGATTTCTCTACACAATCATCTTATGAGATGAACTGTCAAAAAAATATACATATACGGAAGTTTGTTTTTGTATATGAATGTGTATTTTGGAAATTACTAAAAAAACAATGTGAGACAATGTTTTTTGTAAAATTGTTTCCTTTTAGTGTTTTTTTACATCTTCAAAAATATTTTTATAAAAATTGTGCTAAAAAAGTGCGAATTACTTAAATAAAAAGGACATGTTTACTCTGTGACTGATTGAAAATAATGATATAATATAGGATTTATTAGAATACGTGTACCTCTTATTTAAGATTTAACATAATATAAACAAAATGATTACTATCTTCTTCCGGCGTTATCTGACATATTAATTATATCAGCGTAAATCTCAGTTGTAGACCTGGGGTTATATACCGTTTTCGTTAGACATGAATTGGTGTTTAAACAAAATATTAAAGCATTGTTTTTGAAATAATTGTGCGGGCAACCATGTTTAAACATTAAACATAGGAAGTCTATATTTATTATTAACATGAAGTTAATTTTAAGTGTAGAGGGGTAGTTAATTTTTTTTTTTTTAATAAATTTAATGCGAATTTAATTTTTATATATGAACTCTTCCAGCTGTAGCAAACAGATATAATAATCAGCTGTTTAACTGAGGTTAGCTTGTATAACATTCGCACTAATTTTGACGTTTGTCTTGATAAAAATTTATCTAATATAGACACTACGAAACAGTAAACAATTTTAATAAAAAAAATATTTTATAACCCCGAACAATATTTATTGATGTTTAATTTACAAAACAATGAATCAAATTTGTATTTTTGTTAAACCATTTTAACATTGTTGTTTTTTATATAAGCGCAAATTAAATGCAATTCCTGTTAAATGATAATTTGGCAACCTTGCGAGCATCAACAACAAACAAACTTATAAAAGAAAACAACGATGCCAATACATACTCCTCTCATACGACTGGCAGGAAGGAAATGTTAAGAGTATTAAGCGCATGGTGTGAATCATTTGCTAAATAAAGTAATTAAACTCAAACAACTGATAGTAACTATACAGACTGATAGTTACATTGATTTATGAAGATGAATCAACTGCAACCACAGCTACCGAAAGGTTTCACTTTGCTCGAGAATCAGGTTGCCGGCCATACGTTTTCACCCAACACCCAGGCATTGGGTATGCTAAAAGATGTAACAGTTGGTTGTGTTTTAAAGCCAATGGGTAAACCACAGTGCGGTGAGAGGGAATTGAGTTTCTACGAGAGCTTAATAAATGCCACTGACCCCGTATTGGTGAAAGCTCGCGATTTAGTACCAATATTTTACAACAAACTCACACTGCAAGTAAATGGCAAAGAGCATACTTTTTTAAAAATGGAAGATATCTCACATGGTATGCGTCAGCCCTGTATAATGGACATTAAAATAGGCAAACGTACTTGGGATCCTTTGGCATCACCACAAAAACGCATGATTGAAGAGCAAAAATATTTACATAGCAAACAGGTATTGGGTTTATGTTTGCCCGGTTTTCAAGTGTACAAAAATGGTCAGCTACAAAAGTATGGCAAAGATTATGGGAAACAATTGGATACAGCTGGTCTGCGCGAGACAATACGTAAATTCCTAAATGCCGAACATAAAGTCTGTAAGCCTTTGCTACGAGAGCTGTTAAAACAACTTTACGCCATCAGGGAATGGTTTAGACAACAGACTGTTTTGCACTTTTATGCCAGTTCCTTATTGATTGTTTACGACTGTGAGGCCTTAGAATTAGTACAACCACAAGCACAACAAAATGGTACTTTGCTAACAAATGGTGACATTAACGCACAATACTCAAATAGTTCCGAACATATAAATTCTAACCCACCAACAACAAAGGATGACGTTAAGTATCTTGATAATATTCCTTACAACAATATACCGTCTAGAAATCCTAAAGATTTGATTAAAGTACGAATGATTGATTTTGCTCATGTCTTTCCGGCTGAAAACGGGCAACTGGATAGTAATTACTTATTTGGTTTGGAAAGTCTTATAGGAATTATTGAAGAAATCAATAATTAAATTACATACATATTTTGTAAATACTATGTAATCCTAAGGCAAACACACTTGTTAAACTTTTTCAAATGGTCAGTGAACTTTGTTAGAATTTAATTCATTCATGATTGTCGTCGTTGTAGCATTCCTTGTTTGTCATACATCCAGCTCATTACTTTCATTATATTACCAGTAATTAGTATTGGTGTTATATGTATCTATATGGTATTCATTATATAATTAATTAGTTTGTAATGTTTTTTTTGTTATTATTTATTTATTTAAAAAGAAATAATGCGAGTATAAAAGAAAGCATATATACATACATATTAAACGTATATGTAGTTAAAAAAAATTTTTTTTAATTGATCAGCCGCCATACCACACAACCTCAAGAGGTTCGTTCAATCTTTAATGATATCTAATGTAAGCAAAAATACAAAACTCAAATAAAATTTAATTGTGAATGAGAATTTCTCTGTTTTTATATCCTCCCTGGCTTATATAGGAGCTTTAAAAAGTCTAGAAATCCATAAGAAACGGTTTTTTGAAGATATTTTTGCCATTCATAAACCGAGTTTTCCGAATAAAAATATATTTAATTTATCGGGGGGTTTCATAAACGACATAACAACCGACACACGGATGGATGAACCGACAGCATCGTTATTTTGACATTGTTTGTTATACGGATCTAGAGACAAACTTTTCGCCCTCAAACGAAAATTGTGCAAATTAAAAACGGAATAATACCTGTGGTGAAAGGTAAAAAAAGAGTACAAAATTTTAAAAAGGCTCTAATTTACACAAAAAGAACCAATTTATAAAAATTTACGACTCTTCAAACAATTTACGTTTTCCTTAAAAACGGAAGATTTTTCAAACAAAAGTAACGATTAAAAAAAGGAAGAATTAATTATTATTTTTTATCGAACTTTGTAGAATTAGAATTATTTAAAAATCATTCGAGCTCAAGTTTATTGAAATAATTATGGAAAAATAAATTGTAAATGTACTCGGCCATAGATTAATAAGTAGATATTTATGTGAGAGAAAAAACCTGATTCATTTGTCAAAAACCTAATTTATGCAACAACCAAATACATGTAGTCACATATATTTTGTTTTTGTGTTTAAAAAACAGGAGTAATTTTCTTGAAAATTCGGTTCGAAGTGCCTCTCACATAAACTTCTAGTTGTACTTCATGCTCTCAGCAGTATGGAATGCATTTTCTAGTCAGCCACGAACGACATCAGCACTCTTCAGAGTCTCATCGCAGTGTTCTCTGTAAACATCATCTAAGGATATCGCACGAAAAAATTAGTGCATATAATTCAGCTTATATAAATGAAATTAATGGGTTAATCTTTTTGAAATTTTGTGTTGTTAAAGGCCGACATATTCTAGTTTTAAATTTAAAAGATTAATTTTTGTATTTGTTTTAAATAAAATATTTAATAATTTCATTTTAAATATAGGCAATAGGCCAATTTCTTTCTAAATGAATGAATAAATGAAAATATATAAAAGTTTTATTTCGTTTTCGATTACTTTTTTATGACTCCGAAAACTGTATTTCCCGACTACAAGTATTCCTAGCACTTGTTTTATATGGTTGACAAGTGTTTTGATTATAAACTTTAATTACGCGTTTGAATGAATTTTTTTAAATTTTCATTTAAAAAAAAAAAATTAATTCTGCTATTACAACAAAATTTAGCAAGTGGTTACGGAGAATAATAGCAAATGTAAACAAGTTAACGGCACATTTTTTTCACGTGTAATAAATTACAAGTGAATTCATTGTTACAAATTTTAAAAAGTGCATTAATTTTTTCGTGAACAGTCCTTATTTAACTTACAGCTTTTTTGGAAATCAAAATTGTAAACTTATGTAATAATTTTCAAATAATTACAAACAGAAGTTTTTTTAATTTACCAATTTCCAAAATAAGTGTCAATATGCAACAGAAAAATGATTAATTTATAAAAGAAATGATATATTAAAAGGATAAGTACAAATTTGTAAAAAAAATCCAACTGGACAACATTAAAAAATTAAAACTAATTTCGAAAATAGCAATTAAAAAAATGCCAATTTATAAAAAGTGCCAAATATAAAAAAATAAATAAATAAAGGCAGTTTTTGGAAAATTAGTATGAGACCCATTTAAAGACTCCCCATTTGTTTTTTATAAAAATCTTTTCATTACATTTATTTTATTTTTTAATCAACTCTAATACACTGCCTGCCACTTGACTAAGGAATCACATTTTTTTTTTAACTTTAATTAAATATATCTCCTAAACTAAAGTTCAGAAAAAAAATTTCAAAGTGTTGGCTTTAGTTTCTTGAAGAAATAAAAAATATACATATTTTGTTATACTAAAATATGCATTTATTTAAAGACACACGAAATAGTACCACAGAAATACATGTCTTAAAATAAATGCATAATTTTAGTATAACAAAATATGTATATTATTTATTTCTTCAGGAAACTAAAACCAACACTTTGAAATTTAGTTGCGCAAAAAATTATTTTTTTCTGAACTTTAGTTTAGTAGATATACTTAATTAAAAAAAAAAAAATGTGATTCCTTATTCAAGTGGCAGGCAGTGTATAATGTGAAATAAAATAAATTATTACTTTTGATGTAGTAGCTTTTATTAGTCGTATATCGTTGGAGACAAATAAATTTTATATTTATTAAAAAAATCCCTTTCCCTACGATAATAATAATGATGACTTAAAGTGTATAGTCCAGTTCATAACGTTCATATTGATTTTTTGGATCATTTGTAATACGTGGATAACCAGCTATCAAAGCATCTTGACCACCAATGTAAAGAGAATTGTAAATCTTCCAGTATACATCTCGAACTTTGCGTGCCGGATGGAAAAGACCTTGTAAAGTGTATTGCAAAATTTTAATGGGTCCAAGTGATACTCGCAAACCTTCAACGGCGTCCATAAAAGCTTGTACCAAATGGGGAGATGTTTCAAATATATTGGGCCACACATAGTTAAGCAAATGAACAAGAGCATCTTCGCAGCCAAAACCATAGACACCTAAAGCCATATGCTTAATGGCGGCACAGGCCGTTTGGCGATGCACCAAATCACGATCCATAAGAGCATCTTCAAGTAGAGGACATACAGCATATATATAATCTTTGCCCATTTCACCAATGTATTCGAAAAGGAATGATAAAGATTTGAGGACACCGTTTTGTACATTCAATTCTGGCACACGATATTCGTTCATAAGAGCTGGCAGCACGGTAAAAGGACGACAAGTTTCGGCCACAATGGCTATAGCTACTGTGGTACAAACACGATTTTGACGTTCCTGTACTTTAAGGTTGTTGAGTAGGGTGGCTAAAACATCATGGGGACCAATGGCCTTGGCAATATAACCGAATGTGTTGACAGTAGCGCGACGAATTGCCTTTTTATGAGCCTTTAACAACTCCAACAATTCAAAGCAAATACGCATCCATTCTCTAGCCGATACATACTCTGGACCTCTATCTGCTATACGACCTACAAGATCAATACAATTTTCTTGGACTTTTTCATGACGATTTTTTAAAATGGGCGTCAAACGTGGTAAAAGATCTTTGATGGGTGGTGTCATTTTGGTCATACCAATGACATTAACAATAGCTTTAAGAGCTCCCAAAATACTACCCAATACTTCAGGGTATTCTTCGCCCAGGTATTCGTAGAGCACCACACCCAAATGGCCCATAAGCTTTTCCTCTTGACATGTTTTCATTACAATGGCAATACGAGAAATTAAATCAGCTGCCTGCTGTCTCACTTTAGCAGACTTGTTATTTAAGCGCCACAGAATGGTACCGCAAATTTGTGGCAAATAAGGTTTGACACGTTTGCCCAATTGATTAACTATAGTACCGAAACCGTTCAACATTACTACATCTTCAGTGGTTTGTTCTTGGAAAGCATATAGTATACCATCAATAAGTTGTTCTTCTAGACGTGAATCTATATCGGCTGCACCCAAATTACCCATGATCTTTTCAATGGTTTCCATAACCATTTTACGATACTGTTCATTTTCATCTTTCAAGTCATCTACAATACGATTGATAATTTCCGATGCACCCACTTTGTTAGCAATTTCCACCGTAGTATCAACCAATTGACGATAATTACGACGATCCAAAGCCATGCGATGATTCCAAAAGAACTTGAAAAAATGTGGCAAAATCTCCTCTTTAATGTACTGAGCTTCTACACCATCGGTGGCACAACATTGTTTCACAACTTTCAAGACAATTTTCTTCATTTCCTCATCGGGAGACTGGAACTCACGTATAAGAATAAGCATTACTTCACGTGTATAATAATTAGCATATTCGGCGTCCATAAGGGGTATCAAATAGCCAATGGCCTTTAAAAAGGCTGCCAAACCTTTGCCACGATGTGTACGTATACCTTTCCATAGGGGTTTAAGGACAGAATCGAATGATTCAATACCATAAGGAGTAGCAGCTTCAGCCAAAGCAGCTATAGCTAAAGCGGTAATTGTACGAACCTTCTGTTGTTCATCTACCAAACCATGTTCAATAATTTCCACTAGGGCCTTAAGATGAGGTAAAATAGCACAACCCATTAGAATGGCAATTTGTTGTACAATTTTGATGCCAGTGTGACGGGCCTGCCATGATTTCTTTGACTTGCACACAGCTTTAAGGAAAGGCAATAAAGAGGGTATTCCCAAAGCTGAGGCGACAACAGCAAATGCGCGAGCAGTGGTATTACGCACATATTCATCAATGTTATCAATATCGGGACGCATAGTAGAGATCATAGTGGCCAGACCAGCAGCCTTGGCAAGATTTGAAATAATCTCACGACCCTCAACACGAGCATAATAATCTTCATCAATAAGTAAAGGTTCAATAACCACAAGAATTTTGTGCACATAAGGTCTGACCAAATCATCCAATTTATACAATACACGATCAATAACTTTAACTAAAAGATGTCTCTCTTGATCTTCCAAAGTGGGAGACATAAGCAAGGGAAGGATTTGATTGAATAATGGTCCAGCTCCAAATTCTCTAGCCTTATCGGTTATCTGTCTTAATGCTGACTTACGCATAGGGGGGGAACCATTTTTAATGGTCAGTAAGAGTTTCATTATTTTACGCTCCTTCATTTCTTCCGGCGATAGAGCATCCTCGTCAACATCTACCAGCAATTTATCGAAATACTGAGCATCTTCTGGCTTCATAAAGGGTAAATTTTGTCCTTTTGGTTGATTATCCATAAACTTGGCATTTTTATCCTCTACTTGAATGAAAAATCCGGCTGGTGTTCCAGCAATGGGTGTAGGTGTAGCCATTAATTTACGGCCAGGTGTACGTAGGGGAACGTAACCGGCTGGTGGTGGCAAAATTTTATAGCCAGGAGGAAACATTTGATCAAGTTCCTCATCAGTGAAGGGTCGATTTCGTTCATCGATTTCCTTTTCCCAACGATATGCCTGCAATTGTTCGGGTGTCATGGCTGCCAAAGCTCCTGGTGTAGGAGTAGCCATAGCCATGGCTTTTACTCCTATAGGAGTCGAACCTCCTGGAGTTAACATGGGGGTTACATGACCTGGTGTAGCATGTGGTGTCATGCTTGGTGTCATACTTGGCGTCATAGCAGAAGGTGTAGCATTAGAAGGTGTTTCATCCCAACGTGATCTTCTCTTCGAAGCACCTGGTGTAGATTCGGCTACAACATTATCACTTGTTCCTCTATCAGGTTTAGGTGTTTCTGCCCAACCACTGTGTCCCGGTGTTTCTCTTTCAGTTTTTGGCGTTTCATCCCAACGATTGCGTCTAACAGACTTTTCATGTCCAGGCGTTTCATGGCCCGGTGTCATAGCATGCGCTGGTGTAGCATCCCAAATACGTGTACTAATACCCGGAGTGGCTCCTGGAGTTTCAGCGCCTGTCTTATGAGCAGGAGTTTCATCCCATCTATGATCGGCCGGCGTTTTCTTAAAAAAATAAAAAAAATGTAACAATTGAAAATATCTAAATTACACTCTCTTACCTCTTCCCATGTCGGTGTGGCAGCACTACTTGGTGTGGCGGCTACTTTAGCAGGCACAAAACTATCACTTACAGTTTGATCCCAACGTCCTCGTTTGCGGGCACCCTCTTTGGGAGGGTCTGGTACAGTTTTCAATAAAGTACCATCTTTTGACTTCTCTATAATTTTACGTCTTAGTTCACTTTCTTCACCCTTTAACATTTGTTCTCGCATAATATCAGTGTATGTACGTGAACCAACATCTGGAGTTTTACCACCCTCTGCAAAAGGGTCAGCACGTTCGGGTGAAATAATAACACGACGACGTTTTTGTTTATATTCATCTTCACGATCGGCTATAGTAGGACGTCTACGATCCGCCAAAGGATCAACATCTTCCTTGCCCTAACAAAAAAAAAAAAAAAAACTATTAACATGGTTTTTTTATTATATAAAAACTCACCTGAGTAACATCGTTTATAACAGATTTGGGTGCCGTATAAGTGGTACGTTTCTGAGTTACTGGTATGCCCTCATCTTCATCCTCGTCGGCTTCTTCATTGGCAGCAATAGAAGTGTGATAACCATCATATCGATTTTTACTTTTTCCACCTTCATCATAATAGTCAGTGTCGTAAAAGTTGCCGCTATCCAATAAACCTACTCCCTCACTGGTACTCTTTTGTACTTCCTTCTTTTTGGATTGTATATCGGCAATTTGAGCCTCAATGTCTGGCAAAAGAAATTTAATTTTTATTACAAGTATTTGTATATTTTGAGCATATATTGTTCAAATTAGTTTCTTTTACTTTTTTAGATTTACTATTGGAAAGATTTTCACTTACCTTCATGAGTACGCGGTATATTTTCCATTTTTCCGAAAACGTTTTATAAAAATTAATAAATCTTGAGAACAAAAAAAAACAGAACTCTTTCCTTTTGTAGAGCTGCCAGATTAATGAAATATAAAATATACATTGCCGCACAAGTTGTTTTTAATATAAGCGTTTTGTAATATTTTAATAATAAAATAAATTTTATATTAATTGTGGAATTTTATTAAAATTATGAATAATTTAATTTTAATTAAAATTCATTTTTTGAAAGGAATTAACACAATCCCTTATAATAAGTGTTAGTGAAATACATACTTTTGGGGTTTTTTTTATACGTTTTTAGTCTGTGGTTTATACAGTTGATAGTGGCAATATCGTGGACATTGTAATGCAACCGTGTACATTAATCAGTGTAATCAAATCATATAAAAAGCTAATAGGTAGGATATAAATTGAGCACAAGTCTTATAAAGTAAGACCTAGTGTTCTATAGTTGGAACAAAAAGTCGATTTTTTTTATTTGTTTATACTTTTAATAGTATATTTTTCGACTTTTTTCAATTTTGGAATAGTTAACTTTCTATTTTTTTTCGACATTTATCGACTTTAATTTTTTCAACTTTTCAATTTCATGCATTTTCGAGATTTTTCGCATCATTTGAACATTTTTTATTATTTGTCTTATAAAATCTTCAGAGATATAAACGTTGATAAATTATCAATCTATGTAATGAAAGTGCTGATTACACAAATACATTTTTTTCGATAGTATTTCCAATACATTATGTTGTTGGAATAAAAAGTGCTAAGGAACTTTTCCCTATAAATGAAATATATTTTTTCGACTATTTCCGACTTTATTTGACTATCTGGAAACAAGGGAGTCTATTTCTTATAATTTTCGAACCAAAAAGTCGAATTCGGCTTTTTTCAACAGAAAGTCGATTCTTCGATTATTCGAAAGCCGATTTAGAGAAACCTAATATCACTTTACTGCCCATCTACTCGTAACCCCAGGTCTACAACTGAGATTAACGCTGATATAATATTTGAGATAATGTCGGCAGAGGAGAGTAACCATTTTGTTTATATTAAATAAGGGGTACACGTATTCTAATAATTTCTATAAGATATCATTATTTTCAATCAGTCACAGAGTAAATTTATTTTTATATTATTGACTTTATTGAAACCTTTATAAAATAATTACATTGTTATGAGAATTTACTTAAAAGTATTACAACAATTAACATCTAAATAATTAAATAAGGAAACTACTAATATCACAGTGTTAAGGAAAAGTTGTCAAAAAAAAAACCTTGTACATACTTAAACGTTATAAGAAATTTTAAAAACAACCATCAATTATAAGTCTTTAAGTAAAAAAAGAGTCTTAGTGATTGTTTAGCAAATTTCTTATTATTCCTGTCAGTTCCCTTGCAAATGAATTAAACATTTTATGCTTAAAGTTTCTATGCAGTAGATCAGTAGAATATCTGGGGTGTAGGCCATGAATTATTTTCAGATTTTTATTTTGTATTATCTGTAATTTTCTTGTGTAAGTTTTAGCAGCTTTATTAAACCAGACTTAGCATCCGTAGGTCATAATTGGTCGAATACACTTTTTGTAAATAAGAATCTTGTTTTTTAAATTAAGTTTAGATCTTCTGTTAAGTAAGGGGTAAAGTGCGCGGCCACATTTAATTGCTTTATCACACATATACTCTATGTGTTGTTTAAATGATAGTTTTTTATCTAAGATAATACCTAGATATTTGATACTATCCTGCAGAGGAATAAAAACTCCCCTAGAATATAAATGTTTTGTAGGAATACGTTTCTGTGATCTATTATATGGAAACACAATATCCTGTGTTTTACTAACATTAACTTTTATCTTCCATTTATCAAAGTATTTATTGGTATATTTTAAACTATCTTCCATTTTTTTGATTATTGCGTTTGACACCTTACCGCAGCAAATAAAAGCACTGTCGTCAGCGTAAAAAGCTACTTCTTGATTCTTGCGAATAGTAAAATCGGAAATATATATTGAATAAACAGTAGGTGATAACACCGTTCCTTGTGGCAGACCCGCAGGGGTTTGTCTATCACTAGATAGCGTGTTATCTATAGATACGGCAAATGAGCGCTGATCTAAAAACTCTTTATTATCTTTTGCAAGTACGTTGGATAATTGAAAGAATTTAGTTTAAAAACCAGGCCTTCATGCCATATTGAATCGAAGGCTTTTTCAATGTCAAGAAAAATAACTCCAGTGCTTTTACGATTTCTTTCGTTTGATTCAATAAAATTAACGACTCTTTTTAGGTGATGTACCGTGGATAGTTCCTTGCGGAATCCAAACTGTTGAGGGTTAATAATATTATTTTGGTTGGAAAAACTTAAAATTCTCTTATTAATTATTTTTTCAAATTGGTCTATAGCTAGACGGTAATTTAGGATCCTTTCCTGGCTTAGGAATTGGGATAACTTTTGCTTTCTTAAAAATAGTTGGAAAATAGCCTTCTATTAAACAAGAGTTGAAAAGTTTACATAGAGTTTCAAAAAAGCAATCGGGCATCTTTTTAAGGATAATGCTATTAATGTCAAGAATTTTGTCGTTAAGATCATGAATGAATCTTGAGACGACTGTGTCCATAGGTGAATAATTATTTAAAGTAATGGTATGTGAATTACCAAATACATCTGCTATTGAATTAGCTTTTTCATTGCCAGTTTTTAAAACTTCACCGTTTACATGAAGATAGATAAAAAAGGATTCATTGCGGTCTTTATTATGGTGAAAATCAATAAGTTTATTTAATAGCTTCAAAATGCTTTTCAATTGATTTTTATAATTAAAATCGCTACATCTTTGAAATTTACGATTGTATTTATTTCTCTGACTAATTAACATTTTACTAATTTCAGAGATTTCTCGTTGCCACGAATTTTTATGACCGACAGGTATTTTATTGAACGCTTCTTTAACTATAAATATTAATTTATTAAAATAAAAATCTAGATTACCTTAATTAGTAACGGGTTGATCAATGTACTGATACCTGATTTCATTTTCAACCCAGTTTCTGATTGCTGACCAGTCTGCGCGATAATACAAGGGAACTGAATATGTCATGTTTTGAACCTGGCCATAAATAACACAAGATATAGGTACATGGTCCGACTGTAAAACATTTGGATGTGTCTCAAGGTTTGAAAAATCGAGACACGAGTTAGATAAAAGAATGTCTACTGTGGACGGTTGAACGGGGTTGATATTTTGTCCAAAGCGAGTGTGTCCATTTGGGTAATAAATGAAGTAGCTGGATTGAAGACAATGGTAGTAGAGATCATTACCAGCCGAATTATTTGACATACAATTCCAATGTGTATGTTGGGCATTCAGATCACCAAAAATAAAATAGTCTTTTGAAAACGAAGTTAATTTATCCAAATCAGCTTTAAAATTGGTAGTATGAACTGGATTATACGCAGAAGTGAATATAACTGGGCTTCTATTAATCTTAACTTGTTCTGAAATACTTTCAGCAGTACTTGTTTTTATTTTTGGTAACAACGTAACATTAACCTTTAATTGCAATTAGAACTCCTCCGCCATGTGTAGATCGATCCTCTCTATAAATTTTAAAACCACCAAGTTGAAATTTGTGGTACGGTTTCAAAAAAGTCATATCGATTTTCCTTTTGTGTAAAAAGTATTCCAGCTGGGCAGCTGCTGACTCAGTTGTTATGCCTTGGGCAATCCAATGCATAACATGAACATTGTGTCTACCGGTTGAATTATATGGCATGTTTAAGCATCATACCCAAAACTCGTAGCTTGTCGTACTTATTCTGACATCTTTCATTGGAAATGTCATCATTATTATTATTGTCGGAGCTGTTGCCTTTAGCTACCTCAAAATACAAATTACCAAAATCGCGGGAATTACGTGTGTTATTATGGAGTTCTTGCCTTGGCAATTGAGGAAAATCATGATCGTCTTCTTTAAAATATGTTACGTTAGTTCTTCTGCTGGTCGCCCTAGATTTAGATGTTACTCGATGACGGATTTCTAAATATTCTTGACGACTTGGGCACTTTGGGTCAACAGCTCTATGGTTAACGTATTTTAAGTTCTTTTTTATGCAGTTGTATCACTTATAAATTATACTACCATCACTATTACCTTTATTGAGTGAACAAACTGCATACTCATGGTTTCCGGCGCAGGTTGAATACACTACAATACGGTTACAATTTTTAGCACCATGTCCATACATAGTGTACTTGGAGCATTGTGTGGGACCTTTATTGCCCTTTAGAGGTTTTCTCCAATATACAGATATATTACAAAAATATCTTATTTTCATAACCTCTCTTTTTGAAATATGTTGACGATCAAACTCAATGAGATAGAGTGCCTCATCTACACTGCATCTTTTTGTTGATAATTCCTTAATGCTTACCGGGTTTATGTTGAGCGAGCTTACAAATTCTTCGCCAATTATCTTTGTGTCCAGTTGTGGCAGGCCAAGTAAAACCAATTTAAAAGTTTTTGCATCCCTCAATTCATGCGTACAATACTGGAATTTTTTGTCTTTGAGAACACTCAAAGCTTCATTGTACAGCGATAACGAGTTTGATACAATTTTTGTACCAATAGACATCCGTTTGTAAGTATACTTATCCCCAATTAATCAGATCATAGTTGAAAAACTGTGGGTAGAGTCCACAATTATTGGTGGAATCTTTTCTTTGATAGCAACTATATCTTCTTCTTAATCTTCAGACAGAAGCTGAAACCTGTTGGAACTTGTGCTGGGACCGTCTATAGTTTTTGGCACCTTGAATTTAGGGCTATTGCCCCAATGCTTTCTTATTTTTTGAACAAACATTGCCAAATAAAAGAAAGTTAAAGTAAATTTAAGTAATTTTTTTTACACTTTTTAGTTAAAAACACTTTTTAGTTAAAAAATTCAATTAATTTTTCAAGAAAAAATTAACACGATTTTTTATCTTGAGGCAGAGATGCCAGATCAGTCACAGAGTAAACATGTCCTTTTTATTTAAGCAATTCTCACTTTTTAGCACAATTTTTATAAAAATGTTTTTTTAAAAAAAACAAACACTAAAAAGAAACAATATTACAAAAAACATTGTTTATTTAGTAATTTCGAAAATACACATGTACACTCATAAACAAACTTTCGTATATGTGTATTTTTTGACAGTTCATCTTATAAGATGGTTGTGTAGAGAAATCTCATCACAACAGTCTGATAATACATCTTATATTACTAATATTTGAATCTACACGTGAAATAATTCTCTCAGAGAGCAAATTTGAGTCTGACACAAAAATGTTACATATTATGTTAAATAGTGTCTACATTAGAGAATTTTTTGTCAAGACAAACGTTAAACTTAACCCGAATTTGTTGAAGGTGGCAACAGTTGCACAAAAACAATAATATGGCGTATTCATTATTATTTTTTATATATGCAGTTTGACAACTGTAACAACCAAAATAATAATCAGCTGTTTAACTAAGGTTACCATGTATATATTCGCACTGATTTTGAAGTTTATTTTGATAAAAATTTGTCTAATGTAGACACTAGGTTAAGCGAACGCACAAGATTTTTAAATTTATTTTAAATCATATTTTTTCTTTTTCAGTTTTAATTTTAAATATTTTTCCTTCAGTAATCAATTGGCTCTAATGTAAAAATAGCATATTAGAGCTGAAAAAATGAAAACGTTACGAATTCGACTAAACGAAAATTTTCACTTTAAAAAAATTTCTGTTACATACCAGATAGTTTAAAAATGATTAAAAATCTTTCAAAAACATTATGTTATTTTTTTATATGAAATATAATCCAAACTAGTATGGGAACATTTTGGGCGATTTTTCAGTGGATGATTTTGCTGGCGGATGTGTTAATTATAAATTTATTGCAATATCTTAAAAAAACATATCAAAAACTAATGAGAACGAAAAAAAAAATAAATTTTTAAATTAAAGAAGTTTTAATTTCTTTTTTCCTTTTTTCGGAAGATTTAGCCTTTTTTGACCTTTTTAAAGTTCAGTTTAGTCTCTTTTTCCTCGCCCAATTTTAGGTCGTTTTCGTATTGAAAAAGCATGAAATACAAAAATTTTGTGTGTAGTGATGGCCTGTTTTCCATTTAGAACTAAGAATAGATCACAATTTCAAATGTAATTCATCATTTACGGAACGATTTCATAGTTTGAAGATCTCTCATTCCGATATAATTATAATTTCGTTTACTTTCGACTCCTATATAAATTGATTAATTTCTTAAATTTTATAGATATTCAAGATATTTTGTAAGAACATAAAAAGAAGTAAATTTATATATTGATGTTTAAATTTTTCTTTAAATTTTATGTTTAAGTAAATGGTCTTCGAGACCCCCTAAAATGTTTGTACGGAAGCCCTTTTTAGAGCTGTTGTTGTATGGTATTATAAAATCGGGCTTCACCGAAGGCAAATTTCACACAGCAATTTTTATTGTTGCAAATTTGATTTCGTAGGCGAGAGAGGTAAAGAGAATAAAGAAAAGCTTAATATTGCTTTCTCCTTTCTCCCCTATGAACTCAGCTTTTCTGCGAGAAAAATAGCTGCATGTGCACCCTGATATTTACAAAATCCGTTATTCACAAAAATTTATTGGACATTATGTCCAAAATTGACTATAATTCCCATATAAAACCCACTTCCAAACATAAACTCAAACGTGCATAAATCCCATAAAAATGTGGGAACTCGTAGAGATCCCTAATTCACTTATTTTTTTTTATTTATTGAGTATAGTAATACAAAGCCTTCAAGGCCAAAATATAAATATGTATTACACAGTAATAATCCTGAGTTTTAGATATATATAATATAAAACCTAAAAATGATACAACATAAAAGTGTTTAATTATATTAAAAAAACATATTTAGCTCTCCAGCCATAAAAATTCAAATTATATGTATTATTAGTAACAAAAAAAAAAAAAAAAAAAAAAAAAAAGAATAATATATGCAAAGCAGCAGTAATAAAATATATAAAGCGGGATAATAAAATGTTTTCATCTAAGTACGCAATAAGTGTAAGACGGAACAAATTATTGGACTGAGAAAAAATTCGAAGTTCATAAGGCAGACAATTCCATCAGCGAGCAGCCCTAACAACAAACGATCTTTCAAAGCTTAATATGAAAATTCTCGGGATAGAAATTTGTGGACTTAAAATGGTAAATATGTTCTAAAATATTTATCCGATTTCAAAGATTTAAATATCAATTGGCATTTATAAAAACACAAATAATTTTCTTTAAAAGATCGTTTAAAATATTTTTTTAATATTTTGTTATTTTTCCTGCATAATTAGTTTGTTTTTACGAAATTTGATTTTCTTAATAGCCGGCTTTGGTCGGGCAGATTTTTTTTCACTCTGTCCAAAAGTAGCTTCCCGAAAATGATGTTTTCTTTTTATCCAAACACAACGGCACCAACAAGACCCAAGTGAACTGTATAGTTACATTTGCATTTTTAACCTATTCAATTGCACCCAAAAAGTTTTTACATCAATATTTTCAGCGTTAAGAGTACTATCATTTATGAAAAATTTTAAAAATCGGAAGTCAATCAGAGATCAAAATTTAAGCCAAAATATTGTAATATTGGACAAAAAATATATTAATAAGAAACCCGTATCGGTCCATAATTTACCATAGTTCCCATATAAGACCCAATCTCAACAAAAAGATCACAAATCGCACTTTTTTAAATTATAAATTCCGTTTCCGTATTTTAAGAATATATATTTTTAATCGAGATATTTCTCGTTAATAACTAAAACTAATTCATCCCGTTAAACTGGTTTCAAAATCGCTGGATTTGACGGTAAAATAACATAATTACCATTACTAATATTAGCTGTCAAATTAGAATTTTAATTTTTTTCTCTTCGACGTAATTTATTTGTTTATTTTTTTTTACAAAGTGCACCAAAAATAATTATTGTTTTTAAAAACTATTAACATATAGTTGGTTAATAATTTATAAATAATAAAAACGTTATAAACTAAAAAAGAAAAAAATTTTGCTACAAAAATACCAAATAGCGAATAAAAAGGAAACGTAATCAAAATAGTACTACTCCCCCTTGTTGTTGCTATTGTCATTATTTAATGGGAGCCTCTCTTTTCGTTTCATATATTTTTTCAATATAAAAATAAAACCAGTTGATTAGAGAACTTTGTACAGTGAATGTATATTATAGGGGAAACGGAATTTAAAGAAGAAAAATTTTAATTATTTTTAGCCAGGTTTAAAAATATAACAAAAATGTTTTAAGTTGCATTATTTTTACTTCCACCAAAAAAAGTGATAAGAAACTAAAAAAAACATTACGTGGTGACTTGTTAAAATTATTTCAGTAGTATATTGGAGCAAAAATTTATTCATTGACAAAGAAAAAAGTGATAATTTATTTCTATAAAAAATTGTGAAATTAAGTTAACGCCTATTAAAAAAAGTACGTAAATTACAATAGAGTTTAAGCAAATAAGTTATTAGTTTTAAAACTGGAGAAGTGGAAGAGAACACGCTCCTCTACCAAACGAATGGATCATCCAAGTAAGGGAGGGGGAATCGGTGGAAGTGTAGGTGGCACTTCAACACCTGATAAGTCCTCTATTTTAGAAGGTAATTGAACTTTTATTAATTTAACATTAACCATCATTAACCATAAAATATGTAATTTTTTATATTTCAGTGGTAAACATAAAATACGCTATTAGGCTATTTTTAAGTTAAATAGTTTTTTTATGCAATATCTGGGCTCTATTTAAAAACAATAAATAAATTTTCTTTTCTTGACCAGCAGGATAAAGAAATTTATTTATTGTATGTGTAGTAAATGACAGTATTTTCATTGTGCGAATAGTTTGTGTGTACAAAATAAAAATTCTATGTACTTTTAATTGTTGTTTTTGTTCTTTATATATATGTATATGTATGTACTTGACAGTGCCAAGAAGTCTATTTACTTACTCAATATTAGCAATCCGCCTTTTGTTTGTGCGTTGTTTACATTATTGTTTACCAATTACATACATGTATATGTAAATGTTTAATTTTCTTTCTTGGGATTTTTTTTTACACTTGTCAAAATTTTTTTTTGTAAAAATTACAAAAAGTCGAAAAAACTTTTTGTAATTTTTTGAAAATCTGTATTTTTTCACAAATTGTACATATTTGTTAATTGGTTATTTATTTAAAATTTTTACCTTTTTAGAAAAATTAGCAGTTTTAGGAAATTGTTTTCGTTTGAAAATTGGCATTTCCTTCAAATAGTATTGTTTTTTTTTGACGAATTATCCTTTTTTGAAATTTAGTAAATAAGTCCTTTTCAAAATTACCATCTTTTTAGTTATTTTCTAAAAAAATTACCAATTTTTTAAAAAATAGTACTACATTTCATTTCAAAATTGTACTTATTTCAAAATTGGCGCATATTTAAAAAAAATGATACTGATGTTTTTAAAAATTAATATACATAAACACATGGAAAATGAAATAGGTGTGAATTTCTTCAAATGAAAAAATTTTTAAATTTTATGTTTTAATTTTTTTTTATCTAAGGAATAAAAAAATCATTTTGGAATTAACCTATATTGGAGTCTGAAGATCGGAGGAGGTCTTTTTGAAGAAAACCCATATTTTTATGTGGACAGTAAAAGAGTTGTGTTTGTAAAAAAAATTTAAAATTAATAATTTCCTATTTTTCAAACTAATTAATAATTAGTCAATAATAGCATGAGAAGACATATTTATTGCAGCGTAACCTTTTTCGATAAATACCTGTACAAGTTTTGGAACTCTGATACTTTTTTGGATAATTCAAAATACTCCAAATAAAAAGGAACAATTTATTCAGACCCATAAATTTTGATACGAACAATATAATATATGTATAAAAATGTAATTTTTATTTAAATATTTTAAAAACAAGAATCTGTCTGATGAAAAAAGATGTAAAAAGCGTTTAAAGGAAGAAATTATCATATTAGTTTAACAAAAGACGTTAATGTAATAAGTCGTAGTATGTGACAGTCTTCGGTCGGGATGATTATGTCTGAAATATTTGAATGAAAAGAAAAATGTAAAGTTTTTGTGCTAGGATTTATTGAAAATAATCATCTGAGCAAAAGTGAGTTTGGAAGGATAGTCTTGAATCGTTCATTATGTCTGATAGGCCTTAATGAATATAATATGGAAATATAATATAAAAGTTTTAAAATAATCAAGTACACCCTATAATATAAAATCCTTAAATATATTTAAATAAATAATTTAGGAACATTTTCTCCCATTTAGTAACAAAAAAATCATAATTTTTAATAATAATTTTCAATAGATTGCTGCCATTTTGTGTGATCTGCAAAATTTTTATTATGCCTGCTGCAAAGAGTATTAAATGTGGAAAATGTTCAGAGTCCATCTGTAAATCTCAGGGGAGTATTCATTGTGTGTCCTGTAAGTTGTGGCTTCATCTCAAGTGTGCTGAAGTTACGGAAAAACATGTCGCCTTGCTTAAGGAAAAACCCGCTTCTTTTTTTTTCAAATGTTTGACTTGTTCTTCTAATAATGATGTTGATGATAGTTCATTTCGTCAAGAGATGCTTTCCATTAAGACTAGTTTTGACAATTTTGTTATAAAGAGCCAACGTGACCATGATACCTTTAAGGATACCATGACTCAGATTTTAGCTGCCTTTAAGAGTGAAATGTCAACAGTTATTAAGGAGATTAAAGCTGACGTTGTTGATTGTAGAAAATTAATAAACCACATTGATTCTTCTACTAACTTGAAAATTTCTGCTCTGGAGAATGAGAATAACATTTTGCATTTTGCATCGTAGACTCAATCGTGGCGATTTTGTTATTAGTGGACTGCCTCCCGGAATACATCAACTAAATTATACTATTGTCTCTTTATGTGCTTATTATAATATCAACATATCCTGTTCTGATATTAATCATGTATGCTACATGAATAATAAGAGGCTTATTTTGGTTAAATTCAACAATGTAGCATACTGAAAGAATATTTTAAGCAACGATCACTCACTGTTAAGGACATCATGGGGGGGTGAAATTCTTAGCCGAGTGTATCTAAATGACCACTACTCCTGCTGCTTCTACTTTAAATAATCTTTGCCGAAAGATGCTGCATCAAAAAACAATTTCTAAATATAGAATTATTAATACTGATAGGTTGAAAGCTAAACTTACTCTGTCAGATGGTAAGGAGGTTGAATGTAATATGGCTGAGTGTGTGGAGTTATTCAACATGAATTGCAATAGTTCACTTTAGTATTCTTTTTTATTTCATTTATTTTAAATACTTATTAATTTGTTTTAAGAATACTATTTTCTTTCTCTTAATGATTTTTATATTCTAATTTTTTTCTTCTCTTTTTATTATTAATATTATTTCTTTTTTTTTTTTCTCTTTTATTGAAACATGTACTTTTCAATCACTTATCACACATGCGTTATTTTTCTACTATTATTATTGGCAACTATGTCCATATACTATTTACTTCCGTGTCATTTTACTTCAGTTCTACTTAGTCTTCTTTTTATTTCAATTATTGATCTCACTTTACTGCCATTCCTATTTAGTTTTATGAAATTTCCCACGTGTAATATGGGTTATATATATATTTAGTGTTAGTACAAACTTAGATATAATTCTTTTTGCTGTACATTTATTTGATTTAATAACACATCGTTGAATTAAATTTTTTACTTAAGGTAATTTATTTGTGTTATTAATTCAAATGAATTTTTTTTTTCTATTTTTTCTATTCTAATGATAGCTATTTTATATAAGATTTTGAATTTTTTGTTTAGATTGTATGATTTTTTTTTCTTTTGGTAATTATTCATACATCATTGCTTCACTCATCTGGTTTCCCGCCATTTTCAATGAGTTTTTTCTTTTGGTAATTATTCATACATCATTGCTTCACTCATATGGTTCCCCGCCATTTTCAATGAGTTTTTGTATATTTATGAGTAATGATAATTTGGGTCCCATTATAAGTAGTAGTGACTATCTTAAGGGTCTTTTTCGCAATTTATCGGATCAGCTTAAAGTATCGCACATTAATTGTCAAAGCATTCGGCCTTCTTTGAGCAATTACAAATTTGATGAACTGAAGAATATTATTGATGGAGCGTTTAACTTAGTTGGTATTTCTGAGACATGGCTTACACCACATATAAGTTCTAGGTCTCTTGGCATCTCCGGGTACAAACTTATTAGGAATGACCGTTCATTTGCAAGAGGTGGAGGAGTTGCTATTTTCATTTCTGATTTTATTAAGTTTAAGATTGTCACAAAAGTATCCCTCCCTGGTTGTGAGTCGATCTTTATTGAGCTTCAACTTGGTGACAGTAAAATTTTATTTGGAGTTGTGTACTTGCCTCATGGAGACTTGGAGTTGTTCGAATTGTCTCATTTTGAATTATTTTCTAAATATAAAGATATTGTTATAGCAGGAGACTTCAATTGTAACATGTTTGATATTACAAAAGCAAGCAGGATGCGCTCTATGTGTGTGAGGTGCAATTTGTTTGTCTCGCATAATTGTAAACCCACTTATCTTGATGTGTCTCACGGTTCTGTTTCATTACTGGATATTTTGTTAGTAAGTGATCCCTCTTTTATGATATATTCTGGTCAAGTATAGTGCCCTGCAATTTCTCACCATGTGCTCATTTTGGCAGCTTTTCAAATTGTTGTAAGATGTTCATATAAATATTTTGAGTATAGGGATTTCAGCAGAACTAATTGGGAGGGAATTTTTTCTTCCATATCTACTTTTGACTCTGATTATTTTTATGGTTCTGGTGATGTTGAAATTCAGAGCTCACTTATTAATTCATTAATTCTCTCACTTTATGAATATGTTCTAGTACTTAAACGCAGAATTAGGATTGACGACTCTTCTTGGATGAAATCAAATGAGATAGTATTAGTTATGTCTCTGAGGGATTTGGCGTATTCTGTTTTTCGATCAAGTGGTTCATCTGAAAGCTGGCGTATTTATTGCAAGTACAGGAATAGGACAAAAAATGTAATTCGTAGAGTTAGGAAGAGATTTTATTCGAAATTATTTTCTGGGTTGAATATGTCAGGCATGTGGAGGGTTTTGAAGGGTAGTGGAGTTACCAATGATAGTGAATTCACTTCAGATTGTGATGTTAACGAGGTTAATAGCTATTTTATTAATATTAATGATTCTGATAATGATGTTATTGACTTTGACTCTTTTAATTGTGCTGATGAGTACTTTTCTTTCAGTTGTGTAAGTGAATTTGAAATTTTTAATGCTTTGTGTAAGATAAGGTCGAAATGTGTTGGAACTGATTTCATTCCTATACGATTTATTAAAACTATTTATCCTCATATCTCGCATTTTCTTGTGTATCACATTAAATTAATTTTGACATCGTCCACTTTCCCTTCGATATGGAAAACTGCTCGCGTGGTTCCAATTCCGAAGTCAAAAGTTATCCATGGCTTTCAGGATTTGAGACCAATATCTATTCTTCCATCTTTATCGAAGGTCCTTGAACATATAATGAAGGATCAGATGCTTTCTTTTGTTCAAAATCGTATCTCTTCTTCCCAGTACGCATTTCGACGTGGTCATTGTACCTCTTCATTATTGCTTAATTTAGCTGATGACATTCGTAATAGTTTGAATAATGGAAATCTTGCTGTCATGCTTTCTTTAGATTTGACGAAGGCGTTTAATTCTGTAGATTTTTCCATCTTAATTGGCAAGTTAAGGGACTTGTTTTCATTCTCCAAATCTGCATGTAGGCTTATTTTCTCTTATTTATGTGATAGGTTTCAATTTGTGGATATTGGTGGTATATATTCTTATATTCTACCTCTTAAATTGGGTGTTCCTCAGGGTTCGGTATTGGGCCCACTTTTGTTTATTTTATACATAAATGATCTTCCGAACCTTGTTGATACGAATGTTTGTAAGTCCTATTTATTTGCAGATGATGTCATGCTATTATTTCGAACAGCTTTTGATAATGGTGATGTAATGCAATCTAATATTGAATATTCTATAGCTTGTTTCTTACAATGGTCTTTTGATAATCGTTCGACAGTTAATAGTTCTAAAACGAAGGCAATTGTATTTGGCAATGTTGATTTGACTTTGAGAATTGTTATTGATGGCTCTTCTGTTAATTTTGTTGATAAATTGGAATGTTTAGGTGTATATCTTGACAGGCGCTTATTATTTGATTACCATATTGATCGAATTAGTTTTAAAGTTGTTGGTATTTTACGGAGACTTTATTCTCTTACCATTTATTTGCCTTGTCGTACGAGGTATTTAGTTGCCCATGCACGTTTGATGACACATGTGTTGTATGGTCTGGAAGTAATATCCGGGACTACGTCTTATTACATTACAAGGCTCAATCGTATTATGAATATGATTGCTCGTTATGTATACAATGTTTCTCGTCGAACGCACATCTCGGAATATATTAAACAATTTTTGGGTTGTTCTTTTAAGAATTTTATTTCATATCGTAATATGATGATGTTTTTTAAAGTTATTAGAACCGGGTGTCCGTTACAGCTTCGGTCTGAGTTCACCTTTTCACATTCTTCTAGGAATCCTCAAATTATTATTCCTAGAATTAGAGCCTCTGTTTTTGAGCGATCATTTATCGTTAGGATTGCACGTTGTTGGAATTTTTTGCCACTTGAGCTTCGTTTATTTTCTCAATCGAATAATGCATTTCGTTTAAAACTAATGAGATATTTGGCAACTCTATAGCTTATTTTTATTATTATGGTAAGTGGTTCAAAATTGTGTGACTTTATTTTTGATGTTTATACTACTTATGGGACTATGTAACTTTATGCTGTTTTATTGGTATATTATATATTCTGGCTGGGGAGCCATTTGAGTTGGAGTATTGAATATGAGTGTATTTAATTTTTATAGTTTTTATTTAATATTTAATATATCCTTGTTCAGGAATAAATCTTTCTAATATATATTTATTGGCCTAAGAGGGCTTTTTATATTACTGTGAATTGAAATAAATAAATAAATAAATAATAATGGTATAATATCCTATCAATATAATTATGTTATTTCATGCTATTATTGCATTTTATTAATATTTAGTTTCAAAAATAGAAAATAATTTTATAATTTTAAAATTTTTGCGAACACACCTATTTTATTGTCCACAGAAAAATATTGGTTTTCTTCATAAAAGCCTCTTCCGCTCTCCAAACCTAAGTGTAGGTAAATTCCAAAAGTATTTTTATTCCTTAGATAGTTGTATTTAATAAATAAAATATAAACTCGTAAGTTTAAAAAAATTTTAAAATCCTTTCATTTGAATTAAATTTGGTACTTTTTTGACAAATAATAGTTTTTTTTAATTAGTTACTACATTAAAAAAAATAGTAAAATTGAACTTTTTTTATCGAAAATTGGCTTATATTGACAAATTGCTACTTTTCTAAAAAATTGTCGGATTCGGAAAGACAATATACCTTTTAACAGACAGACCACGGAAAAAGTTATTTCCACTATCTTTCCTATGACTAAAACTACATTTTCGGGTCCCAGATAATTTCAGAAATTAGAAATGGATTGACAAACTTATATCCAAGGATCAAGATAACATTGGTGAAAAGTATAAAAAAGACCAGCACATATTCATAATGATTACACTTTGAGGTACAGTTCGTATAGAGTTTACCTAACCTCAACTTGTGGTATTATATCTGTGGGCAATGTTAAAGATGTTTTAACGTTTTAACGGTTCCTTACCTTGATATCATTGTCCCTTCTACTTATCAATGAACTAACAAAACAATACCCTGCGATTCTTAAGTTAGCATCAGATGTCAAATACTTAATCACCAAATAAAATTATTCTCAATTATATTTTTTTTATCATGCAAACACTTAATTTTATTATATATTTGCCATGTGCAGTAATGTTAAAAAGGTCAAAAGGACTTTGATATCATTTCTACTTATCCAAACTTGATAACTTCTGCTCTAATACCCTAAACAAAAAACTTATTAATATAATAAAGTCAAAAGACAAAAGCTTTCTTTTTAATCCTCGTAAAGGTTTCTTCTAAATGAACATGTTATGTAGCTTGTTAATATTAAAAAAACATTGTTCATTAAAATAACATGTTAATATCATGTACATGACATAAACATTTTTACTTTCACAAAAGATATTAAAGATGATGCAATTGATTAAAGCATATCTCTATAGCCTGTAAAAAACATGACCAAGCTAAAGAAAAAAAGTTTAATAGAATTTCTTTTAAAGGTTTCATTTGTGTTTATGAATAATTTAACAAATATAAGCGAAGAACAACTTTTTATTTGCTTAATATGCTAAAAGACAACAAAAATATCTTAGGTTTTTAGACTAAACCCAATAATAAATTTATAGTAATACGCAATATAAAATATATTATATACACATTAAACTAGCTATTTATTTCAACATTTTATGAGAACATAAATTTAATATATATATATTATAATTATTTTGAAAAAAAAAAAAATTGACTTGAAAAAGATAAATAAAAAATGACTCATGAAATTTAAGTACTAACATAAATTTAAGTTAGTTTGAAGTATCTATAAATAGTAGTGAAAACATTCGAATAATGTTCGTTCGAATAATTCGATCAATTTGACAGGAATAATTGTTCGATTTTTCGAATAATGAATAATTCGAATATTTTGATGTCGATCATTGAAACGAAACGAATATTTTTTAATATTATATTTGTTTTTTATTATTTGTGTAAATATATAATATTTTACAACTATTTTATTTTTAATTTTTTAATTTAAATATTTGCTTGTTATTTACACAACTGAATTCCATATTTTTTTTGACAATATTTATTCTGAAAAGAAAAGTAAAACCTATTATTCGGAAATCCGCAAATTATTGAAAATAAAGGCCGCCATTCAATAACAGTAGATGAGTGGTGAGATAAATCTTTTTATAAGTAAACGTTACAGCAAGAAGTTATTATTCTAAGAACAAATCATTTAAACATTTTAATTACGGACTTGAACAATTAAAAATAAAAGATCTGATTCTAACAGGTGTTATTTAGTCAAAAAAAGACTCAATGTGGAATCAACATAGAAACTGAAATTGTTCTAAGTGATGAAATGTTGCAAATTTTCAATAAATATAATGATAATCAGAAAACATTGCAACCTTATGTTTTGCATCAAGAAAGACTAACACATGATGTTAAACATCAATGAACGTCTTTATCTAACACGGAGTCAAAATTTCTGAAAATTTATAAATGCATCAATCATGTATAATCTGATTGCAAATTGTACACACTCTCGGATAGTCACTTGACGTGTCTACTAAAGAATTGATTAAAGATTGTGTTTGAAAGTATTGTAATATTTTTAATGAAAAAAAAAAATTGAAAAGGTAAAAAATTCTGTTTCTAAAGAATTAGTCACACATTTAAAACATCGTGTTCATTAAAGACGTTTAAAAGTTTCTAATATTTTTATATTATATTTAAATTCTAGAACATGCAGAATCAGCTCCAGCTATTTAATGTATAGCTCCGAAATAGAAACTAAAGAGTTTGGAAATGAGATATTTTTGAGAATATTTGAAAGAAAAATTGTTAGAAATGCATCGCATTAAACTATGTAGATGGAGGAATCCTTTGAAGCGTCTAATGTTGATTTGCTATCGGAGCTGAATGCAATAATTAAAAGTGTACTAAATTTAAAAATTTCAAGAAAAAACTATGATACCATTATGTATGATTTTATATATATAGACAGAACGAAGAAGAGAACTGATAAATTGGAACAAATCAAATTTTATAAAAACTAAACCGATTATGGCCAAAAGGCTAGGTTATGAAATATTATTCAAAATAAATAAATAAAGAGTAAAATCGTCTTAAATCAAGCCATTTTAATTATATTCTTTTTGTTATTTTTTTATGTCATTTCTTTAAATATATATTTTTATATTAACACAAGTATTATATTAAAAGAATTTTTAATTTAATTTTTTGCTTTTGTAAACTCAAAGCCAAACGCCATATACAAAATATATTTACAAAAAATTGAATCGTGGACGCGTATAAAGGCGTATAAACCAAGAAGAAAATTTTACAGGAGACGACAAAAACTTCATAAAATTATAAAACTTAATAGTTTTCTTACATTTTTTCGACATTTGGTACGATCAGTGTGCCAAAATTCACGAAGATCGGTAGAAACATGAACATGGCTTCCATATAAGGCCATCTTTCTAAAATAATTTTAAAGTTCATAAGTCCCGTATAAATGCCAATAAATTTTGTATGAGCAAAGTTTTATCACAGTCGGTCCATAATTGACCATATCTCCCATATGAAACCTAATTTCGGAAATAAAGCACGTAAAAAATTCCATAAAAAAACATGTACGTGTGTTTTACAGAAATACAAATTATACCATCAAATCTTATATGAACAGTTCGATAATTGACCATAGGTCCCATGAAAGACCTTCGAAAATATTCAAAATGCATGGTGTAGTGTATCAAATGATCGGATTTGACATACTACATGTTGCTTACTTATTTTATTTTTTAATAAATTTGCAGAAATTATTGCCAAAATCATATATTATTTAAATGATGGATAACGCCCTTTTACTTGTACTTAGTTTGATGCATTAAAACTTACAAGATAATACGATCTTTGAAAATATATATGTAAATATTGCATAAATGTATTATGTTTTCTTACTATCCTGAAGTTTATGTTTTATTTGAATAATAGATTGTACCCCTTTTATTTAAAAACACATAAAAATCCTAGAAAAAATAGTATTAAATAATAAAAATTTCATAAAATAGTGTATTTTTTTCAGTGATATTGGCGGATATTTAAAATTATTTCTGTATAAATAGGTATAAATTGGTTTCTAAATCAATATTATGTAAAAAAAACGCATTTTGAAAAAGTAGGTTTATTCGCCCTTATACACGTCCATGCTTTAATTACTAACTTTTAAGATGTTTTTGTTTTCCTTTTACAATAATAAAATTTTTGAAAACTTAACAAACTTTAACATTTTTGTTTTATGTTTTGAATTATTCGATCAATTCGAATAATCTTTAATGCGTGATGCAATAAATCGAATAAACCAAAATTCAGTAATAGAATTATTCGTTTTATTCGAACAATGAATAAATAGAAAAATTTGGATACATTAATAAATAAACAAAGAAACCGCAAATTATTTACAACAATATTTGTTTTAATTTTATTTTTATAAATAAGCAATTTTTTGACCACATAAAATTTTAAAATATAGTAAGTCAATTTATAAAAGGTATGAAATACTTGGTTAATCTATGGTGATACCCTTAATATTCATAATCCATTTTCATCACATTAAGACAATCAGGTATGTGGTGATGGAAATTTATTTCGAAAACGAAACAATTTGAAACCGAAAAAATGTGTGATGCATATTTTATTTTCGTTTTCAATTTTAATCACCTTTCATCATCTTTTATGACTTAACTTTTTATATTTCTTGTAAATTATTTGTTATTTTAAATATGTACTGTATTTTCTAAAGAAACAATGAAGCATTACTTCAAAAAATATTCTTGAAATCGATTGAAATTCATCACATTTTTTCGATTTGAAAACGAACGATTTCCATCGCATAACTGAATGAATACTTTAATATTGTTTTTTAATGAAACACTTGCCTACATGAATTAAAGCAAAAGCAGTTTCAATATGAAAAATAGATATTATTGATTTTTTAACAACCTGTTGAGTTTTTTTATATTGAACTTACAGTTGCGTGTTATAATCAAATCATTACATTTTAATGGCGTCATATTGTCGTGTAAAAAATATATGTAGATGAAACTATGAAGAAGTTAACGAAAAAACTGTGTATAAACTCCTGCCACTAAACCATCGCCCCCTGCCATCATTACAATACATTATTATGGTTGACTATTTAACGATTTCTAAAAAAATATATACATATTACACACAAATAATAGTCTCCTCCATCATAATTCATTTAAATTTTTTAGTTCTATGTCTTGCTTTTAAAAGGGTGTTTATAGAAAAAATGTAATGTTATTTATTAAATGATATCTTAATATAAACTAGTGCTCTGTTACCCCTATAGGACAGAAATAAAAAAGTTTAGTGTAAATAAAATAAATTTTTGTTGGGATACAATATTTTCCAGAAAACGATTGTAACTAATCAAATACTGAAATTGTAATTTGCAAAGTAAATAAATACCTTTTTACCATTTAACTGTTATAATTTCTAGTTTTTCCAAAAAAAAGCCAAAATTCGTGAAAAATTAAATAATCACTTTAATGAAAAACGGTGAAATACGAAAACAAAGCTTGCCTAAAATTCTTTAAAAAAGAAAGAGCTAATAAAATTCTATATAACTGTAATAACTCTCTTCCTTTTAGAGATTTTTCACATTGATTATTTTATCCACTTTCACAATTTTTTTCCCTATGTAGCGATTATTTTATTCTGTCGTTTTTTCATTTTAGCGATTTTTTCATTTTGGGAATTTTTTATTGGCTTCTTTCCTTTTAATGTTTTTGCGCTTGAACGACTTTTTTATTTTAGCAATTTTTTTTAATTTTGTTGTTTTTTCATTTCGGTTTTTTTTCCATTTTAGCGTTTTTTTATTTTTACGTTATTTTTAGTATTTTGGCGATTTGTCTTACATTTTCTATATAGTCTACTTTAAAAAAAGAATTAATAAAAGGCCGTAACCACACTTTCATTTTTTATAGTAGAAGAAAAAATAAATTAATTAAAAACAAAATAAAAATTAAAATTAAGCATTTAGGAAAAAGTTTTTAATCGTTCGCTTAAAACGAAATTAGATAAAGCAAACACTCTTCAAACCAAAATTTTCTTTAATAGAAGAAATTTTACAACTTTTTTGTTTTTTAATTTAATATTACGGCCTTTTGACTAGGTAATATTGATATCATTTTTGAAGATATAAATATGAAATTTTGTGTGCAGATTGTAGTTTGTGTCAATAGATTATAATCCAGTGAAAAACGAGCATTTGATTTTTCAGTGGTTAGGGCCTTTTGCATTTTAGGTAAAGATATACAATGTATATAAACAATTCACATTTGTATATTCTACGTATGTGAGTTGTTTAAATATATTAGAAGCAACTTATTTATTTATTTATTTACAAAATTTATAAACATAATAAATTATGAATATAAAAATAAATTATTAGGCTCTAACTACTGTGCACTTGAAAATTCCACATTTTTGCATATCACTATAGTGAAAAAAAAACATTTTTCAAAATTATATATCTCTGATCACAGATGGAATCTGGATATAGAACATACATTTCTGGAATCTACTAGTCCTAGGCTACTTCCACTCTTCCGCTTACCCGATTCATGTCTGCTCCTTATGTCCACTGGAGCCACTTGAAAATTCCACATTTTTCCATATGACCATAGTGAAAAAACATATTTTTCAAAATTATATATCTGATCACAAATGGAATCTGGACATAGAACATACATTTCTGGAATCTACTAGTCCTAGGCTACTTCCACTCTTCCGCTTACCTGATTCATGTTTGCTTCTCATGGCCATTAGGACCACTTAAAATTTTCGATTTTTGTTCAAAGAAATTTTATGTATGGAGTGATATATTTGAATTTTTTTTTACAATTTTACATTTTAATGTGTTTTATAAAAATATTTTAATTTTTTTAATTAAAATTTGTTGGAAAATACTTTGTTCAAATCTGCTTTAGTTTCAATGTAAATATATTATCAAATTAGCTTTGAGAAATTTGTTTGTTTTGTGAAAAAATATTTTAGTTGAGTTTTGTCGAAAATGTTGTATTGAATAAATTCTAATCTTTTATAAGAAAAATATATAAAAAATTAAAAAACGAGTAATTATTATTAATATTGGTTATGGACCCTGGACTATGATAAAGATCCTGTGCTTAAATCAAAATATAATAAATATTTATATCAGTCACCGCAAAGCGAAAAAATATAAATTTCAAATTCAAATTTTCAAATCGAAAAATTAAATCCACAGAATTATGTATCATGGAATATACAGATGCGAAGTCTTCTCATTACTCAAGATCTTTGGAATGTTCTGGAGATAACAATAAGTGAAACAGCAACTCATCAAGAAAAGGCTGCATGGATAATACGGGATAAAAAGGCCCTTGCAACAATTACATTGGCGGTAAGAGGTTCGGAGCTAATACATCTGAAGGATTGTAAGAAGCCTGGAACAAATTAGAAAATATTTATAGGGCAAAGGACCCAACAAGGAAAATAAATTTATTTAAACAATTTGTTAGATTTAAATTTACATCCGATGAAAAATATGGAAATCAAATTAATAAATTTCTTTCATTTAAAGAATGTTGATATCAATTTCCCAGATGAATTATTGTCAATATTTTTATTGTGTAGTTTACCACCAGAATTAGAAAATTTTATTGTAGCGATTGAAAGCAGAGACGAATTGCCCAGCATTGAACAATTAAAGAATAAAATTCTGGAAGAGGAACTAAGGAGAAGTGATAACGTTTGGGTTGGTAAAGAGAGTATGTGCAATTAAAAACAAGAAACAAAATTTCAATAAAAATGCATCAAATACGAATAATCCAAATCAATCAAAATTCAAAAATTTAAAATGTTTTGAATGTGGTAAAAAAAGGACACGTCAAGTCACAATGTTATTCCAAGAATAAAGCTAACAACGTAAATAGTGCTATGCTTGTCATCAATTCCTTTATGAATGATCAAGAAATCAATGAATGGATTTTGGATAGTGGTGCATCCTCACATGTTTGTGGAAATAAAGACGCATTCACAGGTATGAAAGAATACAATAGTAGTGTTGTACTAGCCTCGGGCGACAAATTCAAGTTAATGGAATCGGTGAAGTAAATGTAAATTTTTTTAATAAATGCTTTACTTTAATGGATGTATTGTACATACCAGATATGAAGCTAAATTTTCTTTCAATAAGCAAGATGGCTGAGAAAGGTATTCAGTAACTTTTGCAAAAAATAAGGTCCAAGTTTTCAATAATGAAATATTTCAATTTAAAGCTGATGAATCTAATGGTATTTATAAAATAAAATCAAATTTAACAGATCATTTAATGCTTAATGAAGAAAGCTCAAACAAAAATATATGCCACAAGCGTTTCGGACATTTAAATGTGAATGACCTCAAGAAATTGAAACAAAATGAAATGGTTCGGGGATTAAAAGGTAACATATCAAATAATTTTAATTGCATAATTTGTTCAACATGTAAAATTTCGGCGAACAACGGTTTCAAAAAATTTACTTGAGTTGGTACATACCGATATATGTGGTCCAATGAGAATTAGATCTCAAGGCGGTGCGGCATATTTTATAACCTTTATAGATGATTATTCCCGTTACATCTCAGTTTTTATTTTAAAAAATAAATCTGGTGCTTTTGAGGCATTCAAAGCATACATGTCAATGGCAGAAAAACAAACCGAATACAAATTAAAACGTTTGAGAAGCGATAATGGTCGTGAGTATGTTAATAAACAATTTAATGATTTTTTGAAGAAAAATGGTATAGTGCATGAGAAAACGGTATGTTATACACCACAACAAAACGGAGATTCAGAAAAAGCAAATAGAACGTTAATGGAAATGGCTCGATGCATGCTTGAAGATTCTAAGTTACAAAAACTTTATGGGCTGAAGCTATAAATAGAAGTGTCTACATCAGAAATCGAGCACCAACTAAAGTACTGGAAAATTGTACACCTTATGAGAGATGGACTGGAAGAAAGCCTTGTGTATCTTATTTTAAAACTTTTGGATGCAAAGCTGTGGTACTAAGCAAGAAACCAGGTCGGTCAAAAATAGACGCAAATGTAACGTTTTTTCATTCGTTGGTTATCAACCTAACACAAAAGGTTATCGTTTATTTGATGTTAAAACTAAAATGTTAGTTATAGAGAGAAACGTAAAATTTTTTGAAAATGATTTTGTTACATAGCGATGTGTCAAGCTACCAAAGAAATTAGTTTTTATAAGAGTCTGATAAATGAGCTGGGATTTGAAGAACTAATTGAACAGCCAACAATTTTATATTGCGATAATCAAGGAGCTCAATACCTAACAAAAAGTCAAATGATTATGAAAAGGAGCAAGCATATTGATATTAGATACCACTACATTAAAGAAAAATACAATGCGAAGAAAATATGTCTGGAGTATGTTCCAACAGAAAATAATATAGCTGATATTTTGACTAAATGTTTACCAAACCAGAGTCATTTGAAATTGTGTAATCTTTTAAATATGAAAATGTTAATTTTGAATTGTTATTTCAATATTAATTTTGTAATTTGTTATTGATAAAGTAATTTACATTGAGGCGGTGTTTGTTGGAAAATACTTTGTTCAAATCTACTTTAGTTTCAATGTAAATATTTTATTAAATTAGCTTTGAGAAATTTGTTTGTTTTGTGAAAAAATATTTTAGTTGAGTTTTGTCGAAAATGTTGTATTGAATAAATTCTAACCTTTTATAAGAAAAATATATAAAAAACGAGTAATTATTATTAATAAAATTTAATTTTGATATAGCATTTTTATTAAAATATAATTTTGTTCATTTTAACAAATCAATTCACAGCGTGTGGAGCGTATTTAACATTTGTGTGGGACGTATTTATCTTCACACCCTTCATTTTGGGAACAGAAGCGCTTCTTATTAAAAATTATGAAATTTCTAAACACTATTTTTTTTACAGATGTTTCTTGAAATTTTGCCACTTTAAGGCATTTGTTATTATTTTCATGTATAAATGAAAATTACCATTTGCAATCAAATATAAAAAAAAAATTAAATAAAAAAAAAAAACTAAATCAAAGATTTAACAAAATTTTTGCAAAATTCCTAAAATTTTCATTTATTTTATTTATTTAATAATATCTACACAGAAAAAAATTCATATATTTGAAAATTTTTTTCATAAATGTTATGAATCGAACATGACTTTTTTCCCACTGTTTTCATAAAAAATAAAATTTTGTTCATAGATATTATTAAATTGTTCATAATGAAAATTTTAGTCATTTCGCAAAAATTTTGTTAAATCTTTGGTTTAGTTTTATTAGATTTGATTGCAAATGGTAAATGAAAATAGTTATACATGAAAATAATAACAGCAAACGCCTTAAAATGGCAAAATTCAAAGGAAAATCTGTAAAAATGTAATATTTAGAAATTTGCATAATTTCGCTCGCATTCTGCAGCACATAATTTTGATAAAAAGCTTCTCTTCTGTTCCTATAATGTAGCTAAAAATCATGAAAAATCTAACATTTTCCGAAGAAAATTTCAAACATTATTTTACAAATTGATGTAAATGAAAATTTAAACAATTTATTTTAAGTTTTCTTGACTTTTGATTCATTTCAAAAAAATCTAAAAAGTGTTAATATTTAAGACATTATTCTTAATTATGAACTAAAATCAATGAAAGTAAATTCTTATATTTATGCACAAACTTTTTTCTGTGTATGACTAAAATTTTATCTTTTATGGAAAAAGTTTGATAAAAAAAAGTCATGTTCGACTATTAATATTTATGAAATAAATTTTCAAATATATGCATCTTTTTCTTTGTGTATATAGTGTAATTAATTTTTATTTAAATATGTTTTTTATGTTCAAAAAATATGATAAATAAACTGACACAATTATATTTTCGATGTGTTTTGTTCAAATTTTATTTTGGAACAGAAAATAATTTTTTCATATTTAAAAAAATAAAAACACATATAATTCAAATATAACTTGATTATAATATAGTAAAGTAAATTCCTTTAATATACAACACCTCCACTGAATTATTACTTTACAATAATCAATAAATAATTAACAAATATTAACTAAACCTATTTGAGGTAGGTAGATATTCCATTTTGATATTTCCTCAAACAAAATGATGACGTATATCCATATGTTTTGTTCTGTTGTGAAAAACTGGATTTTTGCTTAATAGGCCCAGTATTTCTTCTAAAAATCTTCTTAAATGAATTGTTTTTTTTTGTGCATTCTGATAGGGACATATAGTCCGCTTCAGATGTTGACATTGCTACGGTTCGTTGCTTTCTTGAATCCCAGCTTATAGCTGCATTTGATAATTTAAATATATAACCCGTATAAGATCGCCTATCATCAATATTAGCTCCCCAGTCAGCAGCAGCATAGCCAGTTAATTGTTCCTTGTTAGTTTTGTATTTTAAACCGATATTTTTAATACCTTTCAGATAACATAAAATTCTCTTAGCGGCAATCCAGTGTTCTTTTCCATAATTAGTATTATACTGATTATACGCTTACTACATTTAGCAATGTAAGGTCTTGTTGAAACTGCTAGGTAACTAAGTGATCCAAGCAGATTTTGATACGGTAGCTTTTCTATCTCAGATTTTTCTTCTTCAGTTGGGCACATTTTCTTCCATAATTTTATGCCGGTATTAAATGGTGTCTTGATAGGTTTACAGTTTTCCATATTAAATTTCTTAAAAGTATTTTCAGTATATTTACGTTGCGACATTGTAATTTTTCTTGTATTTGGATCTTTTAAATTCGATACCCAAACAAATATTTAAATGACCTAGATCCTTCATTTCAAATGTTTTTGCTAATTCAAATTTCAATTCTTCCCACTTTTGTTTATTATTTGTTGCTTCTATCAAATCAGCCTTGTTTTAACATATAAATGCAATTATCTGAATTTAATGTTTTAAATTTTAATAGCTTCAATTTTTCATCTAGTTTTTCGATTTCACAAGCATATAAGCTGTTGTACCAAATTTTTGAAAATAATTCGCTGTTGGGTTTCTTCCTACCCAAATTTTAAAAGGGGTTTCACTATTAAGACTTTTTGAAGGACAAAGGTTTCGAATGTGATTTGCTGTTAAAACTGCTTCGGCCCAAAACTGCGGTCTTAATCCTGACTGCATCATCATACTCCGTGCCATTTCGACTACTGTTCGATTTTTCCTTTCGGCAAATCCGTTTTGTTGTGGTGTGTATTCAACGGTAAATTCATGTTTAATACCTTCCTTCTTTAAGAAATTCTTTAATTCGTTGCTTGTATATTCAGTCCCATTGTCAGATCGGATTGTTTTTATATTTTTATTTGTTCTTGTTTCTACCATACTTTTATATTCTTTAAATTTTTCGAATACCTCTTTCTCTTTAAAAAATAGATTTCACACCACCTTGATTTGTCATCAATAAACGTTAAAAAGTATCTTGAAACACTAATTGAATTTACTCTCATAGGGCCGTAGACATCTGAATGTATAAGTTCTAATAATTCTGTTGATTTTGTAGTTGATCTTTTAAATGGTTTTTGGGTTTGTTTACCCTTTATACATTATTCACAGATCTGTAGGTTTTAAATTCTATTCCGCTTACATTTCTTTTGGTAATAAATCTTTTAAATCATTTCCATAATGTTCATGCCATTATTGTGTTTTAGATTTTTGCGTTGCTTTGCAGGGTTAATCTATTTCTTCAATATAATATATATCTTTATTTCGTTTTGCTATCAATATTTTTTCATCAGTTCAAGGATTCCTTACGATTGTTTCTTTTTTATCAAATTTTACTTCAAAACCATGATCAGTTATTTTTGAGACTGATAATAAATTTGATCTTAAATCCGGAACGTATAATGTATTTTTTAAATTCGATATGTATCCAGTTTCAGTTTTAATTTTTACAACACGGTTACCTTGTATATTCGTTGAACCATTATTTGCTAGATGTAGTACTTCATTAGATGAATTCATTGTTACAAATTTTGATTGAACACATATGAGATGATGCTCCGGAATCTAGACACAGCATTTCGAGTAGTTTCTTGATTTTTGTTTATATTTCTCTGCGTTGTTTGATTTTTCGACCAACCATCTTTCGCTTTGTCTCCTATTTTTATACCATTGTGTCAAGAAAACTGAATTTTTCCACCTTTATTATGTTGATTTTCATTTGCTTTAAAAAATCTTTTATTTTTCTTCTTCGCCATCATAGCATCTGATGCTTCTTCACAAATATTTCTTTTTTGGGCTTCGTATTCTTCTAAAAGCTTTATTTTTAAAGTTTATGAATTTGGTAATTTTTCCTGGGTTTCAATTGCAATTCTGAACGACTCTTCTCATCAGGGATGCTATATAAAAGCAAAATTGTTAATAGATCATAAATAATTTCTAATTGCATTTTATTTATTTTGTCAACGATGTCAAAAGATTTTCGAATGTGATCTCTTATATCACTTCCATTTTTCATTTTTAATAAAGTTAAATTCTTTAATAACATTACCTTTCTAGCAGGACCTTTCGATTGATAAATGTTATGCAATTTTTCCCATATATCTTTGGATGTCTTACAATTCTTGATTTGCTTCAATTCGTTTGTGGAAATTAATAGAATTTAATCTGCTTTGGCTTTTGCATCTTCTAATTCCCACAAACTTCCACTTTCTGAAAGATTTTGAGGTTTTACAGCAGTTCCGTTTACGTACTTCCATTCATCGTTTTTGATGAGTAATGCCTCCACTTGAATTTTTCATGTGTCAAAGTTATTTTTACACAACGGTTCTATTTTAAAACTTGAATAACTATTTTTTTTTTTTAATTTTTCAATTATATTCTGGCAATTATTTTATTCGCGAGGTTAAGGACTGGTCCCATAGCCTATGATATATAAATGGACACAATTATATTTTCGATGTGTTTTGTACAAATTTTATTTTAGAACAGAAAATAATTTTTTCATATTTGAAAAATACAAACACATAAAATTCAAATATAACTTGATATTGTGAAGTATTGAATTCCTTTAATACACAACAAAAAGTCCTGTCAATTAAATTTAATCCTTAAAGAGATTTATGTAAATAAAAATTAAATGTTTTATTCATTTCCACAGGAATGAAGGAAAGAGGATAATAAAGAAGCAAAAGAAAAATAAGTATTACCCTATTTATTTAAAAAATAAAATAGTAATCACTTTGATGATACATACATAAATCTTCTTGAACATTTTATATAATAAATTCAAACAAAAGAGGATTCTCATTAAGAGATATTGGCGGAAAATATATTTATGGGTATTTATTGTTTTATAGAATACAAAACTTCTCTTAGATGTTATGTACGATTATTATTAAATGCCCCTTTCGTCTTACGCACACTTTTTATAAAAAGATTGTTTGCAATACATGAGTCGATTTAACTGATATTTTGCACATATATATCGTTCATCCCTTCTAAAGGAAATATAGGATATAACATTAATAAAAATGCCACGATACCTTTTGCAAACAATTATTTTTTAGAAAGTTTAAACGAAATTTAGCACATATATTAAGTATTTTATTGAAATAACAAACAAATTAGAAGCCGCGACCAGTTTTTAGCCCACTTTTAATAAAAATCAATTTTGCTACTTTCTTGATGATACTAAGACAATACACAAGATATACACAAGGAAAAGAAAATAATGTATATTATAAAATTTAATCTGTATGGGTACCATGTCACTTTCGCTCAATTTTATAATACTGTGATTCATTTTACCACTCACATCAAAATTTTAGTAAATTTTAAAATTTGCTTAGTAAGAAGCCTTTTTTTAAGTGGGCGAGTACTTCTTTCAGAGATATATTTACGTTATAGTGAAACAAATTTTGTAGAAAGATCCCTCAAAAGGTTCGAATTAAAGAATTGAATATGGTCTTCAGTTCCCTACCAGCGATTGAAAGTCACGGATCTACATAGAACATTTTGTCTAAAAAAAGTTTTGAGTTTTGTATCGAAATGGGTATTAAAAAACTCGTAATTTTGAGCCTGTTATAAAAAAGAAAAAAAAAAAATAACAAAATTTTTCTCAAAAATATTGGTCCATACACAGTCATTTTTATGCATCATGCAAAAAAAGTCGATATTTTTTTGCAAAATGGATAAAAATTTTATAATTTAGTTTCTTTTATGGAAAAAATGTTAAAAATTTGCATTGTAGTATGACCCATAATAAATTATTTTCAAAAAATTTGTTTACCACCAAATTGCACTAAAAATTCCTCCAGTGAAACAAAAAAATGTTTTTTCCATAACAAGCTGAAAATTACGAATTTTTTAAGAACTTTTTTTGGCTGGAAAGTACCAGACTTGAGGCTATCAATCACTGATAGGGAACTGAAGATGAATTTTTAAAAATTTTGAAATAATCTTTCCGTATTCAGCTCATCAATATGCATCGTTTGAGGTGTCTTCCTACATCGAAATCTCAAAAAACGTTTTCTCGAGGCACTCTAATATACATATATGCCAAGTTTCATTTCAATCGGTCCAGTAGTTTAAAATATGGTCAAGTTAAATAAGGCAAATAAATGGCATCCAGCCAAAATCCATATAATATTTAGATTAAATAATTTAAATGTTTTTTTTTTCCAATCATACTGAAAAACGAGTCCGAACTTCAAGAAGCCATAAAACCGAAATTCGAACTAACTTTTTTTTAATTAGTACCTTTTTGAAAATTGTTGCTTTTTTTAAATTGATTTTTTTTTGTCACCTCTAAGAATTTTGTTAGATTGGCTTGTTTACATAAAATTTGTGCTATTTTATACAACATAATTAAATGAAAAATCAAAAGTTGTTTTTTTACTGGATTATACTGTATACTACAAAAATTGTTTTAAGTGAGCGATTAACAAATATTACTTAATTTTAAATTGTGGTTGCGTACTTTTGAATTTTCATGTTTTTTGCATCTGCTGTAAAAAAATTAGTTTGTTTACGGCCTTTTGCATTTTAGGTGACAATATGTATGTAAATATGAATATGATGTACGTTATACAATTGAATTTGTTATACATAATTGCAATAAAAATAAATATGCCGTTACATTATTAAATTTTTAATTAAACTTTAATAATTTCATGTTATATGATATAAATATTTCAAAGTTATCACAATGTAATATTATTATAACAAAAAAGAAGAAAGAAAAAAAAAAACAATAAAACAAAATCCAATGAGCAATAAATAAAATACTCATAATTTGTAATCGGTAATTTAAAATTCATACAAAAGTACAACAACAAATCTTAATTTCACTCGCAAAAAAAAAAAATAGTAAAATAAAAATAAACAAAAACAAAATGATTCATTCTAGACGATTTTAATGATAGGCTGTTTGGTTGTTAGGGGTTTTGGTCAAAGTAGAAGCTGAGTATTTTAAATGGATTTTTTTTCTTTAAAAAATAAATAATTATAGGCCCCGATCTGGCAGCTTATCGCTATGAAAATTATTTGATTTTTAAAAAATATAGTAGAGCCAATAGAGAAGATGGAACTATAAAAGAGGATGACATTTTATGTACATATTTTGGCAAATACAAGTTACGTGTTTTAGTGTTTATCACTATTATTATACTATACCTTTCCTTAATAAATTTCTTTGCTACCGAAATATTTCTTTAAGTACACTTTTTATTTTTCAAACTTTTGAATTAAATACCCTGAAAACCCTATATTGTTGAATTGTCGTAATATTGTATAGCTCTCTCATATGGTAAGGTATTACTTTTGTTTCAAAAACAATAGCAATATGATCATCACTAACAGTATAGACTTCTTAAGCAGCAGTTGCACTTAAAAATAAAATTAAAAAAATGAATACGAATTAAAACAAAAATGAAAACTCAATTGTTGCGTGTCTCATAAACATTAAACTTGTTTTGTATTTTTTTTTTTAAGTTAAAAGAAAATTATTATTTACAATTAAAATTAAAGTGAATATGTTATTGGATTCAATAAAGAAAGTATTCCATAATAATAAAAATATAACGAAAACTAAAATTTATGCAATGCAGAGCTCTAAAAGAACTTTAGCGCAATCGCATTTAAAAGGTAAATTATAATATCTGTTAAAGCTTTTTACATTTTAATATATTGAATTAATTGAAGAAAAAAATATTGTTTATAACTTGTTGCGTTTACTATTATTATTGTTATTGGAATAACTAAAAATACTGTGCAAAAATTAGGTTAAAAACTATACCACTGCATTCTGATAGAAACAATCAAAGTACATACAAACCACACTCACCAGCAGTGTTGCCAGGGCGAGAAAAAAGAGGCTAAATTGAACTTTAAAAAAGGTCAAGAAAGCTAAATGTCCAAAAAATAAGGTCACAAAAAAGTAAAAATTTTCTTTAATTTAAAAATTTATTTTTTCCCGTTGTCATTAGTTTTTGATATTTTTTAAAGATTTTGTAATAAATTTATAAATAAAACATAGAACAGCTGCCAGCAAAATGACCCATTGATAAATCGCCTAAAAAATTTCCATAAAAATTTGGATTATATAATAGCTGATGTTTTGAGTGATTCTTCGCAACTTTGTGGGCGATTTTTCACTTTTATAAGAATTTTAAATAAAAATAAGTAAAATTATAAATAAACAAAATTATGTTAAATTATGTTTATAAATAGTTTTTATGGTAAATGAAAAATAATTTTAATTGATTTAGTAAGTTATTTTTGATTTGGATAAGGAAGCGCGCAGTCGAAATTTTTGGTAATTATAAATAATACTATTTTTAATAAATAATAAAAATAATTTTTTTCTTCGCTGTTGAAATATTAATATTTTAGCCTTTTTAAAACAATTTTAAAAATCTAAAAAGGGTAGAAGCTAAAACGAAAATTTTGAGGGTAAAAGCAAATTTAAAAGACTAGATTTAGCCTTAAAAAGGCTAAACTGGCAACACTGCTCAGTAGAGTATGTACTACATATGACATTCATGGTTTAATATGTTTTTGTGTATTACTAGGGTTTCTTTAGCAAGGTGTTTAGTTAGATGTTCAATGTAAAAATAAAAACATTTCTAGACAACGTCAGTGTTTGTACCAGTATTATAAATAATATTTATTGTAATTTTCCACCATTCATTGAATTTTATTTTGTATGGTTTTGAAATATTTACACATTTTGTAAATATTGCGAAATTTAAATATGTAATAAAAAATATAATTTCTATTTGATAAGGCTTTCTATTAAACTCAATATTAATTGCTTGTGCTTTTAAAAGTAACGGACATAATTAAACAAATAATAAAAATACGTGATTTTCGCCGAAAAATTTTTTTGTTGATACGAAACATGGACTTTTAAATGAAACAAATCATTTTTTAAATATATAGCTTTTCACAAATTGGTATTTTTTGAAAAGTAGTAGGTACTATTTTAAAAATTTATATTTTTTAATTTGATACCTTTTTTTAAAAAAAATTTGTTAATTTGGTAATTTTTTTAAAATTTCAATTTTATTTTAAACATTGGTACGTACCTATTTGAAAAATTAGTACTTCTTCGAAAATTGATACTTTTGTAAAAATATATATTTTTTTAAAACTAGTTCTTTTTTGAAGATTGGAACTTTTTTAAAATTTTTACTTTTTAAAAATTGGTACTTTTTAAAAAATTGCAACTTTTTATAATTTATACATTTTTACTCTTTTTAAAAATTGGTTTCGAAAAATGGTACTTTTTTGAAAAATTACTATTTATTTCAAAAATTGGTATTTCTATAAAACTAGTGTTCCTTTCTTGAAAGATTAGTACCTTTTTAAAAATTAGGACTTTTTGAAAATTTGTTTCTTATTTTAAAAATTGGTACTTTATTTATTTATATATTCATTTTAAAAAGTGTTACTTTCTTGATATTGAAACTTTTTAAAAAATTGGTAATTTAAAAAAAAATTTTTTTTGAAAATTATTACTAAAAATTGATACTTTTTTTATACCCACAATAAAAAAATTACGGGGATGTATTTGGTTTGTCATTCCGTATTAACATGTCAAAATATTCGCCTAAGACCCCTTAAGATTTTTAATAGATGTAGCTATGTCCGTGAGTCTGTTGAAAGAACTCATGTCGGACTACATTGGGGACAAAATTTGGCTTAATTATTGCCCTTCGATAAGATTTTTTTGGTGTTGAAAATGGAAAAATCGCCCAAATAGTTCAAGGATCGATGTAAACAGAAAACCAGGAATGGGCGTGATCCGCTCTCCTTGGCACCTTTTCATAAATTTGGTACTTCTAAGAAAATTGGTACTTTTAAAAACATTGGTACTTTCTTGAAGAATTTCAATTTATTTTAAAAATTTATACTTTTTAAGAAATTAAGTATTTTTTTCAAAAATTTGGTACTTATTCAAAAAATGGTACTTTTAGAAAAATTTTACTTTTCTCGAAAATTTTGTTTTTATAAAAAATTAAATTTTTTTTAAATATACAGTGGTAGACTTAACTAAAGCACGAAATAGCACTTATTACAATGTATGCGAATAAAAATGGGAATTTTTTTTTTTTTGTTAATTTATTAACAGAGAATTTGGGGTTTATTCCCTAAATCAAAACTAAAAGAATTAAATTTCTTTATTTAAACTAAAAAATTCAATGAAATGTGAAATATACTCTTTTTGTGCCGGGTAAAACTAAAGCACCCCAAATTCTCTAAAACAAAACTAAAAGAATTAAATTTCTTTATTTAAACTAAAAAGATTCAATGAAATGTGAAACATACTCTTTATGCCGGGTAAAACTAAAGCACATTTTCTATTTATGAAATGCAAATGGTAACTTTATTAATATTTTGTACTTAAGATCTAACTTTTGTAAAACTTTACAAATCTGCGTGGCATAGAGACACTTAAATTTGAAAAACCTCAGAAATTTCATTCCTTGCTATTTCTACAAACTAGAAAATTTCACCCTTACTTTTCTAATCACTTAAAAGCGGTAATTTATTTATAGCTTAATTAACACAAGGCCTAATACTCTCTCTCTCTATATATATAGATATAAATATATATATACATATATATATATATATATATATATATATATATATATATATATATATATATATATATATATATATATTTTAACTCTCTTTGTCGGAGTACTCTAGTTTGTTGAAGGTTGCTCATATCAATTGCCAGAGTATTAAGTCTTGTGTTAATTCACCTAAATTAAATAAATTTAAGAATACTTTAAATGACTATTTTGATTTGATTGTCATTTCTGAAACCTGGTTAAATCCTCATGTTTCTAATCTTTCTCTTGCTTTACAAGGTTATTCTTTATGAAGAAATGATAGGTTACATATTCGTGGTGGAGGTGTAGGTATTTATTTTTCTACTCTTCTTAGACATAAGGTTATTCTCATGGTTTCATAACCTAATACTTGTGAATATTTATTCATGGAAATAATGAATTGTGGTACTAAGACCTTATTTGGTGTTATTTACTTGCAAATGGTGCCCTAACTACCTTTGACAATTATAATTTCGATTTGTTTTCCAAGTACTCTAATATTATTTTCATTCGGGATTTTTATTGTAATCTATTTAATACATTAAAAGGTAGCCAATTGTGATGGCTGAACCTAAGGTGTAACTTGGTACTGATGGCATACCTGTCATCTTTCTTAGCAGTATATTCCCTTATGTATCCCATTTTCTGATTTTTCATATTAATTCTATATTTACCAGTTTTTTCTGCTGGTTGAAAAAGGCACGGGTAATTTGAATGATTTAAGACCAACTTTTATTTTGTCTGCCATTTCAAAAATTGTTGAGCAAGAAGAATCAAATTCTATTTTTTTTTCGTCATAGAGATCTTTCACCTTCTCAGTTTGCTTTCGGTCGAGGTCATAATACCACCTCATTATTATTATTCTTAACTAACAATAATCGGGATAGTGTGAATAAGGATTATTTGTCATCTTGGGTTTCACTTGACTTAACTGAATGAAAAGCAGTTAATTACCTTGAAATGATTAGAAAGTTAACTTTAACTTTTTGGGATCAGCATGTTCGTTAATTTACCCATATTTATCTGGGAGATGTCACTTTGTTGATGCTTTATATTGTGGAGTTCCCCAGGGATCGGTTTTGAGACCTCTTCTTTTTATCATGTATGTTAATAACTTTCCTGGTTATATAGACACAAATGTATGTAAGTTGTATCTATTTGAAGATGATGGTGTTTTTCTCCTTTTTAATGCATATAAAGATAATTTTGATGCCTTGGAGTCTAATATTAATTATAGTCTTTCTTGTTTTTCTCATTGGAAATCTATGAACTCCTTAAGTGTTAACTATACTAAGACTAAAGCCATTAATTTTGGCAATACGGGACTTGTTTTAAATATTTCTGAAGATGGATATTGAATTGTGTCTGTTGATAGCCTTAGATGCTTGGATATACACATTGATAACCGACTTACTTTTGAGGGTCATGTTAATCAATTACGATATGTTGTAGAGTTATTGGAACATTGCACAAGATTTACTCTAATAATGTTTATTACCTTGTCGGATTAGGTACAGGTTAGCTTATGCATTTTTAATGCCACATATATTTTATGCAATTGAAATTGTGTCTGGTGTATTGGCTTGTGTATCTGCTAGTGCGTTATGTTTATAATGTTCGACAACGTGCGCATAAATATATCATCCCATGTTAGAAATTTTTTGGGATGGGATGCAAAATTAAAAATTTTCTAAAGTAATTTTTAGTTTTGCGTAACTTTTTATTCTTTCATAGAGTTATTAGAAGTGGTGTGCCGTATCATCTTTGTTTTTGAATTTAACTTCTCTTACTTTCCCAAGTTAATGTTCCTAGGATAGGAACAGTCGTTTGTTGTAAGAGTTGCTAGATCTTTTTTCATTCGAATAATGCTTTTTGTGTAAAACTTTTAGCTCATTTTCTTGCTCGGGGCTAAAAATCAGGTTTAAAACTTTTTTGGGTATCTTTTGTCATTCATTGGCAACAATGTAAATTTTATTATGAGCGTGTGCCAAACGGAAGCAAAGCTCTGTTGAAATTTAAAATTTTTCTGTGGTGAAAAAATTGACACGATAAATTTTGACAAAACCATTAACAATTTTAGTAAATATTTTACTTTTTTAATTACTTATATATTAGCCTTCATTAAGAAAACAAAATTTAAATAAATTAAACATTAAAAATCCCGAAAAATACTAAAATATTTTATAAGTTTTTATTTCAGTGTTTATTTTTATTGTCAACATTTTGTAATCGTTTGCCAAAAATTTATGTAGCCCTATGACCTAGTGAAATTTTATTCACCTCATATTTATCAAAATTTTACTTTCCTACAAATCAAATAATACAAAGAAGAAAGAAAATGGAAATGTAAATTCAACACACTTGTGACACTTTAAGGAAAATTACACTCGCATTTATTGCATTTTAACTCCCGTAACAGGAATAATTTCCACAAACCGAAAATTTTTTTTTCATATTTTTGACATTTCTTTTTTGTATGTTGAATTGAACGAACAAAGTTACTACTTTTGATATTAAAATATGTAAATCAAAAATATCACAATTAAAAGAGGATGAAATTTTGCAGTCTGATACTGAAGACAGCTACACCCAAAGCCTCAAAAATTGAATATTAATAAGGCAACTGATAGAAAATTATTAAAGGTTCTAATCGGTGATCGTTTCTAAAACATGGAATTAGACACTGGAGCACCATGTGGTATTATTAGTATAAATACACTTCGAAGTATTAAAAATAATTTTTCATTTCAGAAATCAGATAGACAATTTTCTAGTTACAGTCGTCATAAAATCTCATGTGTTGGTCGTTTACCTGTTACCGTTAAAGTATGTAGTAGAATAAGATTTCGATTCCCTTTTTGGAAAGGAATGGATAGCACACTTTGTCAATGAAATCAATTTTTATGATCTTTATGAAGATTAATACAGTTTCAACTATCAAACTAAACTTAACAACAAATCAACAGAAACTTCTTAATCAACTTCTCTCTATATATGAGGATATTTTCGGAGATACAGATACAAAAGACTCCGTATAACGTGGATTTTGTCGTCGGCTGAGGTAACTTAGTCGCCTCCAGGGTCTACTTACGGATCCACAAACCTTAAGTAATAAGACGTTTGATTTACACTTTCTGGGGGTTAGAATAATATTTTCTTTATTGAATATGTCAAGAATATTTCAAAAACAAAATATATAGACATTATGAGAGAATAATTTTGATAACTTCAGTTCCGATACCATCGACTTAATAACAGTCGTCTTCAATCGTTTCTTCTTCAACTAGGCTTATTTCGGCTCTCCCTTCTTCAACAAGGCTTATTTTGGTTCTTCGGCTTATATTAGGATCGGTGCACTCTATGGCTTATGTTAGGATCGGTTCGGTAGTAGAATCGGCTTTGAGCTTTCGGATTCGACACTCTCGGCTGTCAAACTGGTTCGGGTTTACCGCAGGTTCGGTTTCTGGTTCAGGTGGCAGCGTCGGGTCCGAAGATTCTTGGCTCGGTAGTAGAATTAAGATCGACATCGTACATTCGGCTTCGACACTCTTAGCTTCGACTTTGAACTTTCGGCTTCGACACACTCGCAGTCAAACTGGTTCGGGTTTACGGCGGGATCGGTTTCTGGTTCAGGTGGCAGCTTCGGGAATCGAAGGTTCTTGGTTCGGTAGTAGAATTAAGATCGGCGTCGTACGTTCGATTTCGACACTCTCAGCTGTCAATCGGGTTCGGGTATTCGGCAGGATCGGTTTCTGGTTCAGGTGGCAGCTTCTGGAATCGAAGATCGTATCTTTTTCTACAATACGTACAATGGTTCGATTTCGACACTCTCAGCTGTCAATCGGGTTCGGGTATTCGGCAGGATCGGTTTCTGGTTCAGGTGGCAGCTTCTGGAATCGAAGATCGTATCTTTTTCTACAATACGTACAATGGTTTCTTAAAGCTAATGTCTAGCTACTTCTCAACTACTATTACCATGCAGTTCTACGGGTAAATATTCTACTAAGCGAACGAACAGCAGTAAGCCACTCGTGGGAACGAGCAGCATGAAGCCACTCGTGAGAACGAACAGCCAGAAGCCACTCGTGAGTACGAGCAACCGAAGTCATTCGTGTAAAATTTATTTAGGGACCCAACCGAAGTTGAGCGTGCAAAATACGATTATATTCTACTTTCGAAAAATCTAATCGGCTCTTCCAATTATATAAAATAATATCAGAGACTTATGTGGCGGATTCTTGTCTTGTTTGAATCGCCCGACTGTAATCAAACTTTGTTTACTTAGTCATGTATCAACTAAATGAGAATTATATTGCTTGTTGACTATCAAGCAACATCAACTGCACAACTAAAGCAGTTGGTACACATTTGTGTGGGTGTGTATGTAGTATTTACAGTAGGGGAGCTCAATGTAATTACTTATTACTAATAAAATATTCAATATATTAGTATGAAAAAGGAAACAAATTAAAAATACATAAATAAAATAGTAAAGGGAAGGGATAAATGGTAGTAATTTCATAAATTAATATATTAGGAAATATGTACGTGAAAATAGTAGTATTGAGTGTACTATTTCCACGTTACATCCGGTATCTATTGATCTTAATCAATCCTCGAATGATCATCGAACATCCAATACCTAGAGCTGAATTTATATTTAACCAAATGAACGGTTCCACCATATTTTGTCACCTGGACATAACTTACGTATATACACACTTACTTGGATGAAGAAATTAGTCATGCATTGACTCTTAACTCATGGTTTGATCCGACCAACCCGAGCCGTTTACGGAGCTACAAATATTCCAGCTATCCGACAAAGACAAATGGAATCTGTTCTGCAAGGAATACCTATTGTCCGCAACTTTTTCGATGACCTTTTAATATATAAGAAAAATTTTGATTTCTTATAACATACACTGTATATGATATTGGAAAGAATGAGAAAACATGGCCTCATGCTTAGCCGTTCCAAGTGTATCTTTGCAACAACGGGAGTAGAGTTTTTGGGTCATAAAATTGATCAGGGAATTCACAATTTTTAAGTGCTATAATTCGTTTATCCCAGATTTAGCAAGGAGAGAAAAGATATGCTAAAAAATTAATGTTTTGAATGCTCTGAAGATGCACATAAAGCGTTTACTTGAAGAAGGGCAATGTCTAAATCGTGCCGGGTATAAATCTCCAGAATCTCACTACAATGCTTTAAAAGCGATGTATACGTCTTACAACAATCTCCGGCAAAAATTGAACATATTCCTCAAACTATATCGAAAAGCACCGCATTCTATAACAGGTCATCCTAACTGTTTTTAGGCCGAGTGTTACGAACTCATCTGGATCTTATAAAACTAAATGATTTGTTTACTAAAATTACTAAAAAAACAAAAACAAAATTTCAAACCTTCCTTTCGAACAAGTATATTTTTAAGACATAACACATGGATAAATGGGTAAAAGTCACGATTATTAAATGAATTGGGGACTTGCTCTATGAAATCAGTGGTCAAGGAAAATTTTTTAGACGTCACGTTGATCAAATTAAGGGATGCTCATTATAAAAGAGATATGCAACATTCAAATTCAACCGCCCAGCATAATCCTAATGTGTTAGGAGGAAAGGGATCATCCATATAGAAATACAATAACTGCAACTCAACAACCTGAGAGAGCTGTTAGTTATTTTGCAGCAACCAGATAAGAGGAGAATCAATACTAATAACACCAAAGTTAACAGATATAAGATCTCAGTCCAATACAAAAACCCCTATCCAAGATCGTCCTATATCTTCAATTCCAGTTGCTCCCCGGAGATCAAATCGGCCACGAAAACCGCGTGTATTGTTTGGTCCATAATCATCAACATGAATCAACACATTCAAATCGTAAAGATTTGATAATTTGTTCAAATCACTTGTTTATGTTTTTCTTTCTATCAACGATTGTCTCTAATTTTTTCATAAAAAAATAATTTTAGTTTTTCTATTGAGTTTGAATCAATAAAAATATTTTCAATACACAATAAAAATAATTTTCAATTATTTTCATATTTATCAACAAAAAGCGGAAAATTTTAATTATTTATACTTGTGGATGTAATCTGCATCAAAAGATGAAAATTTATGAAAATCTGTGAATATAATTGTGATGAATTATATATATTAAACAATTTTTGAATATTCTTTTGTGCAACTATCTGTGGTGAAAGTGGTTTCAGCACTAACACATATAAATAAAATTTGACGAATACAATGTTAGTTGGATTATTTATGACAACAGAGTTAGGTTCTTTTGATAAGCATTCCATTCTTTGTATTCTTTGCTACAAACTTTTCTACCGTTTGGCACACACTCTATATATTTCTTTTCCATTTTATTTATTTTTATTTTTTGTTAAAATTATCACGATTGTCAGATTTTTTTTTTTTTTTTTTTGAGACTCTGTCGTCAAATTGTTAATTAGAAATCTCCAAAAATCGCCAAAATAAAATTTTAAAATACTAAAAATTTAACTAAAATGTATAATTTTTAGTACTTAAAATTTGTAAATAATTTGTAAATGTAAATTCAGCTTTAACAAAGCCAATGATAATTTTAATATCTAATGATAACACTGTACTAGTTGCAAATTTTAACAAACTGGTCACTCTACTAATAAAGCTAATTCAAGTACGCTTGATTCAATGCTGACAGCCCTTTTTCGAATTAAGCGCTCGTATATTTCTGTTTAAACTTAATTATGGAATTAATTGAAAATATAATATAATTTTAAATGTCTATATATTTTTGTCTATATATGTTTGTTTATTACCACTTAAAATATATTTGATAATAATTAAAAATTAATTGTATATATTGTTTAAATTCAAAACTTAACCCTCGTATTCACAAGCCAATTTTAAATACTGTTACGTTTTTACCTTTTAAAAACGGTGGTTTATTTCCTTTAGCAAATAAAAGCAGTTTAGTAGTTTAAAAGTTGTAACGACTCTTTATTTTATTTAAAAATGTACAACAATAACAGTTTAAATATGTGTTTTACTATGTGTTCTAATACACATGTACATAAATTACACACTTTACACAACACACTTTAATAATGTATAAGAATATACAGCCAAGGAAGTTAATTTGTCTTTACTTAACGATGCTTCCAATTAGACTGACTCAATGGTGTTCTCACAGCCAATTTATACACACTGCACTACCATCTAGATGTTTCTCGAAAGGTCTATTTCTTTCTACAATGTTCTTAACGGACAAACTAGTATATTCGAATTTTAGAGCTTTCGATGTTAATGTTTGCAGCTTCAACATTTAGTGTTGCCATACTTACAAACAATGGTGAAAGCTTTTTATTCAATGTTGTTTGTTTACAGCTATGTTAATAATTTTTACATATATGTTAATTGCTGCTAACATAAACAGAAAGTTCTAGAAGCATTGAGAACGGTTGACAAGCATTATTTAATTTTAAACTAGCCGTTAAAACAGTTATATTTGAATTTAGGTACAATTTCGTAACAATACATTTTATAAACAAAATTTGCATGAAAACTTTGATTTAAAATCCATTTTTAATTTAAAAGTCGTTTGTTAATACTGGGGTAAATTATGAAAACTTAATTTTTTAGCCTTTCAAAATGAAATATCTCAAAAACTAGTGCTTTCAGCGTCGTCGATTTAGTTTAACCCCATGGGTGCCTATACTGTTAAAAAATTGGTCTCATTTTCCAACACAGTGTAATTGAATAAAAAAAAAAAAAAACCTAAAGTACACTTTCCTGCAATATAGCCCCTTCTTAGGTCATCAACTTTTAAAATTTATTAGACTTTATTATATTTTTAATAGAATAATTCTAACATTATATAACAGCATTGGTCCTATTAAACTTTTAAATTGTTTCAAAGAATTAATTTATCTTTAAACTTTATATCCAATCATTGATATTACCAAAGAAGAAACCCAGCGGGGTTTTCACGGTGGTCTCCCTCTCCGAGACATCCTTTGCTGCGCCTTGCCTTGCCAGTTCATCGGCTAATTCGTTACTAGATATATTGTAGGTACCCAGCAGAGTCTCACTACGTAGTGTTCAATCAACTCTCTCAGTGACTTTTTACAGTGAGCAACCAGCCTGGATTTTACCAGATGTGTTCCCAATATATATATATATATATATATATATATATATATATATATATATATATACTGCCTGCCACTCGAATAAGGAATCACTTTAATTAAGTATATCTCCTAAACTAAAGTTCAGAAAAAAACCAAATTTCAAAGTGTTGGCCTTAGTTTCCTGAAGAAATAAAAAAATATACATATTTTGTTATATTAAAATTATGCATTTATTTAAACACATGTATTTCTGTGGTACTTTTTCGTGAGTCACTTGAATAAGGAATAAATTTAAATCTAAGCAAACTGTAATTTATTTTTAAATTTTAGGTTATAAAAATGATAGTTATTATCTTCTAGCATTCAATTAGTAATGAGTACTGCCACCATTTTTAGAAATAACCTCAAAAATGCGATTTGGCATCAATTTGTATAATGAATCTAAGTAATTTATCGAAATTGAACTCCATGCTTCCGTTATTGCATCCTTTAAGGATTCTATCGTCTCAAATTCCTTCATAAACTATATATATATATATATATATATATATATATATATATATATTAAAATATAAATTTTTTGTGTTGTTATTGTGTTTGTGGGATAAAATCCACCCTTAACACTACGTCTATACTGTCACTTTTCTTGTTCGCACAAGAACTAAATGTCGCACGGTATCTCAGACAAAAGTCAAATTTTTTGTTAATACCGATTTCCAAAATTTTAATGCCATTCAATAGAAAACATATTGAAACTAAGGTGTCCAAAAAATTAATTCAAAGTATTAATTGTGGGCGTGGTATGTTGTTAAACACTAATATTTTATGTTATTTTATAAAAAAAATGTGATTTTTGTAAATTTTATCAGAAGTAAATTATCATTACTTACAAACTATTATCGATAATTGGATGCATTTTTTTGTTATGTTAATATGATGATAGTCTAAGAAATGGTATGATGTGTCACTGTACCGTTTATACCTGTTGTGTTATTAAATGTTTTCTCATGTACTATATTTTAGTCAAATTTGAATTTTAGTGGAATAGAACTTTTGGGGTCGAAGAGAGTTAAACAAATTATACTACCAGAAGAAAGGCGAAAGTGTCCTCTTTTACCCTACATATACTTTTGTATCTGTCTTTTTCTATTTGAATGAAATTACTCCCAAAATTTTTTCATGGAACACATACTAAAAATCAGTTATGATTTTGATTTTAAACCTTCAGAAACAATGACATCAATAAGTAGTTAAGAGGTTTAAAAAAGAAGCATGTTCAGGACGAACTTCTCAAATAGAGATTGATTATAAATCAACCAAAACAATGATTAGGCAATACGAATGATGGGAACACAGCAAGAAGGTTCTTTTCAGATCCCGAATGAGCATCTGAAACAATTTTAAAACAATTATCGATGTACTTGTGTGCAATGAACAAATTTATGCTAGAAAATTTGGTGAATATGCAAAAGAAGCTTCACGAATATACAACCAAATATCCATGGAGAAATATGTTTGCAACAGTTCACAAAATTCTTTATCATGGAGATATTATTAAGCATCATTTAGTATCACTTGGAAATCTATCAGAGGAAGCTCAGGAAAAAAAGGAATAAGGATTACAGATTTTATAGAGAGTGCAATATCAGAAAAATATCATAAAATTCTACAAATGAAGATCTATTTAATATATTACTGGCAACGTCAGATCTGCTAATCTCTAGCATTCAAAGTCAACGGAAGATAGAGCTTCGAGACTTATATGAAGAAACAAAAGGACTACTAGAGGACATAAATAATATAGAACTAAATATGGAATATTTGTGGGCTGTTTTCCAACCGGATGAATAATAATTATAAATATCTTTTATTGATATTTAAGTAAAAAATAAAATAAACATTAAAAAACTTTTAGTTGTTACGAAAAAAATGTTTTATCCTTAATGTATTTAAATAAAAAACTTATTTTGTTCTAGTAGAACCTTTTCTAGAATTGATAAACTGGATAAAGCATTTGTCGAACAAATCATAAACTGTTGCGATACTTTTACTTGCAGCGCCTCTTCTTCCGTATACAAAATTATGTTTGACATAATTGGTCAAAAAACATGAACAAGTATGGTCCACACTATCCAAATGCATGAGCACACAAAATTTTGTTCAATGTGCGATCAAGAAAAAGAATAGTATAGACGGTTGGTTAAAAGATTATACGCGCTTATCAATGTCAAGGATATGCATTGAATAATTCATAAAATGTAAAAAAAATAAACAAAAATAAAAGTATACATTTAAACATTTTCATATTTTTTTTTCTTTACATTTTTTTTTGTAATATATATATATATATATATATCAAAGCTTTTTATATTACTTGAATTTGAATAAATAAATAAATTTGGTACAATTTATTTGGAAAATTGTTACTATTTTTACTTTTTTTAACAAAATGAAAATTGTTTTCTTTTTTGCAGGAGTGCTACACAATTTATTCGATACCTTATCGGATAAAGATGAAACAGTACGCATGGCCATACAATCGGCCTTGGTTAAAATTTTTGAAACACATCCCCTAAGAGCTACCGATATATTAATAGAGTACAAAGAGAAACATCCCAAAATGACAGAACAAACTACAACAATTATTTTAAAGTACGTAAAAATATATACATACCTAATTTAAATCCTCTTCCATTTTTATACTCTTTTTTTTACCTCACTTACAGAGCCATTGAAAAAGTAGTTGGTTCCGAATTAATAATACCTTCTGAGGCGCATAGAAAACTCATCACATTGGCTTTAGAAGAACTGACACGTTCCGCAGAACATGTTCCGAATATACAAAATCATGCTTTAGCAATTTTGGTTGCTATTGGTAGAGGTGATGATTGTAAAATGGTCATGGAAGCCTTAATGGGACACACGAAAGAAGGTGCTGTAGCACATTTTATGGTAATGCAATGTTTAGGCACTTTAGCTTCGACAAATATACCCGGTGTAGTACCTTTCATCAAGCCGATATTGTCTTCAACATTACCCAGTATGAATGGTATCAAATTGGATCATATTAAGCAGGCTCATGCTTATGGTAATTATTTATTTTATTAATTATTCAGAAATAAAATGATACTTATTTTTTTATTATTTCAGCCATTGGCCGCTTTAGTGAAGCTTTATTGGAACATTCATCGGCTAATGCAGCAGTATCCTCTTCCACGAATGAAGAAAATAAGGAAGTTATCTCTCCCACGGCCGCTGAAGTAGAAGCTTTATTAAATTGTTCCACCGAAATTTCGGTAGCTTATGATGTTCTCTTCAATCAGTGGTTGCAGTCCCGGGAACCAAAAGTTTGTGTTGAAATTTTACAGGCTCTCTCTTCAATGTTTCCTTTGCTACCAGCAGATAAAATACAAGATCGTACTCCTCGTCTCATACCACAAATATTAGGTTTATACCGCCGTTCCATAGAAAGGAATTCGGTAACACAATTTTTGTCGGCCGTATTGAAAATCAACATCTCTCTACAGCACTCTGTATTAGATTTAGTGGCTGAACAATTGATATCAAATCTATTCGATTTGGTTTGCGTTTATCCGGATTATGAAAAGCCTCAAACTGTAAAGGGCCACTATGAAGTTTTGAGATGCTTTCATTTACTATCAGGGGTATACGCCACCAAAATAATGGACACTTTGTTGATGCATTTAAGAAACAACAGCGAACGTGAACGCATTAAAAGCTTATTAATATTGACTCATCTGCTAAATACTTCTACCGTGAATATTGAAAATAAATTACACTCTTTCATGGACTGTTTAAAACAGATGATCACCAGCGAAAAAAGTATTAAAATGAAATTGACTTTATTAAAGTGCATAGTGGCTTTAGCACAAAAGTCTTTGATCAAGGAGAAGGAATTTGTGTGGTTTATAGTACGCTATAGTTGTAAATTTACTAAGGTTAATCAGGAATATGGCTCTTTAGAGGAACATGCCAATTTTGTTCTTTCCTGTGAGAATTCCTTATTTATGTTAGCTTCCACTGTGGGCACTATGGATGAATTGTTAAAACGAGAACTATTAAATTATTTTGTTTTGCTTGACTATACAGACATTTGTTCTAACTTAGCCAAATGTTTGGCTAGTCTATTTGCTAAATCTCCAAATATAGAATTTGAAGTGGCACCCGAAGAAGAAGTAGAAGCAGATAAAAAAGAGGGAGCTGTTGGAGTTGAGGAAAATGCAGTTAAATCTCCCGCACCAAACTTTGCTAAAAGTGGTAAAATTGTAGTACCATCAGCGGAAACAATATTTGCCAGATGTTTGGCTTTGCTGGGCAACTACCACTGCATTAAAAGAGCCACAAACATTTTATCGTTCCTCAAATACTATTATCCTCATTTAAATCCAGAGCTAGGTAAGCTGTGGGATAAGGATATTTCGGATTTACTATTAAACATTAATAAGGAAAGCTTGTACTTTAATAAGTTAACTTTATTCATTACGGAAACCAACGAATTGCTTAGTAAACATGATGAACATTTTTCCGAGAGATTGGCAAATAAAATGTCTGAACAAATGATCATTTATCCTCTAGTATTGCCGCACAATGAATTTGTTATACCTACCCTTAATGTCGAGAGAGGAATGTTGATTAAGGCCCTTGGTTTGACATTATGTCATGTCAACGATGGCCAAATTGTCAGTGCCAAAATCGATTTAATCATTAATTCGGCACGACAAGAAAAGCTGGACAAACACACTAAACATTTGGAATACGAAGAAAAAATTGTACCATGTGCATTGGCCATTGGTTACATTTCGCGCAAACATCTAAGTCTTTTAATAAAGAAACTGGCAGAATTAGCACATATTGGTGGCAGAAAACATTCAACTGGATTCTTTTCCAATCTACATTTCATTAAAGACACCCACAAAGAATTGGAAAACTTCAAAACAAATCTGTTAGTAATAAAATCTTTTGCTCATATAATGGACGAAGCCGATCCCCTGCAATCACTGACTAATTTGGATGATACTATTTTGAATTTTTTAATATTACAATTAACCAACACCAAAGATCAGTGTGTTATGTCGGCCATTTTAAAAGCTCTACTAAGTATTTGCAATCAAATGATAAATACCAAGGAAAAAATGTCATCTCCTTTGAAGTATCGCAAACAAATAATGGAAGCTGTCTTTAGCATACCTATAGAACAACCTTTTGACGATCTACCACTACTGCCCACCATTTTGAAATTGGGTACCGACTTTATACGTATAGGTGGCGAAGAAGCCAGCGAATCTGTTGATGGTGGTGTAATATTTGAAATTGCTTGTAAAAACTTTTTCTCATGTGCTCAAAATCTCAAAATGAAATTTGAATCCCAGGAGGAAGATGAACGTAATAGTTTTCTAGCAAAATACTTAAACGAATCGCTGCCCGAACTCAATCATTTGGTTAAAGTTATAATTGAACAGGACCCTTCACCTTCTACGCTAGATTTGATCATTTCAATACTCGAAACCTGGATAAGAGATAAAAACTCAGAGGTACGCATATGTGCCAGTCATGTCTACAATAATACTTTGGAAGTCTATATCAAGTCCATGAAAATTGGCTGTGAGGCCCCCTCGAAATTTAATCAGACTGGTCAAATGCTGGGTAAAATTGTACCACGTTGCATAGACTCAAATGGCACGGTGCGTCAAGTATCTGTGGATATTTTACAGAAAACTTTAGAAATTGCGTGCATTTATGAAACCCTCACTATTGCTGATAGTTCAACAGATTGGGTAAAGGAAATCGAAGTAGTTAAGGAACAAATTATTACCGATGATCCTAAACAAATCTATAATCTTGCTGGCGAGACTGCTAAAATTATTGCTCTACGTATTTCTAATTTTCAGTATTTGCAATTTTGGTAAATCAGTTGGATTATTAAGAAAAGAAATGGTGCTGATATATAAATTATAAATTTTTATTTTTGTTTCTTTTTTTTAGCAAAACTTTGCTACTTAGTCTAAAAGATCCTGAACAAAGCTCAGCTATTGGCGCCTCGGTGGTTTTGAAATTCTTCATTCAACTAAAGGGTTCGGAATTGTTTCATGCTATACCAGATCTTGTTAAAGAAAGCTTAGCGGTAAGTAAATTTATTTATGAACATTAGAGTGGCCCCATTTATATGGAGAGGAAATAAGATATCAATAATATTCCCAGCTCAAATGAAAACTTATTTCATTCTAGGATAAGGATCCAAATGAAAAAAGATCCTTTTTGAGTTTTTTTTCATATTTTTGCCAAAGGAACATATATATCGCAAGAAAGGTCTTTAGGATGCGCATTTAATGGCATATGTCTATATGAGGAAAAATTAAGCGAATTTGATATTGAAATACCCTTATTTTTATAAGATTCTTAATGATATATATCACTTCATACTTCGTTTAACCAGCACTGAAAGAAATTCAGTTTGTTAATTGCCCGCTAAATGTATGCTAATAAGGGATTTGTTTACAATTAATTACACCTATTAGATAACACACAGAGAACGTTTTTTTTTTTTTTTTTTTTGTGACAATAAGAAATTTCTCTCTGTGCGTAACAAATTGTAAACAAATACTTTTTGTGGATATTTCACTTAACTTCATTTCTTTCATTGTTTCTAAATAGAAGTGTGAAGTGTTATATACATATCATTAAAAAGCTTATAAAAGTATGCGTGTTTTGATATAAAATTCGTTTCGAAAAATTCGAATAAAATTCGAACAATGAACATCCAATCCTCAATAGAATTAAAAAAATACAAATTAATAATTTTCAGGCTATTCATGGATGTGATGTAAATCGTGCAAAATCTGGCGTACTTAAAGCTCTAGTAGCTTTAACCAAACACCATCCCAAATTGGTGTCATGTGAAATGCTACAACAGCAATTACCTTTTGAAGAGTAAGTGAGAATAAATAATTAAAAAAATATTTAATAATTTTTTAAATGCCTATAATTATTGCAGAAATATTGTAGAGTATTGGCATTTAGTATGCACAGATGATGATTTAACTGGTATTTTACTCGAACACTTTCTACAAATACTCTCTTCTTCATGTTTATATGAACCAAATGAACCATGTGTGGATAGACAAAAGATAGCTAGTATACAACCATTTGCAATATTTTGTGCTTTACACAAGATGATGCCATGCAAAGATACCAAAGGGGTGTGTACATCTTTCTTTTATTTAAGAAAAAAGTATGCAGTATTCATTTTTATTATAATTTTCATATAGCAATTAAAATTGAAATTTCCGGAATTGTTTACCATGCTCTTAACATCTTTGGCTTCCTATACAAATCTAGCAGCTCCCATGAATACAGGCATTCGCAGTAATTCACCCACTTTAGGTTCCACTTCAAGCAATTCATTGACATCGGCAACAAAATCCAAATTTGGTTTTATACCCAATAAAGAAACGGTGAAATTAAATCCTTGTCAAATTATTTTGGAAACATTCCAAAAATTTTTGGACAATTTGGAAATGGAACAAATTTCTACTGTACTTACTGTACACACTCATTTAGCTTCTAGCACAGATCTCAAACATTTCATTGAACTTCTAACACCCATGGCTATAGGTGTATCAAATCAAATCGATATTAATTCGAATCAAATGAAACATGTTGTCAACACTTTAAGTAAATATGTAGCATCTCCCTATGATGGTCAACGAGTGGCAGCGGTAGGTTTGTTCTCACGTTTAGTGCCCCTCAAACCATGTGGCGACGTGTCTTCGGTTATAATGAATCATCTAACATCGGCTTTGAGTGATCCTAATGCTGTGGTAAGAGGTTTAAGTATTCAAGGCATGGGTTATGTAGGTCAATTGTCCGAAGAGGATATTGAGAAATATGATGAGACTGCTATAACGGCATTACTTAAGGGTATTGATGATACAGTAAGGTGAGTAATTATATCTTTAAAATAAAATATATAACTTTGTTGTTCATTTTTCTTCTATTTTTCCAGTGATTGCATAATAAACATCCCCTTGGAAAGTATGCGTGGTTTAGCCCGTATTTTAGAAAATTTACCCAGTGATCGGGTTGAATCTTTCCATGTTTCTTTGGCCATACGTATACGTCCATTCTTTGGTAGTTATTCTTTGGAAATACGTGAAGCTGCCATTATACTATTTGGTGATCTATGTCAATCGAAAATGTCACTTAATGATGGCACCGTTTCACCCAATTCTTCGAATGAAGCTTTAAGAGAACAATTAATAGCTAATATGTTTCCCTTGCTCTTGCATTTAAGTGAGGGGGAGGCCACTATTATAAGGGTAACGCATTTAAATTTTAATTGAATTTCTTTCTTACGCAATTTATCATCTTTTGTTTTTTAGGCTTGCAAAGGAACTTTACGTAAGGTTTGCAGTTTATTACACTCCCTTAAAATCAATGACATGGCTCAGCGTCACTTATTGGATCATGGGCAATTGAATTATAATAATTTTGTTGTGGATTTTGTTAAAGTTATCGTAAGTGTTTGTGAAAAGAAAAGTATTTTATACCCTTCACCAAAGGTATTAAGGTCTGTCTATTTTATATATCAAAAGTTCGAATTTTCAAAAAGTTCTAATTTTCCAACAAAAAATTTAAAACTTTCCAAAAAAGTACTAATATTGAAAAAAGTACTCATTTTCGAAAAAAGAACCAACTTAAAAAGTATAAATAAATATCAATTTTCAAAAAGTACCAAATTCAAGATAATTTAAAAAAGTAAAAATTTTTTAAAAATAGAAATAGAAATTAAAAAAATAGCCGTATTAATTTTCAAAAAACTACCATTAAAAAACCTAACAAACTTCCATAAAAGTACTAAACAAAAGTACTAATTTCCAAATTAAGAATCGATTTACATTAAAAAGTACTAATTTTTAAAAAAGTAAACATTTTCAAAAAGTACGAATTTTTTTAAAAAAAGTACACATTTTCGAAAAAAGTAAAAATTTTCGAAAAATTACTTCTTTTAAAAAAAGTACTAATTTTCAAAAAGTACTAAACCAATTAGAAATCAATACTTGTACCAATTTTTAAAAAGAGAATTAAAAATAAGTACGAATTTAAAAAAAGTACATATTTTAACAAAAGAATTTTTAAAAAAGTATCAATTTTCCATATAATCACTAAACAAAATGTACTCACCTCCAAATTAAAAATCAATTTGAATAGTACTCATTTTTAAAAAAAGCACCAAAAAGTATAATTTTTCAAAGAATTTATCAATTTCAATGAAGTATGAATTTTCAAAAACACGTTTTAAAAAAAAGCACCAATTTTCAAAAAACTACTAGTAAAAAAAATATTTACAAATTCTCCATAAAACGACTAAACAAATTAAAAATCAATTCAAAAAATAATTCTTCCAAAAAATGTACCAACTTTAAGTAAGACTTTTCATAAAATTAATTTTCCAAAAAAGTACCAATTAAAAAAAAAAAAATATAGGAATTTTCAAAAAAGTATAAATTTTCAAAAAAAAAAAAAAGATATTTTCATAAAAGTATAAATTTTCCATACAATTACTATTATCCAAATTAAAAATCTATTTAAAAATGTTACTATTTAAAAAAGTACCAATTTTCAAAAACAAGTACAAATATTCCAAAAAATTGTGAATCAAAAATACCCATTTTAAAAAATGTCAAAAAGAAAAAAAATAATAACAGTTTTCAAAAAGCAACATTTTGAAAAATGTATAAATGTATAAATTTTAGAAAATTATCAATTTCTTAAAAATCTATTTAAAAATATTACTTTTTAAAAAGGTAAACTTTTTTTTAAATAAAAGTACGAATTTTCAAAAAGATCTAAATCTTTAAAATAAAAATAAAATTTTTAAAAAAGTACCTTTATATATATATTAAAAATACCCATCTTCTAAAAAGAACTACTTTAAAAACATAATTAAAAGTAGATTCGTTTAAAATTCAGTACAGCCAAATATAGCAAAAGTAGTACTAACTTTCTAAAAACAAGGTGCTAATTCTCAAAAAAGTTCCAATTTTTAAAAGGGTACTAAAAAAATAAATAAAAAAAAAATGAGGTGAAGAGTATATAAAATTCATCACAGCCGAATATAGCACTCTAACATTTCTTTTATTAGTGTTAAATTTGTTTGCCTTTTTTCAGGCCATGGAACTAACCGATCACATTCAAGATTTTATTGATTCTTGCATACCTAAGTTACGTAGCCAATGGCCAGAAGTTAGAGGAAGTGCTGCTATTGTTATTGGTAAGAGTTATTAAATAAATGTCTGCTAAAGAACTCCAAAAATTTCATTACAAAAAAAAAAAAAAAAAAAAAATGTATTTAAAAAATTTAAAATTCCCATAAAAGCTGGAGTAAAAAAAAACACGTACAAATTTAGTTCTATAGTTTAATACTTTTTAACTCATTTTATAATCTAAATACATTTTCAGGCATTCTAAACAACTTCCTAAGCGAACGCAACCCCCAAACTGAAGCAGTGGGCAATAAAATTGCTGTACTCCTTAAAGATGAAAATCATTTTGTACGCGTAAAAGCAGCTACAGGTCTTGGTTATTTCTTTGGAGATATTTAAATTAAAGAAAACAAAAATAGTTTTCCATTTGTTTGTTATTTTATGGACTTGAAAAATGCCAAAATTAAATAATATAGACTAAAAATTGTAATGAATTTAATTAGATATGTATATGTATAGTTATGTGTAATGTAATGTTCTAAACTATTCCTCAATTATATATTTGTATATTATTATCTCTACTATGGTATTTTATTTTAAGCACTTAATTAGAAAACTCTTGTACATTTATATAATTTATTAAAAATTCTTATTTAATTAAAAATCTTACAAAATACACCATAATGTGCCCCATTACCCCCTCTTTATGCAAACTACTTTATTATTATATTTGCTTAAATATTATAAATATTTATAAAACTAAAAAAAAATATGTTATAATTGTTTGAAAAAAAAAAAAAAAAAAAAAATAAATAAATAAATAAAAAAATATATTTGTTATAAATATAAAAAATCCAAACATTTTATTTTTGAGTTAAAAAAGAAATTACCAAACACAGTTAAATGAATGTTAAATAAATTATTTTGAACAAAAAAATAATAAAAATAATAATAAAACAAAAACTATAAAATAATGTTATTTACATATTAATAAAAGGAAAATATTGTATACGTCCACTGGACCAGCCTATGGTTAAAACAGAATCAGAATTTTTACGATTTTTACTTTGAAAACAAATATATGAAGGATATTCATCACCAATGCCAGTTATAAAACAAGATGGTGACATACTCAAATTGAATTTTTGTATACAAGTAGAGAAAATTGCAATACAAGGTGAGTCCTTAAAGGTAATAGCCAAATATAGACTATTTGGGCCCCAGGCCACACATTGAGGTTGGCCACCAACTTCACGTTGGCCTACAGTAATTTTTGTTAAATCAGCCACGGGTAAGGCCTGTTTAGGAGCAGAACCAGCTAAAGAGAAAGCATAAATATTTAATTACAAAATAGAATGAAACATACAATTAAGAATTGTAATTTGTAGGCAGCATTATACAAATTATAAGCGGTATTCCAACTATAATTCACCTGTAGCTTGCCTGAATTTTGTTTTGATTTAATTTCGGCAGTTTTCTTTTATAAGAAATTTCAAAGAAATTATTTCTTTAATAATGATTTTTATCAGAGAAAGTCAATTTCTACTGCCTTGTTATTTTGTAACAATACTAATACCTACTTTGAAATAGTTGCTCTTCGAAAAATTGTAAACGATATAAAATGGGGTCTTCAGAGGTAACAAATAATAGAAAACCACCACATGCTGACCAGCAGGCTGATTGTATGGTACCTGTCGTTATGGTCCATCTTTCTGGTTGCCATTTTTTGTCACAAGACCAAACACGAAATACATTTCCCACGGTAGATGAGAATAGACAAGAACCATCGGGTGACCATTTTAAAAGAGAACAGGGTGGTCCTACTCTCTTTAGTGCTGTATTTTGCACTTTGTCCACATTCCATATTAAAACATCAGTATCTCCAATGGAGGCTGAAGCTAAAAGTGTGCCATCTGAATTCCACTGTACGGATGTTATGGGACAATGATTGGGACTTTTGAGAAGAGAAAGAATTAATACACTATTTTTTTATTTTCTTTTAATTACATACTTTTTTAAGAAAACCGCTTGTGAAGTTGAGCGTGTAATATTCATATTATTATCCATGGTCCATAGACAAATGCCTCGTTGACAACCCACTGCTAATTCACCCGCACTATAGGGACGCCAGGCCATAGTAGTTATCCATTTTTGTGAAGCACTCTAAGATTCGTTTAGTAATTAGTTTAAAATTATTTGCTTTTATCGCATTGGAGTTTTATCACTATTTAAATATGTGTTCAAAATCACAATTTGATATATTTCACTATATTCTGAATCACGATCTTTCAGTCAATCACAAATTTCAAAAATAAAAATTTTGCGTAATAAATTCAATTAAAAAACTACGAAATAAGACTAAAAAATGTATAAAAATGAAGCCGTAATTGCACCAAATAAGACCTTAAAATTGAAGCCATAAATCGACTAAATAAATATCTGCAATTATAGCTAAAATTGGAAGACAAGACCTACAATTTTCGCTAATATTGGTCTAAACTAAAAATAAGGTTTAAGCTTTGATTTGATTTTTTGCAATTTTTCAGTTTTGGTATAGTCCACTTTTTTCGATTATTATCGATTTTATACGAAAAAAATTGCTTGTTATATATAAATATATTTTTTACGATTTCCAAAAGATAATTTTGTTAAAATGAAAGGAAACTACATATTATCTTAAAAAAAAAAAAATTAATTATCTTGTAACATAAGTCGTTTTCTCTACAATTTTCGAACCAAAAAGTATATTCCGAATTTTTTAAACAAAAAGCCGATTGTTCGAAATTCGATTTAGAGAACCCTAATGATGAATATTTAAAAAATCCTAAATACAATGCCCTGTGTTTACATCTTCTAGATCTTAATAGGCTTCAGGTTGTCTGCAGACTACAACTGTTAATTATTTAGCAAAACAATCAGTATCTTTCTTAGGTAATTTTTCCTTCTTATTTAACATTTAAAATCCACTCACCTTCAATACTGGCACAATAGCTGGTTCATCGGTATAAATACGCACAATATCATCCAAACCAGCAACAGCTATTTTAAAACAATTTGGATGCCATACAATACACCGTATATACGATCTTGTCCAATCTCTAAAAAAGAAAAAAAAATAAAATAAAACAATTACTATCACCATAAAATTTTTTCTCTAAATCCCACCAACCTGGTCTCCGAATGTTTAGCAATGCTAGCAACACCTTGTTCTTTCATATGTGGAAATACTTTAGACTTTAAACGTTTTAGAAAATCAATAGCACGAAAAGTAAATTCGGCCGTTGAAGAAATCATGGGATTACAGCTGGCCGTTTGATGATCACGGGCCTCATTTAGAGCCTCAGTAAAACCACTTTCAAAAAACGTGCGAATTATACGTTTTAAAACACCCTCATTGACGGGCACCATAACACTGCGCCAAGAATCAGCACATCTATTTGCCAAACTAGAGCCCGCTATGGAGGTGCTGTTAAAAGCATCACAATTTAAATTTATTTCCGGATAATATTCAAGCTAAAAAATTATAAAGTGTTAAGTTTATTAATTTCTTTTTAATAAAAAATGTATAAATTACCACATAGGAATTTCCTTGTATTTCACGTTGTGGTAAAACACAAAGACGTCCAATTCTTTCACGAACTGGCACCACACCAGGAGAATGAAGTGTAGAAATATCTTGTAGAGAAACCATTGTTGTTTATTTGTTTTTTATGTGTTAAAAAACATTTATATTCAATCACAACACAATTAATTAATTAGAAATGACTGGAGATTTTCTGAAAAAATGCCGGTAAAAATTTTCTCTTGGTTGTAAAAATTAGTATATTTTAATACTTTTTGTTGGTAAAGTCAACTACTCACATACGAAAAGTGTAAAATCGCTTGTTTTATGAAATTGTCTATTGATAAGAACAAATGCATATATTTAAATTCAGGTTCGACTTTTTGGCTTAAATTAAGATCACCGGCCCATTTGATTATTAAACAATTTTTATGATTCAGTAGTACTTTTTCCTTTATTTAAAATCATGTAAAAATATTGCCCGAAATATTTTATGGGTACAGGCTTCTAAAATTTTAATATATTTTTCTGAATATCTTTATTAATACAAATACGATTTAAATTATACCGTTTAAAAGTATGTTCAATTACCTCTATAATGATATATAATATGACCATATTCATTAAAAATTGTCTTTATTGATATACCGGAACTTACAAAATTTTTTTACTTAATAAAAATCAGCGAAGCCGGTGTTCGACATATATTACGTTTATTGCAAATAAAAATAACTCGCAAATAAATAATTCACTGTTTATACACAAAATGAATATCCTAGTGTCTACATTACCTAGTGTCTACATTAGGCAAATTTTTATCAAAACAAACGTCAAAATCAGTGCGAAGATATACAAGGTGAACTTAATAAAACAGCTGATTACTATTTTGGTTGTTACAGTTGTCAAACTGCATATATAAAAAACAATAATGAATACGTCATATTGTTGTTTTTGTGCAACTGTTGCCACCTTAAACAAATTCGCGTTAAGTTTGACGGTTGTCTTGATAAAAAATTGTTTAATGTAGACACTATGTTACGCAAATTTTTATTAAAACAAACGTCAAACGTCAATGCGAATATATACAAGGTAAACTTAAACAGCTGATTATTATTTTGGTTGTTACGGTTGCCAAATTGCATATATTTTTGTGCAACTGTTGCCACCTTCCACAAATTCGCGTTAAGTTTAACGTAAATAAAACGTGATGAACAAATTCAGTCTACATTAACCAGTCAAAGGTATGTAAACGTTTTTCTTTTTGATATTTAGTTTTCGCCAAAACCAATTTGTTTCATTTTGGTGTAAAAATATAAAATGAGCCAGAGTGTTCCATTTGTTGTATGAAATGTTTATATATGTATAAACAAAAACCGTTAACAACATTGACACAATGGTTAATCCATCACAAAGTGGCCACATCTCCTATTTAAAATAATTAAGTGCTGGTAACTCTTTTTATATATTTTTTAACAGTTTCTCTTCTATATCACCTTACGTATCTTCTTTTTATCTTTCGTAATATTCTTTAATTTTTTTCCCAACACATAGAAATGTCAAAATTTTATTATTTGACAAAACTTATATTTTTGTACAATAATTTGGCATTTAATTTTATGAACTATATTAACTTTAGTGGATCTAGATAAAATAAATAATAAAAACATTTTTGGCAGTAAGCAAAATTAAAAAGTTTTAAAGATATAACACCGAAGCAGATGTCAACGAATTATTTTGTAGTATTTTATTGTTTAAGGAAAGCGAAAAATAAAATAACTATAAAAAAATTATAAAAAAGCTTTGGTAAGTGAATGTCTGGTTGGAGGTTGTACACTTTTTGTTGATGGTAGAGTAATTAAAAAAAATTGTTAAGAAATAGGGACAACAAAATAATTACGATATAAGAAATAATATAGTATGTAATACTGTACTATTTCGGATTTTTTTCTTCTAAGATTGTAGACAAATGTAAACAAAGCTAAAATTTAAATAAACAAAAAAGTGTTAATTATTCCATATTAATTGTTTATAAGCATCAATACACACTATAATAGTTGCAGATTATTGACCTGTCTTTAGAAAAATTGATAAAGAAATAAACAATTTTTTGCACATTTTAAATTGGGTCAGTACTAAGTTTTTGTTGTTGTTTACTTTTTCATGATTAGTGCCATTAGGGTATTCCTAACCTTGGATAATTTTGCAAAAGGCAAGTAAAAGTGGCGATAAGAACTTTTTTATTTACATACATACGTACATTCATGCATACATACTTACATGAAGCATAAGTATATGACATCACATTTCTTCCTTCTTATTTATTAATTTTTTGCATTTGTTTTTATATTTAGGTTAAAAGTGTAATCGAGCACATGATTTAAAAGAAAAAAAGTGGAATTTCTTCAGCTAAATTACTGCTTCAACATTTTTGTGGGCAATAATGGCCGGAGGTGCTGCATCAGTATTACGTAATAATTCCGAACAACGTAACAGTTCTTCGGCAGCTTTAAATGGAGATAATAATACTACATCATCTCCTTACTCACGCACACAGCAGCCAAATTTTATGTTAACCTCACATTCTGAGGCTCTACTACAGGGTCTCAATGCTCTAAGATGCTCGGATAAGCTATTTGATGTTACTCTAATTGTTGAGGGTAAAACGTTTAAGGTAAATATATTCCAATAAGATTAAACTAAATTTTAATACTAGCGTAGACGTTTTAATTAAAAGTCAAGATTTGGCTTATTTGCCAAATTTTAATTTTAAGCATTATCTACGCTGAAATGTCGATCTATAGATTGTTTATGAACATTTAAATACTTTTTTTCTTAAACTTATTTTTTACCATTAATATTTCCATTTTTTAATTGCAGGCCCATCGCGTAGTTTTAGCCGCATGTAGCGATTACTTTTGCGCCATGTTTACTGATGCCATGCGTGAGGCCCGACAATCGGAAATAAAATTAAATGGCGTTAATGCTCGTGGTATTGAACTGTTAATTGAATATGCCTATACTTCAAAGTTAGAATTAGATCGCAATAATATACAAGATGTACTCTCCGTTTCTACCCATGTTCAAATGAAAGCTGTCATTGAAGCCTGTTCGAATTATCTAGAATCTCAAATTGATTTAGAAAATTGTGTAGCTATAGCTGCTTTAGCTGATCTTTATGCTCTGGATGTTCTTAAACGTAAAACATATCGTTTTATTTGTGCACGTCTAGATGAATTCTCCCAAACTCCTGATCTAATCAATCTAACATGGGATCAATTGGAATATATATTATCGTGTAATTATCCCGTAGATTGTTCTGAAGAAAGAGTATTACAAATAACACTGCAATATTGTCTAGAGACAAGAATTAATAGCGAATTGGCCAGAATGTTATATAGTAAAGTTCGTTTCCACCAAATCGAAACCAATGCGTTAAATACTATACTCTCAAACGCAGAAACAGCCGAAGAAGACTCTCAGCAGTATGTGGATTTAATAAAGGCAGAGGTTATAAAACAAAATCAACTTAAAAAGCACACAAATGAAAATGAAGAAGTGATATCTTTAAGTGTCTTAACCAATTCGCGCGGTATGGAATTGGCTTTAGTTAAAATTGGAGGCTTCGAAACGAACGGGTTGACTAATCAAATAAGTTGTTACCTGCCATCGGTGGGCAAATGGGAAGATCTAACTGTGATTCCACATATAGAACAATGTAAGTTTTTTATAATGCATACATGTTTTCTCCATATAATTAATAGGCAAATGCATATTATATATCCGATATTAATTTACAAAAATATACCATTAGAAAGGTATTTGCTCATAGATGTGTATAAGCGGTAAAAATTTGATAATAATACATATTCATATATACATATTTCTGTATTTCTCATGTCTCTAAGATACTTTCTCAATTCAAAACAATGTTATTTGTTTACAAAATCAAACTAATACATAGTCTATTCTATAAAATATTACATTTTTACACATTGTTCTATTATTTTGGATATTTGAAAATAGGAATCGTAACTGTTATGGCTTTTATCATAAAAGTCAGACAGAGAATTAACTTTTCACTTTTATATTTTTCGAGCCAAAATAACACTTATTTGGCGATTAGAAAATAAATAAAATTAATGATATTTTTACTTTCTTTTTGAAATAATATAAAAGTCAAAATAAAAAAATCTCTAGAACGAAAATGGTTGCAAAAAAAAAAAAACGCTAAAATAAGAAAATTTATTTTATTTATATATATATATATATATATATATATAAATATATATATATATATATATATATATATATATATATATATATATATATATATATATATATATATATGTATGTATTATCCCCAGGTGTACAACTGAGATTAACACTGATATAATATTTGAGATAACGTCGGCAGAGGAGAGTAACAATTTTGTTTATATTATGTTAAATCTTAAATAAGAGGTACACGTATTCTAATAAATCCTATTAGAAATCATTATTTTCAATCAATCACAGAGTAAACATATTCTTCTTATTTAAGCATTTCGCACTTTTTAGCACAATTTTTATAAAAATGTTTTTTAACATCTAAAACAAACCCTAAAAGGAAACAATTTTACAAAAAAAAACATTGTTTTTTTTTTTAGTAATTTCCAAAATACACATGCACATACACAAACAAACTTTCGCATATGTGTATTTTTTTTGACAGTTCATCTTATAAGATGGTTCCCTGCAAACATTATCTCTCGAAATCGTAACTATATCGACACGCCAGGAAGTTGATATGCGTCGCTTTTACTATCGAATTCTGATCTACTTAGTAACACCGTTCGGGAAGAACTGTGCCACTAAGCGATAGTTCCTTTTGAGTAACGCTATAATTCGTATTCGTAATTTTTTGTTCTATAGAAAATTATTCTGAAAATTAGCGACTTTTGCTGCGGGCATGTCATACATAAGTCAAACTCCCACACTTTTAAAAAATGTTGTTTTAGTTATTAAGAATTTTATATAAAACTAAATTTTCTGGCCCTCAAATTGTTAACAACATATTTTTTATTTTTATAGAAAATGAAAATGTTTTCCTAAATTTATTCGCTTGCCCAGAACTAGTTGAAATATTAATAATATCTTTTAAATTATGATAAATGCTTACCTTATTTTCTTAATTTTTATTTAAAACTTATGAATTTTTTATTTCACATCAGTTTACATAAATAATTTTATTTAATGTTAATATTTTTTTACTCTAATCACTCGAAAATTTTTATTTCTACTAAGAAAAATTATATTGTTTCTGCTTGTTCTTTTTCCCATTATGAAATGTAAACAATCGCCAAAATCATGATTTTATGATAAAATTTCGAACCTAATGTGTGTTGTTTTTGTAAAGTTTTGCACATTCTACTATTAATCATCTTAGAGTGCCGAATTCGACAGATTATGTGGATTGGTAAACAACAATCTTCCAAATGCTAGAAAAGGTGTTGAAAAATAGTGTTTTCTTTTTTGGATAACTGTAACTGTTATCCAAACAACTTCTAATGGTGATTAAAGAAGTTACGTCTAGAAGATTCAATTCGTATACTAATATATTTTGTTGTTGGAAAATTGAGAGAAATCTTCTATTTCACTTCTAAGAGTGGCGAATTAGTGAGCTATTTCGAAAAAGAATTCACTAAATGCTTGCAGGATTGTGTAGAGAAATCTCATCACAATAGTCTTATAATACTAATATTAGAATTTACAGATAAAATAATTCTCTCAGAGAGCGAATTTTACACTTTCTGACACAAAAATCTTACATATTATGTACGTCTAGACGGGCTGTAAAGGTGCCCATAACATGGCAGACAAAAAAAAAACGTTATAATAATGACGTTATAAAATTAGACAACAGCCACCCAATTACCAGTACAATTATTAAAAAAGGAAGTGGAAGCAAAAATTACCGTTATATACGAAAATAATTATGAAAAACAGAAATCAGCACTATATTAGAGTTGCCAGACTTCTATGATTAAATTGTTGATAATACGTAAAAAATATATATTTAGTATACACTCAAAACTCAAAACAAAGCAAAAAATTAAATAAAACACATTAGTTCGATAAAATTATCTTTCTAAATGCTGATAATGTATGTGAGAATCTTCGGTCCTCAGAATGGTATAATTGTATTCCATATACGATAATATTTACAAGAAACGACATTGCCATAATCAAGATACATGTGCAGGACAAATTAAAGAGTGCGTTCTATTAGATTTAAAAAAAAATGATATTTATTCATTAAGTAAAAAAAATATCTGCCTCAATTGAATATATTTATTTATTTTGCAGATTACAAATTCAATATTTGATTAGCTGCAATTGTTTAACGTTTCTACTGATATTTTTTTTTAACTGTTAATAAGCGGATTGTATTTTCTGAAAAATATTGTTTACCAAAAATTAATTTTATTTACATCTAGTTTTAATTATTTTTTTCTTTTAGGCAATTATGGTACGGCGGTCTTGGGTAATGATCTATACATTGTGGGTGGTTCTTATGATGTTTGTTTAAAGGAATATATACATCCATTTGGATTTCGTTATTGTCCCACCAAAGATAAATGGAAAACTATTGCTCCTATACAGGCCGACCGTTGTCGTTTCTCTTTAAATTCCATGGGCAATAATTTTCTATATGCCGTTGGTGGAGTTTGTGAATTAAATGATATTGATGGCGATCATTATGGCAATGAAATGGCCACCTCAAATTGTGAACGTTATAATGCCAGTGTAGATCGTTGGGAATATTTGCCTGCTTTATCGGAGAATCGTAGTCAACATGCTGGTGTGGTTTTAGGTGATAAATTGTATATATCAGGTAAGTTGATAAATTTAAAAGTGTTTTTCAATAACTTTTCTTATTTTGTCCTTTCTATCTTAAAGGGGGTATCGATCGCCACATGGTCTTGGCATCTCTTTGGAGTTTTGATGCAAAAATTGAAAAATGGAACAAATTATGTCCCATGCCAACACCCAGAGCTGATCACATACTCATTGCATTCGATCAATATATCTATGCCTGTGGTGGTTGGTATGAAGATCCCTTAACGGAATCAAGAGTCTTAGCAGAAACCATAGATGTCTATGATGTGTCAACAGATACTTGGTCTACGGAAACAAAAAATCCCATGCCAAAATATTACACTGGAGTGGCAGCAGTTAAGAGGCGTATTTATTTTATTGGAGGTTTACTTTCAACAAATACCATAAATCGTGCCACTTCAGCGGTACAATGTTATGATTTAGATACAAAACAATGGTCTTTTAATGTAGAATGGGAATATCCCAAAGAAGTATGGGAGTGTACATGTGCCGCATTTTATGTACCAAGAGAACGTGACGATTTTGTTATGTCATTTTATGGCATGTAAAGAGATAGATCGATGAAATATAACAAGTAAGAAATATTATTTATAAAAAAAAAACACATAAATTATTTTGTACTTTTTATATATTTAAAAACATAAAAGAAAAAAAAAGCTAAAAAATGTAAAAGCATTTTTTTATCAATTCTAGTTCTATTTTTCTTTCTACTAAGTATTTGTAAATATATTTTAGAAATGAAAGAAAAAAATAAAAAACAATTCTTGCTGAATTTATATCTCTTACTTATAAGAAGACTTTTTTTCTCATTGAAAAATATTGAATTAAAACAAACACAAAATAGTATTTGAATCTCTATTGTAATATGTAGAAATATTAAAATTTATTTGCAGAAATATTAAAATTTAGTTCTTCTTTACCTATTCATATTATTTTTTAAAAATGTTTAAAACTAAGTTTCTTTATTCATATTTAAATATACATATTATTTTTTATATAATTTTTTATACTAACAAAAAAATTGAATTTATTTTTTAACTTTAATACTTATTATTGTTTTGTATCATTACTTATTGTTTTTATGATTAATATTTTACTTTTATTTGCAAAATTTCTGAAATATTTTAACAATCTTATCGTTATATGTATTAAAATATATAAACATTTCTTTTTTTACTTTTTATATGTTGGAAATAATCCGTAGTATTCCGAATAAAATATTTTGTATTCAATATTTTATATAAAACTTTATTTAACCAGAACGAATGTGTCAAGTGAAAATTATAAAAACGAATGAAAAAATATTTGAAAGTAAAAACTTATTTTACAAAATATTTTTCAATGTAGACTAGATATATTCATGTTGATAAAGAAGTATATTTTAGAAAGTTTTATTTCCAACACTCCTCCTCAACATGGATATTCCTTTACAAATTAAATTATTTTAAATTTAACAAATTAACAAAATTAACATGTTTAGCCTTTGGTAAATTCTTTGTGAATATATCAGCAATCATATCATCGGTTGGACAGTATTTCAATTCCACCTCTTTGGATTCAACGACATCTCTTATATGGTGATACTTAATGTCAATGTGTTTACTTCTATTATGGTATACGGGGTTTACTGCCAATTTCATAGCACCTTGATTGTCGACATTTAAAATTACGCTTTCATCATTCCAAAAACCAAGCTCTTGCAATAATCTTCTTAGATACACTGCTTCCTTTGCTGCATTAGATATTGACATATATTCTGCTTCTGTGCTGCTGAGTGCTGTTGTAGTCTGTTTCTTTGATTCCCATGAGATTAGGTTTTTACCAAGATAAAATGCATATCCAGAATAAGATTTCCTATCTATTGTACAACCACCCCAATCAGCATCTGCATAGCCAACAAGATTCTTGCTGCCACTGGAAAATATTAATTTTAAGTTTTTCGTACCTTTTAAGTAACGTATAATATTCTTTGCTGCTGCCCAATGCTCAACATGTGGATCGGAATTTCGTTGTGCCAATTTAGAAACAGAGTGTATAATATCAGGTCTTGTTGTTAACGCTAAGTATAACAAAGCTCCAATCAATGATTGATATGTAGTTGGATCTACTTTTTCACAATTATTTGTACATTTTATTTGAAATCCAGGAGTTAATGGTATTGATGATGGTTTACAATTCTCCATGCCATATTCCTGTAATATTTCATTGATGTAAACTTCTTGGCTTAATTTGATTTCACCAGTTTCTCCATCACGCTGTACTTCCATCCCTAAAAAATGTTCCATTAATCCTTTGTCAGTTATTTCAAATTCACTAGCAATTATCGATTTCATTTTAATTATTTCAGTTTTATCTTTACAGCCAATAATGATGTCATCAACATAAATAGCAATTATAATTAAATGTTGATTGATTATCATTTTATACAAACATGATTCATTTTTACATCTTTCGAATCCTATCTTACATAGCACGTCATTTAATTTTGCATTCCATTCCCTTCCCGCTTGTTTCAGGCCATAGAGTGATTTGTGAAGTCGCAACACCTTTTTTGGACAGGACGCATCTATAAATCCTTCGGGTTGTTGAATATATATTTCTTCTTGTAGATCGCCATTTAAATATGCTGTAACAACATCCAGTTGGTGTAAATGCATTTTATGTATCACAGCTAACGCCAATATCATACGAATTGTTGCATAACGGACTACAGGTGAAAAAGTTTCCCTATAGTTAACACCATACTTCTGACTGCAACCTCTCGCAACCAATCGTGCTTTATGCCGAATAATCTCACCTTTTTGATTTTTCTTTAATGCATAAACCCACTTACATTTTATTGGTTTATGTCCATTTGGAAGATCTGCGAATGACCACGTACCTTTTTGTTGTAATGATGACATTTCTTTTACCATTGCTTCTTGCCACTTTTCACAACTTTTACTAGATAATGCTTCTTGATACGTTTTAGGTGGTTCTTGATTCTCCACCACATTATTTAGTAAATTTAAAACTTTTCTTGGTCTGCCAGGTTTGCCAGTTCTAACGGTTTTTGGTCTACCAGGACCACGGGAAACATTTGAAACTTCTTCAGGAAAATCTTCTGTAGGGGAAGTAAAGCCATTGAAATCTTCCATGTCAAAAAAATCTTCTGAAATTGTTTCATTATCATTTTCGGAAATAATTTCTGCTTCATCCTCTTCTGTTAATGTTGTGTCTGCATGATTTTCTTCATCTTGTTGTTCGCTTTTATCAATAAGATCATTAAAATTTATAAATTCCATACTTGAATTATTTTCCTCTGATCCTGATAAACTATTTTCATCAAATAACACATCACGACGCTCGATTACCACATTTGTGTCTTTGTTATATAATCTATATGCTTTAGACACAAGTGAATAGCCAACCATTACCAATATTGAACCTTTTTTATCAAATTTGCCTTTTCGTTTTACATTTAAAGTTACAGCAGTTGAACCGAATACTTTCAGATGCTTCACGTTTGGTTTTTTACCAGTCCAAACTTCATGAGGAGTTTTGTTACCCAGAATTTTAGATGGACATCTGTTTCGCAAGTAAGCTGCTGTTGATATAGCCTCTGCCCACAATTTGTGATCAAGTCCGGAATCTGTAAGCAAGCATCGTGCCATTTCTACCAAGGTTCGGTTGTATCTTTCCGCTACTCCATTCTGATGTGGTGTGTAAGGGACTGTAAGCTGGCGTTGAATACCACATTCTTCGATAAATTTATTAAATTGTTTGTTAACGTATTCTCCACCATTGTCACTTCGAAGGGCTTTGATTTTTCGACCAGTTTGGTTCTCTACCATGCTTTTAAATATTTTAAATTTTTCAAATACTTCACTTTTTCTTTTTAGGAAGTATATCCAAATTCTTCTAGATTTGTCGTCTATGAAAGATAAAAAATATTTCGACCCTCCTAGGGACTCCACATTCATTGGACCACACAAGTCCGTATGAATTAAATCAAGGACTTCTTCTGATTTACTCTCAGATTGTTTTGGGAATGTTGTTCTATGAATCTTACTCATCATACAAGTTTTACATTGTTCTTGAAATTTACTATTTAAATTCATTCCATTTACCATTTCTTTATTGTATAAATCCTTTAAGCTTTGATAATTGAGGTGGCCAAATCGTCTATGCCATATTTGATTACTGTTACTTATAGCATTCAATTGTTCTTTGGGTTCTTCTGTTTCAAATACAAACAAATTATTTTCACCTTTAGCATGTATAAGTAATTTCTTGTCTTCATCCATGAGGAAAGCTCCCTTTTTATTAAATTTTATTGTTCCTCCATATTGAACAACCTTGCTAACTGACACAAAATTTCCTTGTAAATCTGGGGAATACAATACATCTTTAAATTTAATAGATTTTCCATTAATAGTTAATGTAACAACACCTTTTCCCTTTGCAGATACAGATTTTTTATCTGCCAATATAATAATATCATTACTATCTTCAAATGTTGTAAATAACTTACGGTTGGAACACATGTGACTTGTGGCACCACTATCTATATACCATGACGATGATTTTCTATGTTCATTTGTTACCATTGCAATTAACGAAAATGATTTCTCTTCTGTTTTCAATCTACATTTGTTGGCATAGTGACCTTTTTTTTCCACAAACATAACAATTACCTTTAAAATTTTTGGTGTTTGATGCGTTTTTGTTGTTTTTGTTTTTATTAAATTTTTCCTTTTTTATAGCTCCGAAAGCTTGCTGTGTACTTGATCCTTCTAGCTCTTGATTATTTCTACGTTCAGCTTCTTCCAAAAGTTTAAGTTTTGTGATAGATAGCGAAGGCAATGCGTCTCTCGTCTCTATAATCATTACAAAATTTTCATAATCCTTTGGAAGACTTGAGAGAAGGATTATAACGAGTAATTCATCTTGCAATTGAATACCAACTTCATTTAGTTTTTCAGCAATATCGGAAAATGTATTCAAATACTCCACCATGTTGTTGCTATCCTTCATATTTAAACTTAAAAGTCTCTTATATAAACTTACTTTTTGTACAGGACCATTAGGTTTATATATCTCCTTTAGTTTCTTCCAGGCTTCATGAGATGTTGCACAATTCTTGATGTAATTGATTTGGGAAGATTTAATACTTAACATTATTGTTGCTAATGCCTTCTCATCGTTAATGTCCCATTCTAACTGTTTACTGGTATCCCACGTTGGAATTTTCTTTTCATCACCATTTACATACCGCCAATATCCACTATGAATGAGCACACTCTTGATTTGAACACTCCAGATTTCAAAATTCTTTTCATCCAATTTTTCAATTTGATAAAGGGATGAAGTTGCCATCTTGTGTTATGTTGATTCGCTATATATCTTATTTCTTGATCTGTATAATTATCTTGATTTGTATAATTATCACTACACCTTTCTTATTTTTTTACCCATACGCTCTGGGCCCATAACCTGTTGGAAATAATCCGTAGTATTCCGAATAAAATATTTTGTATTCAATATTTTATATAAAACTTTATTTAACCAGAACGAATGTGTCAAGTGAAAATTATAAAAACGAATGAAAAAATATTTGAAAGTAAAAACTTATTTTACAAAATATTTTTCAATGTAGACTAGATATATTCATGTTGATAAAGAAGTATATTTTAGAAAGTTTTATTTCCAACATTATATTTATGGCAGGGCCATTTTCAAAACGAAAATATGCATGTAAAAGTAAACATTTATTACAATACATTTAATTATATGGAAAAAGCAATTTAGAATTTGTATTGAATATATAAATATTTGTTTTTATTGTGAAATTAAACATTTTCCCCAAATATTTCAATGAATTAGAAATTTGATCTTTAAATAAATACAGTGAATTATTAACAATTTATAAATGAAAATGGGTTTTATTGAAAATGTATTTTTAGGCATTTAAAAATTTGTTAAAAATAGCATAGATTTAAAAAAATGTACAATAATTAAATAGAATTTTATAAACTAACAATTTAAAGAAAGACCAGATTTTTAAAATGATATAAATTAATAAAAAAGTAAACATTTTTAAAATGTACTATTTTTTTTAATAACAAATTTTCAATAACAAGTTCAGTTTTCAAAAATGGTCCAATTTTGAACTAATTTGAACAACATACCAATTTAAAAAATTTGCAAAAATAGTACCAAAATTAAATTAGCGCTTTAAAAAATATACCAATTTAAAAAAGGAATTACATTTTCAAAAGAGCAAAAATTTCAATATGTTAATTTTTTTCAAAAATTTTAATAACTATTTTTCAATAACAAGTTCAATTTTCAAATAATTTTCAAAGATTACTCAAACGAAAAATAAATTTTTAATGTACCAATTACAAAATATTAACTAAATTTTCCAAAAAAAAATTTAAAACTTTTTCAAAATGTACACATTTTTCAAAATGTACACATAGTTGCAATTTTCAGAAAAAAATTTAATTTTTGAGAAAAAGTACAACTAATAAAAAAAAAAAAAAAAAAATAATCATAAGTTCAATTTTTAAAATGTTTTATATAAAAACAACAATTTTTTAAAAATATTCCAAAATTAAATATTTTTTTATTTAAAATTTCAAACAAATTTTTAATTTTCCAAGAAAAAAGTTCAACTTTCAAAAATATCTATTTAAAAAAAAAAATTAACAATTTTCAAAAATAGTGCCGTTTTCAAAATTAAATACCTTATTTATTTCAAATTTTCCAAAAAGTATTAAAATTAGATACCAATTTTCAAAGAAGCACCAATTAAAAAAAGATATAATTTTCAAAAAAAAGACACATTTTCAAAACGTTATATTTAAAAAAATTAAAATTTTCTAAATAGTTTTGATTTGCAAGAAAAAAAAATTAACAAAATTAAAATAAATTTTCCCAAAAAAAGATATACATTTTCAAAATGTACACATTTTCAGAAAAGTACTAATTTTTATATCGTTTTCTTTTCTGAAGAAATATATTTCCTTGTTACTAAAGTGTAAAATAAAATATACAAATACAGAATAATGCGTTCATACTAACATCTTCATGATTTTATGCACTTTATATGGGAGCTATGGTAAATTATGGACGGATTCTCATAAAATTTGGCAATGTTGTTTCTACTTACATAAAACTTATTTGTGACGAATATTAATTTGATACTAACATTTGTATGGGATTTATACGCAGTGATTTTCGGAAGAGAGGCTTATATGGGAGCTATGGTCAATTGAGGACCGATCTTTGTAAAATTTGGTACATAGATTGATACTTGCACAGAACTTCTTTCTTATTTTTTAATGAATTTTTGAGTGTTTAAACTCTATTCCTGGGGGGCATTTGTATGGGGGCTAGGTGAAATAATGTACCAATCACAACTAATTTCCTTGCTTTGTCCTTGTATCATAAAAGTCTCACGTGCCAAATTTCATTGAATTATCTTTAAATTGCGACCTGTACTTTGAGCACAAGATTTACATGAACAGCCAGCCAGACGGACGGACATCGTTAAATCGATTTAAAAAGATGACTATCATCGATATATATAACTCTTTCTATGCGTTGTGTAGTTGTGCGTGGTGTAGGGTATAATAAATTTAGTTATTTTATGTACACCTGCAGAAAAATCGTACACATGCTTGTTGAAAAGGATACCATTCAGTGTCAATAGTGAATCAGCACCGTATGTGTTTAAATTCAACTCTATGTGTTCAAATCATTACCCCAGGTCTACAACTGAGATTAACGCTGATATAATATGTGAGATAACGCCGACAGAGGAGAGTAAACATTTTGTTTATATTATGTTAAATCTTAAATAAGGGGTACACGTATTCTAATAAATCCTATAAGATATTATTATTTTCAATCAGTTACAGAGTAAACATGTCCTTTTTATTTAAGCAATTCGCACTTTTTTAACACAATTTTTATAAAAATGATTTTTAACATTTAAAACAAACACTAAAAGGAAGCAATTTGGCAAAATAACATTGTTTTTCAATAATTTCCAAAATACACATGCACACACACAAGCAAACTTTCGTGTATGTGTATTTTTTTGACAGTTCATCTTATAAGATGGTTGTGTAGAGAAATCTCATCACAACAGTCTCATAATACATCTTATAATACTAATATTTGAATCTACACGTGAAATAATTCTCTCAGAGAGCTAATTTGACACTCTCTGACACAAAAATCTTACATATTATGTTACGTTTAGACGGGCTGTTAACGAAAATTGATACCTTATTCGCATCAAGTTGACACAAGTTCAGTATCGAATTATTAAATTGTATTACTTTTCTATTTTGTGTATTTAAAATTTGTAAACGAACAGTATCAAAAAGTCTAATTTTTTCCTGGTTTAAAATTAAATAATGCTTCTCAACCGTTCTCAATGCTTCTAGACCTTTCTGTTTATGTTAACAGCATTTAACCTAGTATCTACATTAGGCAAATTTATATCAAAACAAACGTCAAAATCAGTGCGAATATATACAAGGTAACCTTAGTTAAACAGTTGATTATTATTATGGTTGTTACAGTTGTCAAACTGCATATATAAAAAACAATAATGAATACGCCATATTGTTGTTTTTGTGCAACTGTTTCCACCATCCACAAATTCGCGTAAGTTTGACGTTTGTCTTGATAAAAAAAATCTCTAATGTAGACACTATGTAACATATCTGTAGAAATTATTAACCTAGAGTCTACATTAGGCAAATTTTTATCAAAACAAACGTCAAAATCAGTGCGAATATATACAAGGTAATCTTAGTTAAACAGCTGATTATTATTTTGGTTGTTACTGTTGCCAAACTGCATATATAAAAAACAATAATGAATACACCATATTGTCGTTTTTGTTCAACTGTTGCCACCTTCCTCAAATTTGCGTTAAGTTTGACGTTTGTCTTGATAAAAAATTGTCTAATGTAGACACTATGTAAGCAACTAATAATGTAGAAAAGTTGTAAAAATTAGTTTAAAAATCTGACATGTCACATATAGAGTGAGCTAGTACAGTTGTTTAAAATGGTAGCAGTACCGGAAAAGATTAGTTGTTTGTAATATGACATGTAGATGGCGGACAGAATTTTGATGGGAAAATTAAAAAACGTTAATTTTAAAGCGTTTTCTTAGTGGAAAGTAAAACAATTTAAATTTTTAAGTAAAAATCACCACAAATTAATATTATAAAAACAAATAATTTATATAAGAAGATTATTAAAAGCAAAAGAAAATTGTAAAATTAAAAATAAATAAAATAGTCACAAACGTCGATTTAATAAAAAAAAATCTAATTATAAACTGTAACTAAACAAACTGCTAATTAAAAAACTACTTTGGAGTAGATTAAAAAATTATAAAATCTGGGGTCCTTTTTAACTTTATGTAAAAAATTATGCACCTCATCATCCAAACTTAGGTTTTATAAAATATTTACTACTATACCTGGGTGTATCTCAATCTTGATAAAAATGCAAAATACAAAGAAATTTTGAGTACGGGAACGCTTTCCTGTAAATTCTAACTAACTGGAACGTTTGTTATATTGCCTATTAAATAACAATTTAGCTCTAGTTTGTTTGAAATATATTTTTATTAATTATATTGTTTATATATTTATTATAACTTTTTATTATGGCGTACACTTAGAAGATTAATTTTATAAAATAAAACATCATTTTGAATGTACATGATTTTAATATTTTCAAAAAAGAAACTTTCATTACAATGAGTTTTATTTTATAAAATAACTACTTTTTAATATCATTTTATAACTTTTGCAATTCAACACTTTTTTATTTTCATACATTTATATATATTTTTATTTTTTATTAAATGTCTTTATTTAAAAATTATTTAATTTTTATTATTTTTTATTTTTTATATTTTTATGCAAAAGAATATTGTATGACAATTATAAGAACATACAAATTACAATTATAAAGTAAAAGAGGAGTCTTCTACAAGGTTTTCTTTTGTATTTAATATTTTTTATAGTTTACGCTATTTTAAGCCAATTTTGCGTATTAAAATGATAAATTAAAACAGTTTTTTTTGTACGTTACGCAATAAAGTTGCTGAATTGTTTAAAAAAAAGCTTTTGATAACAAAAACAAAATAAGAATTGCTATTTGTTTATTAACTAGCACATAATAAAACGAAACACATTTTGGTTTTTAATTTAACTTAATTGAAAACTTAAACTATACATTAATTTCGTTTCGTTTTAATAACGTAAATAAAAATAACAAAATAATAAATTTTAAGTATAAAAAAAAAACATGACACTTGTTTAAAAATAAATAACTGGTCAATATTTTTAATTTCATTTTTTAAGGATTTGTTCGTTCGTTTTGTTTCTTTTTTTAATATTGTTTTAAAGGAAAGTTAAATATCACATATATTTCGTAAATAAAAAAGAAATTAAAATAAAACAAAATAATTGTAAATATTTAAGAAAACAAAGTTAATTTGTTTAAATTTGATTTTTTTATAATAATTAGGTTTCGTTTTTTACGTTTTGTGGTATAAAAACAAGGACTAGCTTCGTTTTGGTTGTTTGCTTTACTAACTTAAAAAATAAAACAATTATATAAAAAAATGTCGTTACTTAAATTAAATTAAAACAAAGGTTTTATATAAATATTCTAAATTATAAATATATGTGCGCTAAAGCAAAGAAATGTCTACAAATTTTTATTTTTTGTTTTTGAAAGCTAAAATCTATTGATTTTTAATTTGTATAAATATTAGAATAAATATTTTGCCAATGATTTTGTTAAAAAAAAATGCAAAACATTCTTTGTTTTTTTCGAATTAAAATAAATTAGATAATTAATTAAATGCCTTCTTCCCTTTCATTTTAAAAAGCTTTTAGTTAAATTTATTTTTTTTTCTTAGTTTAAGCCAATAAAAGTTCTTCATGCAAGCCTTCGGAATCTAAAGATTTATTTGATTTAAACATATAATTAGAATCTCCTCCTTGGCTGGAGTTTTGGGATTTGTTGCTAAATGTCATATTATAAATATCATCAAGATCTTGACTGCGTCTAAAACTAAAAGAAAACATAATTTATTTCCAAAAGAGTTTAAGAATTTACTATTAAACTTCAAATACCTGCTCACTGGACGACTGTATGTAGAATTGGCGGGACTAGCGGGATTATTACTATTATTACTGTCATTATCTTCGCTTTCTTTATTATTGTTATTTGTATTATAGAGATCGCAGTTGTCTAAATATTCACCACGCAAGTAATTGTCTAAATCGTGTTCCTCTTCTTCCACATCGTTATAGCTTTCGTTATTGTCTTCATGCTGTTGTGACTCCACCATGCACAACCACTGAGAGTTGTGATTACGAAATTTTTCCAACTGAATATATACAAAATATTAAATTTAAAATATTTAAAATATAAAAAAAATATATATATATTTTTTTCACCTTTATACGTTTGGCCCATTCTGTATCGCTTATGGCTATGATATCCAAACAATAATCACACACTTTACGTATCTCGGCATTTTTATCATGCATTAAGTCAATAAGATATGCTGGTGATTCGGTCTCTTTAATCATATATTCACGAGTACTTTCATGTCTTAATATTTGCTGAAAAACGAATATAATTTGTAAAACTATTTCATCATCTTCCTGTTTGGCTTTTAAAAGTTCAATTAAAGAAAGTACTACATTGGCGCGACAAAATAGCAGAGCACACAATTCATCATGCGCACAAGTACCCAAATAGACTATAGTATCCAAAACGAGATCATCTAATTTCGAGCCAGGTATTAGAATATTTCTTATCCAGGGTATTAATTGGAAATTTTGTAAAATTTGTGAATAGTCTAAATCGTTTAGCGATAGATTACCCAAAATGCCCAAGCATTCAACCATAAAGGATTCATCATCACAAATGGTTAGAATGCGCGCCAAATCGCCTACATAATCAATGAACAAAGGCTGTAGGGATTCGTGTAGTGAAAGATTGCGCAAAAGTTTCATGAGTAGAGAGTCTTGATATTTAAAAGCACGATCCATTAAACTATGCAAACGATTTCCTTCGACCATAATTTGAGCATTACGACGATTGAGTGAGAGATTAATGCACAAGGCGATTAGATCCAAATCAACTTTTGAATTGAGATTTAAAATAATAGCATCCGTGGCCATTTGAACGCATTCGGTGTGGGTAAACATGGCTTTAACCTAGGAAATGAAAAAATCATTTAAAATATTAATATATTTAAAATTTCTCTTAAAACTCACCTTATCATCCAAACTCATGTGATACAAAATTTTTACCACAATGCCATGATGTTTTTCATCATTGATAAACATTACCAGCATAGGCAAATAACCGGCCAATATCATTTTCTTACGTATTTGTCCATCAAAAGATAAATTAAATACCAACTTTAAGGTAACTTGCACAAGATCAGTATGACCACTTTGGAAGAGTCTGGGTAATTTTGACACAATATTTAATTCACTCATATCATCCTTGTTATCGCCCACTATGGATAATTTCTTCAAAAATGTTGCAACCAACATGAGTAGATCAATATTTTGACGATCTAAAGCTTTAACCAACATTTTAACAATATTTTTGCGACGCATTTTCTCTTCGAGTTTAACATTTTCTGCCATATTGAGTAGCAAATAGAAAGCCACCCTTAAAAGTTGCTCTTGTTTTTTAGCAAAAAGTTTCAATTGTTTATTGAGACGATCGATTTCTTCCTTTTTAACTTTGGGATCATTATGATCGAGAGCCTCATTACTGGTGGCTTTCATATCGCCATTTGTAGAGATACCTGAGTCGGGTGTTTGAGCTCCCGCCGAAAGAGCCTCATGATAGCTGCTATTTAAAATTTGACTTTTCATAAGAGATGAAGACATGGAACTATGAAAACTGGACCAATTACCCGATTTGGGACGTTGTTTTAATTCGGGTATACGGCGTCGAGGTGGTTCCATCTGTAAGAAAAATATTAGGTTTAATTTTTGTTTAAAAGGAAAAGTTTATGGGCACTAACCTCTTTGGGTTTTTCTTCATTCATGAGATCTAAAAAATCATCATTGCTATTGTTTAATTTCTCCTTGCTGGCTTTGGCAGATAAGGGTGCCGAACCCCCTGGGTTTTTACGAATATCCAATTCATTACGCATACTCTCGTAACGACGTAATTCGTAATCGATAACATCCATGCACAAAGAACCAATCTGAAATCAAGAAGCATTAAAAATTCATATTTAAAAATTAACATTAAAAACTAATGGCCTGCCCAACGAAGTCTAAGCAAGTGAGTCGGAAAAAATTTTATAAAAACTGGCCGGCAAAGAAATTCTCCCACAAACAAAAATAGGAAGACTAAATGAAATTTGAAGTGTTAAATAGGAATTTACTTTCAGTTTTTTCAATTATGACCTGATTTTTTTATGGCTATATATAAATAAATCTATATCAATATTATAAAATTAAGTGTGTGTTTGTTTGTGTCAGTCACGCCTAAACTTCTGAACCGATTTTAATGAAATTTTAAATATAGATGAATTTTAAGGTGGCAGGAACTTTATATAAATTAATTTCATATTACTGAAAATACTTTTTTTTGTTACTCCTAGCCCATACATAGATATTTTTATGTTGAAAATTGTCAAATTCTTCCTCTCTCTTTAAAATGTTACGTGTGAACCAATAAGAACTCTATTGCGCAATCTATTTCGCAATAAATGTTTAAACACAAAGCTGAGCAATAATGTTTTTTATAAAAAAAAAGTCCAAAATGAATAAAAAATAAAAACGAAAAACGTTAAAATTTTCGGTAGAAAAAGACAAATTAAAATTTAATTTTCTCCACCCGTTAATATAAAGTTGGAAGTAAAAATTTGTTCCCGCTATTCTGACGAAGTTACTTCTTATGTTAGGAAATAGAAATCTTTTCGTGTAGAATTAATAACTGGACAAAGCTGTATTTTTCTTCTTCTTAAATTTTTTATTAAACTTTTAGATTTCATGCAACACAGAGACATTCAGCTAGTAAATAAATCGGATAAACCGTTCTCGAGTTATGGTGAAATATAGAGGAACTTCGGCAAATATGGACTACAATTTTAATAATTTAAGAATGTCTCCACATTATAGAATGAAAATCAAAAAGAAAAAAAACTTGTATTCGTAAACTTACAAATAAGTTGCCTAAATGTCTTTGAATTTACAAATTTGTACATTAAACGAGTTATTCGGCTGTGCCGAATGTTTTATTTACGCCTTAAAGTATGCTTTCACATTTTCACATTTATACTTACAAAAATAATCTAAATTTTTTCCAAACTACAAAAATGTAAACACAGAATTAAACTATCATAGCAAGCGTTGTTTCCTTAAAAAAACAACAACAACACTAATAGCTTCTAATGGCTACTAACAATGTTGCCATATAGGGGATTTGTCCCCAAATTGGGGATTTAAACTTTCATTTGGGGATGGATTTGGAAATTTTCGTAAAATATTGTGATTCTTTATTAAATTACACATTTATTCCATTTTCAATAAATTTTAATTTTTAAAGAAAAACTTCGATATGTTTTAAGTTTTATAGATAATTGCGATGAATTTAATATGTAAACATTTTTTTTTAAATATTCTATTTATAAAATTTTGCTGATAGTTTTCTTTTTAATGGAAATTTTCAATGAATTTTCTATTTACATATATATATATATATATATATATATATATATATATATATATATATATATATATATATTGTCGAATTGTTTTTTATTTAGTGAAAATATCGGATTTATTTCTATGTATAGAAAATATTAAATTATTATTTGTTGTTTATATGCCGTTTACATCAAACGAAAACTAGTAGTTTTTGGCTTCATTCGTTTTTTTTTTTTTTTTGATGAAAAACTACATTATTTCGTTGATTTTTCCTTATAAATAAAAAACAAATTTCATTAATTATTTTCGAAAAACAAATAAAAAATACCAAAATAATGAATTATCTATGAAACAATCTGTTTAATTCATTTCATAACATTAAGCTCTCATAACTTTCGGTAAATTTTTAATTTACATATTTTATTTTTATACGAAATTTTTGATAAAATTTCTTTTATGGAGAAATGTTTTTAACATTTAATTTTTAATAAAAAATTTTCGAAAAATTATCTTTTTTTAGGAAATTTTCGATAAATGTTTTTATTATAGAAAGTTTTCATTAAATGTCCCTTTTTATGAATTTTTGACAAATTTCCTTTTTATATGAAATTATTGATAAATTTTATTTTATTGGGAAATTTTCTTTTTATAGGAAATATTAGATATTTTTTGTTAAATCTTTTTATAGAAAATTTATTTTAAAAATAATGTTCGTTAAATTTCTCTTCATAAAACGTTTTTAATGATTATTAGCTATTTATAGAAAATGCTCAATACATTTTCAATTTAATAAACTTAATCTGATATTAAAACATTTTGAGGACAAAATTGGTAATTTATATTATAAAATGGAGATTTTTAGTTTTGGGTTTGGGGACACGAGGCACAATTTTTCTGGCAACACTGACTATTAAATTAAGTTTGTATATACATACATGCTTATACAAAAACAACAACACTGAGTCATTGCAATGTTTCTATTTCCAACTAAAAAAAGTTACTGTGTGTATGTATATACAATAAACAACTACTGCTTGCTTACACAAAAAACAACACTGAAAGTCATTGCAGTGCTGTTTCATATGTTTGTGTGTGTGTGTAAATTTTTAATATTTTTTCAGATTTTTGACTATACTAGATTGTTTTTGGACCGATATTCTGAAGCTTATATAAAAGCTTCACAAAGTCCAAAAATGCGTTTTGTTCATTTCTTAAGCAAAAATATTTCAAAAAAATATTTCGAATTTTCTGTGCAATAACGAAGTCGTTAGCTTATATAGGGACTCAGAAAAGTCGAAAATAAATACGTTTTTAGGGGCCTTTTCGGTTTTTTGATGATATCTCGGCCATTAATGGAACGATTTTTACTAGTGTCATTCTAAAGAATATTCCCTATAATTTGATATATAAAACATATATATCCGATAACTGGGACTTTTTAAAACGGTGATTTCAACAGACAGACGGACGTCGTTATATCGACTTCCCTATCAATGAGGATCCTGAAAATATATGCTTGTCTTAAATGAATATTGCAGAAATTATAAACGGAATGACAAACTTATATATCGTCATCTAAAATGCAAAAGGCTTTAACCGCACTTTTTAAGTTTTTACAGCAGAAGCAAAAAACATTATGAAAATGCAAAAAGCTATAACCATAATTATTAAGTTTTTGCTTTAAAATTAAGCAATTAATTAAAATTTTTTAATCGTTAACTTAAAGCAAAAATAGATAAAACATAAAATACTTTTCAAACCATTTTTTTCTTGAATGAAATTGACTTGGAATGTCTTTTGTTAATATTCATGTAATTTTTGAAGTATGAATATGAAATTTTTTTTATAGATGAAGTTTGGGTCAGTACATTATAATCCAGGAAAAACCAACATTTGATTGTTCAGTTTAACTTGTCCACAAATTCATGTAGTTATTTTTTGACTCTAGGGGTACTCAAAAATATGTACCTAAACGAAAACAAAAATAAAAAAAAAAACAAAAAAATTTTGCCGGTAGTGAGACTTGAACTTGGACACACACTAACCATTCGTTTTTACTGACTAACGTCTTACTCAGTACACCATCTCGCACATAGCATCCTAAGCGACAAAAACTCTATTTAGTTTAAAATATCTTTTTAGACATTTTGTTATAAAAAACTAACAGCTTCAGAATGGGGTTGAACCAACAACCTTCTGGTTGTTAATTCGGCGCTCTAGCCAAATCATCCACGTGATTGCAGTATTACTGCGCTATTATACTATTGAGTACTTATTAATGTAATACAGAGTAGGCAAATAATAATGACGCCTCATTACCAAGAAACTACTTTAATAAATAGTTGTTATTACCGAAAACCAAAAAGTTTTTGCTGGGTTGTTTCTGTTTACTAACTAAATTTAAATATCCAATAATTGTAGATGATCCATTATATAAGATCCATTATATAAGATCACCGAACATTAAAATTTGTTACGTAATTATTCGTAAAATTGTGTCCACTTTCAATACAAATAACAATCCGGAAATACCTATTATAGAATAACACTATACCGAAAAGTATACAAATTGACAAATTGTCTACAAAAACTAGTGCTATATATATATTGCTAGTATAGGGTAAATCGATCATCCAACCAGTGCTACTCTACCTGCTTTAGTTTCTCTAAAAATTATCTGGTTCCCAAAAAATGACGCATATTTCACATTTCCCGAAGTTCTTCTACTTGTGTAACCAACTCATTAATGGGAAAATATTATTCGCAGACTTTTACTTATCAAGTCAAATTCTTTTTAGTCAACCTATTTTTTAAAGGAAGAAAACACATCTTTTTTTGCCAACCAGTATAATTTGAAAACTTGGTATTTTTTACACTATTTTTTTCCTTCGTTGCACTTTCAATTCAAAAATTTAAATAGTTTTAGTTTGATTTAAGCCTTTTAAATTTCAAAACATCTCTTACCTTATATTGAACTATAACTGAATGAAATTTCGTATAGGTGGAAAAACAAAAGAATATATAGATAATATTTGTAGATAAATCTAAACTTTTGCGCCAATCTTCTCGTAATACACGCGACAATGCACTTAAACAAGATTCTGAAAAGAAAACAAAAAAATTTTCTCAAATTTTTTAAAAAATAATTAAAAAAAACATTTCCTAAAACCCACCATTTTTTTCTAATTCTTCTAAATTATCAGGATTACGTGCTACTTGTAAGATCATGGCCGAGCCTCGTATGCGTTCGCTTAAATCTTCATACAATAACTCAACGTATTCGTCTATATGATTTATTGAAACATCTGAGGAATCTGATGATTTTGAATGTGTTGAAGATGACATACTAGATGACATTGAAGTTTGAGGTCGTGCCGAGGCACGATGTGAAGCTATAGCCGAACGATGATGACCCATATTGTTGTCGTGTGTATCTAGTTAAATAATATATAATTAATAATATTTTCTTTATTATGGTTTGTGTATAAAATATTTTTACCTATTCCTGCATTATCTTTACGATTTTTTAAATAAAATATTATTTGTTCTACATCGGCCAATTGTGATTTATGTATTAAATCGCATTTATCCACTACTTCACGTGCTAGTGCTGCGGGATCTGTTTTAGCGTTTAAAGAACGTAGTCGTATAATTTTCTGACAGTTCTGTAATTAGAAAAAAGTGGAAAAAAAATCAATAATTAGTTAAATATTTAAAGGTCAAGACCATAAACTTATTACTTAGAACATTTACTTGCATGTTAATAAAAAGAAATAAAAAATACGAGGTTGGTTAGGGAAAAGGTGTTTTCAAGAAAACAAAAACACAAACATTTTGTTGTGTTGTGGATATCATGTCATTTGTTAAGTATGACGTTTAAACACTTTATATCCTACAGCAAGAACTAATGATTTTGATAGTTTTTTGAAAAATGGTACTTTTTTGAAGATTGGTAAATTTTTTAAAACTGGTCTTTGTTTCAAATTTTAATTTTAAATTTTTTGAAAAGTGGTACTTTTTCATTCTTTTTCAAAATTAGAATTTTTTAGTTTTGCTACTTTCAGTTGAAAGTTTATGTACTCAGAAAAGTGTTTTTTTTTGGGAATTGTTAGTTTTTCTGGAATTTTATATTTCTTCATAATCGGTATTTGTATCTGAAATTGGAATTTTTTGCATGGTTTTTAACTTTTTTGAAATATGTTACATTTTTTTTTTAAATTGATTTGGAACTTGGAACTTTTGTTCCAAATGTGTACTTTAAAAAATTTTACTTTTGTTTTAAAATTGGTACTTTTTGCAAAAAAAAAAAAACATTTCTTTTTAATTGTATTTCCTAGGGAAAATGAGACTATTTTAAAAATTGTTCCTTTTTTAATGGTATTTTTTTAATTTAAATTTTTTTTATTTGTTTTTGCTCATAACTCAGCCATTTATAGTCGGTCCAGACCGACTATATGATACCCTATACCATTGTATACGAGCATAAAAATTAGGGAAGGCGACTTATATTATACCTGTGCCCAATTTTACTATATGTAAAATAACATCTAGATGATTTTATGCACTTTAATGCGATTCCTGGAAATGGGTTTTATATGAGAGCTATGGTAAATTATGGACTTGATACTAACATTCGTATGAAATTTATGCACGTTAAAGTGATCTTCAGAAGAGGAGCTTATATGGGAGCTTTGGTCAATTGTGGACGGATCTTCATAAAATTTGGTACAAAGATTAATACTTATACAGAACCAAATTTCATTTAAAATATTCTTATTTTAAGGCATTTTTAAGTGTTTAAACTCTATTCCGGGGGGACATTTATATGGGGGCTAGGTGAAATAATGGACCGATCACAACTAATTTCAATAGGCTTCGAACTTGTATCCCCACGTGCCAAAGTTCATTGAATAATCTTTAAAATTGCCTCCTGTACTTTGGGCACAAGGTTTACATGGACATCCAGCTAGCCAGTCGGACGGACATCGTTAGATCGATTTAAAAAGTGATTCTGATAGATTGGTTTACTATGCGTTATAAACATCAGAACAAACGCATAATACCCTTAACTTAAAGAAAAAAATCTTTTAGAATATATATTTTTTTTGAAGTCTCACTTAGACCCTGAGCGATTTCTCCAAGACATAATATAACATGACATAAAAAATAATAATTTTTTTTTTAAATATTAAAATAGCGGGAATTTCTAAGTTTCATGTTCTAATTGTGGTGGTTTCGAACATAAAGAATTTCCTAACATTTAAGTACTTTTTGTCTTAGTTCGGAAATTATTTTTTCTAGTATTTCAATAAACTATTGAGAGTTAATTACATCGGGTGCAAAGCAATGTAATCTTCTAATCATATGCTTGTTTATTCCCGGGATTCCCGAAAAAAAATTGGCAATTTTCCCGGGAAATTCGTGCCGGGAATTCTCGAGATAAAAACCCTAGAAACGAGCAAAAAGTTAAGATCTCTTTTTACTCTCAAAAACAATAATTTTAAGATACTAACATCATTTTGCGTTTTCAATGTCTTTGCGGACAATACTCCATCGTTCAGAGTGGTCATTGACTTCCGTATGTCTCTGAACGATATCAGCCTGCAATACAATCCACAGTGGGGCAGAATCGAAAATTTTTGGAAATAAATCTGAATCTTCAAATTGCCTGGTTGAATTTACATAACATTTCAATTAGGCGTAGTAGAGGAATGCACAATTTTAAGCTTGGAGGGGGAGCCCCACAAAATCCTCAGTAGTGGATCTCCTTCATAGATTCTGATGCAGGGTATTCTGACACAGAAAAGTTTTAACCGATTTCAAAGCTTTTTTACATGATTTTAAACCAAACATTTCTGACCGATTTTAAGTCTTTATCGAGTCTAAAAATAAAATTTTCCTTTTTCTTTTCTAAAAGGTATCTTCACGGAGATGATTGAAGGATTAAAAACGAGCTTGCCGAATTTGACCCATTTTGTATCGAAAATTGTACTCTTCCTTACTATGCCTATGTGAAATTGTATGTAAATCCAACCAGGCGAATGTCACTTGTTTATCGCCAAAGAAGTTACTACCTCTCAAATCCTTCCGGATAAGGAGAATATGCCAATAACTACGAGCAAGTCGCATGTTAGGGAATTGAGTCTTCGAAAGCCAAACAATCGTTGGAGAAGTTTTAAAACTTGCCAAGTTGCCAGTGTTCAAACTTATTGTCTCTCTCGAGAGATAAACTGATGGCTATACTTTCGAATCACTGTCTTATTAGTAGGCATGCTCTCGGACTTGGGGCCATGTATAATGATTTCTGTAGGAAGTGCTACGATGTGTAGGAGAAATTTGTCACTCACCTACTTCGCTCGCATCCGACTCTGTCGTAGAGAAGGATACATTTCCTAGGTGAAACCTTTTTTGATGGTATAAAAGTAAAACTTATCTTCCTACCAACGATTGAAAAATTATAGGTCCTATATATTTTAGGCCAAGAGTTTTTTTGTACTGAAATGGATCTCAAAAAATTCACAATTTTGAGCTTGTAATGAAAAAAATGTTTTAATTTTTTTTCACCATGGAATTCTGGTTATACAGAGACTCTTGCGAAAGTTTTCTTAGAATTTTTCGAAGATTACGTTTTTTTCTGTACGCCTTTTGACAAACGTAATTGACCTTTCCTAACAAATATATTATAATATAATTGAGATAACTATATATATGATATAAGAAAACATTTTCTTGCAATAATAGATGAACCAAAAAAGAATTGATATATCTGAAAAAGTAGAATTTCTACAGAAAATTTTTCTATTAACATCTACAGTTGAGTTTCCATAATAAATTTGCAAACATAGGAAATTTTATCATGTTATGAAAAAAACAAAAAAAAATAATAATATGTTCAATAAAAAATAGAGACAGTTTGGACTTTTTCCTTAAAAAAATAGTAATAATCTGATGATGATTTCTGCTAATGAGAATCTGAGAAATATAGACAAAATTATACCAGACTGAGGATTCACAAAAACAACCAAGTTATTTAATTCTTAGATCTATTTTCTTGTTTTCTTTACTTTATTCCTTTAAATCATTATCACGTCAACATAGTTTCTTCTTGTTATAGGGCGTTATAACAAAAATAATATAAATATTTCTTTGAAGTACTATAAAAGTTATTATTAGTAAAATTTTTTGAATTACAAAAGAGAATTGATTTTCAATTGACACCATTAGTTATTAATACTTAATGTATTCATTGTTCTTAATAATTATTGTCACATATACTATGTAAATGTATCAGGTCAGTTTGATATGATTAAATAGACAAAAGGAAACCTTGACCCACAACTAACAAATTAAATTGTTATAGGTCAAACATTTGCAAGGAGCAAGAGGAAGCCATTTAATTAGGTAAATGTGATGATAATAAATTTCTCATGTTAGTGAATGTCTTATAAAGAATATGGAAGTTAACAACTTTAATCTGCGTTGTTTTATTACATTTTAAAAATGTACAAAGATTTTGCAAGAAATTTATAAAAGAGGTGGTATATTAATAATAAAATAAAAGAAAACTTTATCTTGTTATTTTTCTTTTAATTTTCTTTCAACATTTTATAAAATATTAATGGATCACCAAGTTTTTCTTAAATATTTTTATAAATTTTGTAACTTAGTTTCAATTTAATATAAAAAAATTAATTTTAAATTACTTTATAAACAAATTATATTCTTCTAACATACATACATATTAAACATTTGTTATTTTCCAAAAGAAAATTAAAATATTCTTCTTCCAGATAATCCCTTTTTCCTTTGTTTTTTTTTTATCGTTTTTCGTTACTATAACGACCATTTGTTGCCACCAAAACATTTAAAAGTAGCTGGCAGAACTTTAAAAGGGAATCACCTAAAAAGTCATTGGCTTTTTAAGACATGAACAGGCAGCAGCAACAACAGTAACAAATATAGTATATGAAAAAAGCAAATGAATAGTATGTACTTTTAAAGTACTTACTTAGAAGACCATGGCATGGTGTGTTTTTTATTACTATTTTTTTGTTGTATTTTTACAACATTTGCATAATGTGAACGAGTATACAAACAAACAAACAAACAAATAGAACTATTTTAATTCTAAAATAATCATAATAAAAAAAAAAAAACGAAACATACATATTTATATTAATAAAAATACGGATATAACACCATACTCAGACACAAAAAAAAAAATTAATATTTGTGACAGACAGACGGAATTGTACAGACAATCCAACATACTTATGTAAATGCTTGAAGTTGACAAAAGAAATTAAATAATCGTACAACAATAGAAACAAATACATAAATATCGTTTAAAGAGTTCTTAATACGGGTGCTCTTATTAAGAAAACTCAAAAGAAAGCGACAATTTAATAAAAAATAATAAAGAGGAAAATGTTTAAGTTTTTATTTTAGGAAATTTTCGATAAATTATCTTTTTATAGGAAATTTTCGATAAAATTTTAATGGGAAAAAATTTAATTTTCAAGTTGATACCCAGCAAAAACTTTTTGGTTTTCGATAATGAGGTGTCATTATTATTTGCCTACTCTATATTACATAAATAAGTACTTAATAGTATAATAGCACAGTAATATTGCAATCACGTGGATGAGTTTTTTTAGAGCGCTGTATTAACAACCAGAAGGTTGTTGGTTCAACCCGATTCTGATGCTGTTAGTTTTTTATAACAAAATGTCTAAAAAGATATTAAAAAAGTAACACGTTAGTCATTAAAATAAATTTTATCGAAAATTTCCTAAAAATTTAAATTTTATCGAAAATTTCCTATAAAAATAAATTTTATCGAAAATTTCCTATTAAAATAAATTTTATCGAAAATTTCTAAAAAAGGACAATTTAACAAAAATTTTATGAAAAAAATAATTTTATCGAAAATTTTCTATAAAAATAAATTTTAACGAAAATTTCCTATAAAAATAAATTTTAACGAAAATTTCCTATAAAAATAAATTTTAACGAAAATTTCCTACAAAAAAAAATTTATCGAAAATTTCCTATAAAAATAAATTTTATCGAAAATTTCCTAAAAAAAGACAATTTATCAAAAATTTTATAAAAAAAATAATTTTAACGAAAATTTCCTATAAAAATAAAATTTATCGAAAATTTCTTAGAAAAATAAATTTTATCGGAAATTTCCTAAAAAAGACAATTTATCGAAAATTTCCTAAAAAATAATTTTGTCGAAAATTTTCTATAAAAATAAATTTTATCAAAAATTTCCTATAAAAATAAGTTTTATTGAAAATTTACTATAAAAGTAATATATTTTTTTAAAATTTTCTATAAAAATAAATTTTTTTGACAATTTCCTATAACAATTTTTTTTTTTTGAAAATTTCCTATAAGAAATTTTGTGAAAAATTTTCTATAGAAAGAAATTTTGTGGAAAATTTCCTATAAAAACAAATTTTGTGGAAAATTTCCTATAGAAACAAATTTTTTCATGTAGAAAGAAATTTTATCGGGAATTTCCTATGAAAAGGAATTCCATCGGAAATTTCCTAGAAAAAGAAAATTTATCTAAAATTTCCTATAAAAAAAATTACAGGAAATTTCCTATAAGAAGAAAATTTACGGAAATTTTCCTATAAAATTAAAATTTATCGAAAATTTCCTATAAAATGAGAACTTATCGAAAATTTCCTATAAAAAGGAATTTTATTGAAAATTTCCTTTTAAAGCTAATTTTTATTGAAAATTTCTTATTTCCCATAAAAAGAAATTTTATTGAATATTTTCTATAGAAAGATTTTTTATTGAACATTTCCTTTTAAATGTAATTTTATCGAAAATTTCCTATTTCCTATAAAGAGAAATTCTATCCCAAAATTTCCTATTTCCTATAAAAAGGCAATTTATTTAAAAATTTCCTATAAAAGTTAATTTTATCGAAAATTTCCTATAAAAATGATTTTTTTTTTTTTTTGAAAATTTCCTATCAAAATATGTTTTTTTTGAAAATTTTCTATAAAAAATCGAAAATTTCCTATGAAAAGGAATTCCATCGGAAATTTCCTATAAAAATAAATTTTATCGAAAATTTTCTATAAAAATAAATTTTACCGAAAATTTCCTATAAAAATTAATTTTATCGAAAATGTCCTATAAAAATAAGTTTTGTTGATAATTTACTATAAAATTATTTTTTTTAATTTCCTATATAAAATAATTTTTTTTGAAAATATCCTATAAGAAATTTTTTTTTAATTTCCTATAAAAAATTTTGTGGAAAATTTCCTATAGAAACAAATATTGTGGAATATTTCCTGTAGAAAGAAATTTTATAGGGAATTTCCTATGAAAAGGAATTCCATCGGAAGTTTCCTATAAAAAGAAAATTTATCGAAAATTTCCTATAAAAAAATTATAGGAAATTTCCTATAAGAAGAAAACTTACGGAAATTTTCCTATAAAATCAAAATTTATCGAAAATTTCCTATAAAATGAAAACTTATCGAAAATTTCCTATAAAAAGGAATTTTATTGAAAATTTCCTTTAAAAAGAAATTTTATTGAATATATTCTATAGAAAGATTTTTTATTGAAAATTTCCTTATAAATGTAATTTTATCGAAAATTTCCTATTTCCTATAAAGAGAAATTCTATCGGAAAATTTCCTATTTCCTATAAAAAGGAATTTCATCAGAAATTTCCTATAAAAAGAAATTTTATCGCAAATTTCTTATAAAAAGAAAATTTTATTAAAAATTTCGAATACATTTAATTTACGAAAATTTTCGATAATTTTTTTAAAAATATAATTTATGGAATATTTTGTATAAAATTATATTGAAAATTTTCAATAAAAATAAAATTTATAAAAAATTTTGTTGAAAAATATGATTAATTGAAAATTACGTATAAAAAAATTGTCATTAAATTTACATTGTATGGAAAATTTTCATTAATAGGTTTTTTAGTTGATATTTTGTTCTTAGTCCCTCTTTAATAAAAAAAAATATATAAATACAGACGTCTAAATCATTTGTTCAAATAAAATACGAACAATAGAATAAAAATGCATGTTTTTATAACTTAAATGGTGCGTGTTGAATACATATTTATAATACAACGTTATGCTGATTTTTTTATATAAAAATAATATTCTACTTTATGTAAATAGTATGCAACATTTTGTTATTGTCACTTCAGTTTATTTAGCACTATTGTAACTTAAACTATAAAAACTTCGTCATAACAATTGCCAAGACATAAAAAGTTGTCAATAGGAAAATATTACCATGTTTTGTTTTTACTAAAATTGTAATAAATAAATATTATGTATCAAAGTATATGCTAAATTAACTGCTCTTAAGTAATTGTGAAAACGTCAAAAGAGGGATATTTTTCAGTGTTTTTTTTTTATCTATGGATACCCAACAAAAGTTTCATAATTACCTTTAAGATATTTTAACAATTTATTTCCTACTGGTATATTTTTATTCTTAAATATTTCTCGATTCATAGCAAAAACCACAAAAACGCTTTAAGCACCTTTTCCATTATTTTTTTTTTTATTTTTTTATTTTTTTTTTTTTTTTGTGTTAAATACTCTTTAGTAAATGATATTGACGCAGCTCAGACAATAACCACTTTTGTTTATCAGTCATAGTAGTAATGAAACTTTAAGTTTCTGTTTTTATTATTAAAAAAAAAAAAAAAAAAAAAAAAAAAAAATTTCGTTTTTATTTATTTTTACCAAAAAAGGAAAATCAATGTAAATTATTTTTTATTTAATTTCCGCACGCAAACAAAATTTGCATTCGGAAGAAAAAAAAAAAAAAAAAAAAATATTTCTTTATCAAGATTGTTTGAAATTCTTTTACATATTATATATTTACATATATTTAGGCAACTCACAGTTTTTGAAAAAAAGAAAACAATTCCGTAATGCTTTTTTTATTTCTTGTTTACATTCTCCTGCAACCCCTTTTCTCATCTGGGACTTATTTGTTTTAATTTTTCCATGTTTTTAATCCCTTTTCACTAGCAATTTGTTTGTAATAAAACTAAAAAAAAAAAAAAAACTATAATAAAGGCACCCGCATGCACTGTCACTTATTTAAATTTAAATGTTTTGAAAACATAATCAAAATCATCCATCCCATTCCTCTGTGTGAGCCATCATATTTTCTTTTCTTTTTTGAAATTACTCTAAATATTACAAAAAAAAAAATGATTATCTGAAGTATGAATGTGCTCATATGTAAGAAATTCTTATTTGTTTTTTAATAAATCACAAGTGTCATTTCTATTAATTTAATTTTTTTATACATGAATATGGTGATGATTTGCTTTTTATGTTTATTTAAGGGAAAAAAACTTTATTTCAGCGAGTTTTTCTGATATTAAGATTTTAAAGACAGTTTTTTTTGCTGTTAAACTATTTTTAATGTATGTACCTACTATTAAAGTACCAAATTGATTTTGTTTACCACGATTAAAGATTTAAGTGGGAGTTTATTATAATTTTTTGAGAATATATAAAAATTGTGCGGAAGTAGAAGTATGTAAATTTAAATTATTTATAAATAACTTTTTATAAGTTTATAAGGAAAGAAGTAAATGTAAAAAAAAAAAAATAAAAAAATATCACATGATAGTAAAGTAATAATTATTTATAGAGTTTATTTTTAATAAGTTTCTCCCCAATATTTATTTATTTTAAATAATTTAAAGATAAAATTTTAATGTTTTATCAAAAAAATTCTCATAATGACACCTTCCTTATAAATCATTCAAATCTGGCAACCTGGTTATCAAATAAGAAATGTTTCAAAAAGGTGATGCCAAATCTTCAACATTAAAAAATTACTGTAATCAAAAGATTTTAGAAAATATTGAACAATTTTAAAAAGTTTTATAAAATAGTCATTAATTTTAAAATATTTTCTATTTAAAAACTTTAGTGTGCTCTGAAGCTTAAAACAAGTTTTTCCCAAACTATTTTATATACTTTATTAATTTGTTTTCTTTTTTCTTTATTTAATTGTATTATTTTTTGTCAACTGTTTTATTATTCATCATAAAATTTGCAAAGAGTTCACAGTAAATAAAGTCACGCTTCTGCCTTTTAAAATGTTCGTTCTACTCCATTAAATTAAAACAATTTTTTCATCATCATAAAAATTATGTCAATTACAAATTGAGTTTTTGCGTTCTATTGCACTCGTTAGAGTATGTATAAAAAGGGTGCTCTTTTAATAGGTTCCAAAATAAAATTTTGGAATTAATTTTTTATTATTATTATTAATAAGGCAGTAAATATGTTTAATGGATTTATATTATTATAGAAAATTTTTGTACAAATTTTTAAACTTTCAAAATTTCCTCTAAAACAAAGTAAAAATTTCAATCTTCCTTTACTATACTTTTGCGACCTTCTTTATAAAGCACCCTTTAAAATCATTTAATTTTTTTCGTCTAATATCTAGTACATCTTACTGGCATTGTTGTTTAAAAGTTTCTAATTTAATATTCTTTATGCACAAGTACTTGTAGAATTTACACATTATTTTCAGTTTTACAGCAATAAAAATAGAAAAATCAAAAAGAAAAAACATCCAATCAATCACATGTCAATCGTGGGAAGTTTACAATCAAATTATAATCATATACATTCAGACAAACACATATAAACAACTTACAAACACTAACAAATATTGGCAATTGTTTTTAACAAGAAATTTCCATAAAATTGAAAATTCATTTAACAATTTTGTACCCTCTTTGCACAACACCATAACAACAAAAAATCAATTTCCTTCTCCTTTATAGGTATAAACTGACAAATACAAATAGACAGAGATGCCAACAACATATGTCAAAATATATGAAAAACTTTTTCTTATTCCATAATTTTTTCTAAAAGTGGATATTCTCTTCCGAATTAAATACAAAATAGAAGTTGTAAATCATTTGTATCTCGAATAAAATTTATTGTTATTTTTTTTTTGCTATTTTTAAAATATTTGGCATCACTGACTGACAAACTTCTTGAGTAATATTTTACATATAAGTTTGTAAGTATTTATAGGTATACTTAAAATAAATTGTATATTTCACTTTAATAAATGCCTTTCTATGAAGAATTTGTATTACGATTTTTTTCAATTTAGAATTTCAATATTTTGCTTAAAATTTAGCAAAAACAGTCAAATGGAACTTGGTAAACAAATCATTCAGTCTGGAAGCTTGTTCTCCATTCTTAAGACAAATTGAGAGGAAGGGCATTATGATCTTTAAAATTAGAAAAAATTTACAATTTTATTTAAAGGAAAAGAATATGTTCATTTTATAAAACTTCAAAAAAAGTACATTACCTTAAAAACGTTTTATTTATTTAAATTTTCTTATTTATGGCATACAAAAAATAGATACCAAAGTATTCTTCGTAAATTTTCTACCAAATTTCTTTCAGTGTAAAAGTAACTGTATTTTGTAAGTTATCAGTTGCTTCTGTAGTTGTTTATTTTTTGTTATTAGGTTCCCTTTTCAAACTAACTATTAATATTATAAACAAAATAATGTCAAAAAAGTTGTTTTGTTTTAGTTTTAAGTTTTTGAGTTGAAGGGACCAAGAAAAAAATCAATAACATTTTACCTTTTTCCTTTACCTTCTGCAAGAAAAATAAACTAAATTAAACATTTTATAAATATTTAAAAGTAAACAGTTAAATGTTTAAAGTTCTTTACCTATTGTCTACATTAGGCAAATTTTTATCAAAACAAACGTCAAAATCAATCAGTACGAATATATACAAGGCAACCTTTGTTAAACAGCTGATTATTATTTTGGTTATTACAGTTGTCAAACTGCATATATAAAAAACAATAATGGATACGCCATATTGTTGTTTTTGTGCAACTGTTGCTTTTCCACAAATCCGCGTTAAGTTTGACGTTTGTCTTGATAAAAAATTGTCTAATGTAGACACTATGTTAAAGGATTTTTTAATTAATGAGTAAATTAGGTTTCTATAGCATTAACTTAATGCAGTGTAAGTTTCATGGTACCATTTTAAATAAAGAGAAAGAAATATGGTACAGTTATGGCAGAAATTCATTTAAGCAATCCAAAAACTGAGATAGTGACAAGATGTTCATTACTAAAGATATTTAAGGCTTAAAGTAATTAATATTGGACTTTGGATTTTTTTAAAAACATAACTAAAAAATCGAGTAAATTTTAGTCATCGTAAATTTCAGTTCGTAAAGATCAAAGGTCGAAAAAATCGGGGTTTTTATACAAAAAAATTTATTAACCACAATTAATAATACATTTTTCCTATGAAATTCAAGTAAACGAAAATCTTTGTATAGAAAAAAATGTTTTGCAGAAAAATCTTATCAAAAATTCTGCTGTAGAAAAGTTGAGTTAATTTTTTCCATTTAATAGAAAAATCTAGTTATCGATGTTTTGCTGTATAACATTTAAATACCGATAATTTTTTATAAAAAAAAAAATAGTTATAGATAGTTTTTCCATAGAAACATTTAGTGATAATTTTTCTATGGAAACATAGTGATAGTGTTTTTATAGAGAAATCCGAATATCGATGATGTTTTATAGATAAATCTAGTTATCGATAAATTTTCTATAAAAAATCAAGTTATTGATAAATTTTCTATAGAAAAATCAAATTATCGATAAACTTTCTATAGACAAAAAAGTTATTGTTCATTTTTCTACAGAAAAGTGATTGATAACTTTTTCTACAGAAAAATCTAGCTATCAATAACTTTTGATACATGATAAATCTAGTTATCGATAACTTTTTCTACAGAATAATATAATTTTTTTTTATAGAAAAATCAAGTTATCGATAATTTTTCTATAAAAAAAAATCTAATTATCGATAATTTTTCTCCAGAAAAATCTAATCATCGATCATTTTTCTACAGAAAAATCTAATCATCGACCATTTTTCTACAGAAAAATCTAATTATGGAAATTTGTTTACACAGAAAATTATAGTTATCGTTAATTTTCTCTAGAAAATTTTGTTTTTCTTTATAATAGTTTAGTTATCGATAATTTCTTTTTTGTAGAAAATTTAGTTATCGCTAGTTTTTCTATAAAAAAAAACCTTCGATATAAAAATTAGATATCGATAATTTGTCTATAGAAAAATCTAAATATCGATAATTTTTCTACAGAAAAATTTAGTTATCGATAATTTTTCTATAGAAAAATTTAGTTATCGATAGTTTCTATATAGAAAAATTGAGTTGTCAATAACTTTTCTAAAGAAAAGTCTAGTTATGGATAAATTTTTTTAGGAAAATCTGGTTATCTATAATTTTTCCAAAGAAAAATAAAATTATCGATAAAAACAAGATCGATAATTTTTCTATAGAAAATTATAACTATCTATAACTTTTCTATAGGAAAATCTATTCATCAATTATTTTTCTATAAAAAATTTTGTTAATTCAATTAATTTATATATTAAGTTATCGATAACTTTTCTATAGAAAATTAAGTATTTGGCAACATTTTAATGATAGAATTAAGTTATCGATAATTTTTCTATAGACAAATCTAGTTATCGATAATTTTTATGTGAACAAATTTAAATGTCTATTGATAATTTGTCTCTTGAAAAATCAAGTTATCGGTTGTTTTCTTACAAGAAAAATATAATTATCGCTTATTTTAGGTCATTCAAAAAATTTTCCATTGAAGTCCTTTTGAATTCCTTGTGACAATGAACACAATAAACATTTTTAAACAATTGTTAAATATTAAAACTTAATAAAAATTAAAATAATAAAAAATCTTAAATGCTTTGTTTTCCTCTTATTCTTTTCAAAGAAAATTCTGTCAAGTATTACTTGGAAATTGTTCAAGTTACTTTCTCCCACCTCAATATTTAGTATGAGAATAATCCAATCCACCAACCCACAAAAATATATGGTGAATGCATTTTTGTGTGTATATATAGCACAGTTTAACCAACATTATCATTTCCTTAGCATTTACCATAATTTCTTTTAATAGGAACATCAATAAAAAGAATATAACATCATTATTATTAATATTATTATTTATTCACATCATTATGATTTTCTTGATGTTTATAAGGACTTCTATAGTTGTTATGTAGTAGTTGTTACTGTTTTTGGTTGTAGTTGTAAAAAGGAGGAAGGAAACCGTCTCTTGTGTATCATCAACAAATTGGGCATGTTTCCAAAACAGTTTTATGCTTTTGGCATCATGCTGATGATATTGTTCGTCTTGTTATTCTTGTTGTTTTGTTGTATTTGTTTCTTATTACTTTTGTTGTTGTTATTGTTTTACCAAGATTTGTAGAGAAAAAATCATTAAAAGAACCTTGAGTGATGTCAACTTTAAACATTTTAATATAAACAATATAAAAAATATTTTTGTAACAACAATAAAAGAAACGAAACGAACATAATAAAATTTTATTTTCAAATTTCTATTTATTTTGTTATACATGTCTTTATTGTCAAATGAAGTATACGAAATGATTTTGAATAAAAAAAATAATTGTGATTTTAGACATTAAAGAGAAGGATCAAATTTGTATATATCCAATTTTTACTTGGTTCTATTCTAGAAACTAATACCTTGAATGCCTTTATTACCGTTCAAACATATTCTTGCATCAACTCTATACTTAATTATGACAAATAAATTCTAAACAAAATGAAATATTCTTTTTCTAATTCATTTTTTATATTTATTTCATTTCAAAGAGTTTAAAGTAGATTATTTTATTTTATTCTAGGCTTGAGGGTAGAAATTTAAAAGAATACAAATAAATTGAAAAATTTAATTTTAACAAAATCCTAGTATTTTTTTTTTTAAGTAAATACCAGCCAACAGAATATTATCTATCACTTTTGCACACACGAACGAATTTAATCCATAAAATTTTGTGTTGGTTTTGAGGTTAATTTAATTCACTTTATTACAATATAATTTTATAAAATGGGATTCATTTTTGCTCAAATCTCTTCCTTCGTTGATTATATTATGTTCAATTTTATGACTCTTTCTCTTTTTCGTTTTTTATTTTTTTATTATTTTTTATTTTGTTCTGTAAATGACAATGACATTGACCCATATTATCCTTTTCCTGTCACATACGTATGTGGCCCAAATGAAATTAATTGTTACTGCTGTAGTTTTTGTGCAGCTACACAAATGGGGTTTAAACAAAAAAAGTGAAAAAAAAAATATAAAATATTTTTTTACGAATGCAAGAGATAACTGCAGAGTGAGAATGTTAGTTTTTCAATTTGTGAACGTAAATGAATAGCAAAAGAATGGAAAACTTAGCGTAATAGATCTAGTTATCGATAGATTTTCTATAGAAAACTCTAATAACGACAATTTTTCAGTAAAAAAATCTAAATATTGAAAATTTTTTATAAAAAAATATCAAAATATCAACAATTTTTTTTATATAAAATAGCAAACCAAGGATACCTTATAAAAATTCAAAATATCGATTTTCCCTATATAAAATTCTAGTTATCGATAATTTTTCTGTAGAAAAATCTAATTATCGATAATTTTTAACGATAGAAAAATGTTTTTCCATAAGAAATGAACAGAAACTAAATTTTTCGAAAAATTTTACAAAATTTTTGTATAGAAAAATATAATTATAGAAATTCTTTTATAAAAATTTTTAAATATCGATAATTTTTCTATAGAAAAATCTAAATATCGATAATTTTTCTAGATTTCTATGGAGAAAATCAATTCATAATAATTTTTCTGTAGTAAAATAAATATAGAGAATTTTTATACAGAAAATTTTAAATATCGAAAATTTTTCTACGGAAAAATCTAAATATCGAAAATTTTTCTACAGAAAAATCTAAATATCGAAAATTTTTCTATAGAAAATTCTAAATACCAAAAATTTTTCTATAGAAAATTCTAAATATCGAAAATTTTTCTATAGAAAATTCTAAATATCTAAAATTTTTCTATAGAAATATCTAAATATCGATAATGTTTCTATAGAAAAATCTAGTTATCAATAATTTTTCTATACAAACATCTAGTTATCTAAATATCAATAACATTTTGGAAGATATCTATAGAGAAAATCAACTCATAACAATTTTTCTGTAGTAAAATAAAGTTATGGCTAATGGTTTATAAAAATAAATCTGGCTACCGATACTTTTTTAGCCTACAATCTATATATAGTCTATTCTACAGTCTAGTCTATAATATGGTCTATAGTCTAGTGTATAGTCAAATTTATAGTTTAGTCAATATTCTTGTCTATAATCTAGTATATAGTCCAGCCTAGAGTATAATTTGTAGTTTAGTTTATAGTGTAGTCTATAATCTAGTCTATGGTACAGTCCACAGTCTAGTCCATAATCAAATCTGTAGTAGTGTATAATACAGTTTATAGCATAATATATGGTCTCGTTTATATTGTAATCTTTCGTGTAGTTTATAGTCTACACTACAGTCTAGTCTGTAGCCTACAATATAGTCTAGTTTACAAATGTTTTCTTTCATTTCCAAAACATTAATTTTCCATCCCTGATATTTGCTCGCACACAGTTCAGGTGTTGTTCTTCTAGTCGTTTGGAGAATATTAAAATCTATGGTTCCATTAAATTGCGCATTTTATGTTCATGGCTGCTGTTCACTTCTTTTTTTTTTTTTTTTTTTGTTTGTTTCATTGCATCCTTTTTTCCAATTGTCCTTTTTTTCACGATGATTTTTTACTCATTTTATAAATTCTTTAAAGCAACATAAACAAAGTGTAGAAAGTGAACAAATCATTTGATATTTAAAGAATGCAATGCTGTTTTATTGTTTTTGTTTTGTGAGGCATAAAAAGCACATTTCGATTTAATTTACTTTTTTCTAATTTGTAATTTAAAACTAAATTTAAAGAATTAATGAAAATGGCTATTTTTATAGAAAAACTATTTTAATATAATAAACTTTTTAGTGGTAACTTTAATTAAAGTTTTGTGCTATATTTAGTAATTAAATTTAGGTTTTCTTAATCTCAGTTTTGATTTTAAATCAACCCTTTTATAGTTTAATTAACTAAAACTTTCGCCATATTATTAAACAAGTTTTTCAATTTAATATTGAAACATTTTTAGCAAAACTTCTTTTCTAAGCAATTAATATTTTATAGCTCTTCTCTATATAATATTTAGTTACGATTTTTAATTAAAATCTTTCATAGCCGTAAGGCGCAAAATAAACTTAACATATACATTCAAAGAAAAACATAACTGTAATTAAATGTCAAATGCCTTTTTCTATACAAACAATTTGTTAGCATATTGTTAAACCAAAAACAAAAAGGATACAATGACTCTTTCCCCCTTTTTTATGTAAATAACACACAAATCCTTATTTTAGTCATAAATTTACAATTGTCACATTTATTTTGTGAATAAATATGTAAAAACTTATTAAAAAAGTTTATACATAAAACTAAGATTAGTTTTAGAATAACTTTAAATCTTTTGTGAGTTATTGATTTTCATTTCAAAACCATATTGAAATCAGAATAAAAATAAATAAACGTAATTTGTATGACTTTTTTGTTTTTGACCCATAAATTTTGTGTGTGTTTTTAAGTATTATAACAATTTATATTATTTTGTCAGAGTTTCTTGTTGTTTTGTTATTTTCCTGTAACCACAAAAATAATATTATTGAAAATAAAATTAATTTTATGCCTGACATGTGTTTCATATGGCACGTATTTGTCGTATATCGGAGTCGTATTCATTTTAACATTTATTTAAATATTTTTTTTTTTTTTTTATTTCCAGTAATAAATTATTTAGAAAATTAAATGTGTGTAAAGATATTTGCATATGTGTGTAAGAAAGTATCTTTAGATTTATAAAAGCGACAATTTACAACATACGTCGTCGTTTGTTTGGATCCTTAATAATAAATTTGAAAATTTTGCTAATTTGTACAAAGACAAATTTTTTTTTTTGGGATAATTAATATCAGAGAGCTAAAGTTAAGGTGAAAGGGAATTTTCATAAAATTTTGTTTATTTTAAGAACTTCTTAAGAACAAAGTAAAAACTTTGCTTTTCTGGTGAACTAGCAGGTATAAGTGGAAACAAAAATAAACTACTTATTTTTTGCCGGAATAGCTGAATAACGAGTTATCCACAAATCCATGTAGTTATTTTTAGAAATACGTACCTAAACGAAAATAAAAAAATAAAAAAAGAAAAAATTTTGCCGTCAGTGAGATTTGAACTTGGGCGTTTTTAATGACTAACGTCTTACTCAGAACACCATCCCGCACTTAATTTTCTAAGTGCCAAAAACTTTTTTTAATATAAAATATAGTTTTAGACGTTTTGTTAAAAAAAAAAAAACTAACAGCATCAGAATGGGGTAGAACCAACAACCTTCTGGTCAACTGATCCACGTGATTGCAATATTACTGTGTTATAATACTATTGAGTACATATTTTTGTAATATATAGTAGGCAAATAATAATTACGTATCATTGCCAAGAAACTACTTTAATACGTAGTTGCTATTACCGAGAACCAAAAAGTTTTTTTGCTGGGAAATTAATTATTAAAACGAGACTACAGATTAGTATATAACAGACTAGTCTACGACAAGATTATAGACGAGACTATAGACGAGTCTACAGATTATAGATGAGACTGTAGTAGACTAGATTATAGACTAGACTATAGATGAGACTATAGACTAAGCTATAGACGAGATCATAGACTAGACTGTAAACGAGAACATAGACTAGATCGAATACGAGACTATAGACTATAGAGGAAAGGAGTGGACAACTATCACTACAACATAATAACAGACTACCTGGATAATAGAATTCTATTATATGAAACGAAAAATGGAACGAAGGAATACCAAATAACGGCTGGGGTACCTCAGGGCTCCGTGCTAGGACCATTCCTCTGGAATGTAATGTATGATGGCTTACTAAATATGGACCTACCAGAAGGAGCAGAATTAATAGGTTATGCCGATGATTTGGCTCTCATTGTAAACCAACAGATAGCCGAACTAATCGAAATAGTAGCAAATGACAGTCTATGTCGTTATAACAAATGGTTGTGGAGAAATGTATTACAGCTGGCAGTGCTTAAAACAGAGGCAATACTAGCGACGAATTGAAGTGTCTTTAAAATACCGAAAATACGACTTCAAGCTAGTGAGATACTCTTCAAACGCTATTTGGGGGTGCAAATAGACGATAATCTCAGTTTTGGACAACACGTAGTAGATATTCGCGATAAAGCCATGCGAACGGCAACCTCATTGGCCAGAATAAAGCCAAACTGTGGTGGACAAAAAATGTATATAAGAAAAATAATAAACAGCGTGGTGCACTCTCAACTTCTCTATGCAGCTCCAACACTTGTCGGAGCATTGAAATTGTGATACAACATAAGGGAATTACTGAAACCATAGAGAGTTAGCGCTAAACTATAGACTAGACTATAGGCTAGACTACAGACAACACTATAGACAAGACTAGACTATAGACTAGTCTATAGACTATAGGCTAGTATATAGACTAGACTATAGGCTAGACTATAGACTAGACTATAGACTAGACTATAGACTAGACTATAGACTAGACTATAGGCTAGACTATAGACTAGACTATAGGCTAGACTATAGACTAGACTATAGACTAGACTATTGGCCAGACTACAGACTAGACTATAGACTAGACTATTGGCCAGACTATAGGCTAGACTATAGAATAGACTATAGACTAGACTATAGACTAGACTATAGACTAGACTATAGACTAGACTATAGGCTAGACTATAGACTAGACTATAGGCTAGACTACAGACTAGACTATAGACTAGACTACAGACTAGACTATAGACTAGACTACAGACTAGACTATAGACTAGACTATAGACTAGACTATAGACTAGACTATAGACTAGACTATAGACTAGACTATAGACTAGACTATAGACTAGACTATAGACTAGACTATAGACTAGACTATAGACTAGACTATAGACTAGACTATAGACTAGACTATAGACTAGACTATAGACTAGACTATAGACTAGACTATAGACTAGACTATAGACTAGACTATAGACTAGACTATAGACTAGACTATAAACTAGACTATAGGCTAGACTATAGACTAGACTATAGACAGGACTATAGGCTACAAGACTATAGACTAGACTATAGGCTACAAGACTATAGACTAGACTATAGACTAGCCTATAGACTAGACTATAGACTAGACTGTAGACTAGACTATAGACTAGACTATAGACTACACTGTAGACTACACTGTAGACTAGACTGTAGACTAGACTATAAGCTAGACTATAGACTAGCCTATAGGCTAGACTATAGGCTAGACTATAGACCTAGATTATAGGATAGACTATAGACTAGACTATAGGCTAGACTAAAGTAATTAAAATTGAAAAATTCTCCCTTATCTCTCTGTACAAAGAAACTAAAGTTTGTTTGTAACCAGTCCTTAGTTTAAGTTTACTATTAGACGTTGAAAATAAATGTTAACAATTAAGTCTATTACTGTTTTTCTACGCAAAAAACAAATTATGCAACACAAGTTAAAATCTATTAATTATAAGACGTTTTATTACGCTTGACTTAACAAATGACTGTGAGACCCCCTAATAGGGGTTAACAACAGCAATAGCAAAACAAATGTTTAGAATTCAAAATACCACAAAAACAACATGTTTCTTTTAGTTGTCTAAACAAAAACAAAATCAATAATCTTAATGTCTTTAAAACAAAAACAATGCGTTAACAACAAAACACACTAAACGAGTAGAGAAAATGGGAAAAATACAAATAATAAATATTAAATAACATGTATCACCAACGCAATTTTTTTTTATTACATATTTAAAAAAAAAAGGCAAACCAGACAAGAATACCTTTAAGACACCATATATTCCAACACAGTCAAACAACCACCAATTATAATCGTCATCATTATTAGTAACAAAACTACCCATATTAACACTTCAAGTTCATTAACTCATTCATAAAACAGTGTAACTTGTAACTACAACTAAATAAATAGTTAAAAATTATTAAAATCGAACACATGGTCGGTTCAAATGTGTCATTTTTACATTAATTTTATGTTGAGGTTTTTTTAACAAGAGACATTTTTTTTTAATCACTTAAATTAAATATTTCTTTATAGCAAAAATGACTGTCTAGTAATAAATAAATAAATAAAAAAAAATTAATAGTTAACTAAATGAACCCCAACAATGAATCTAGTGGATGTTTCTTTGTAATATATTCAGTCCACTTTAAAATACACAATTCAATTGTTGGTTTGTTTGTTGTTACAATAGTAGTTAGTTGTCATTACCATTTATGTTTAGGTTTTTTTTTTTGTTGTGATGGCTTTTATTTTGTTTTTTCAGTTGTTTTGCCTTGTTTTGGAAATTGAACTGTGTTATATAAAAAAAAAATTTCATAAAATCGTTTACAAGAAGTCAATGACCAGAAATAAATAAATAAATAAATGTGTAAATAAATACATAAATTAAATAAAATAATTTATTTTAAAAATTCGCTTTGAAACTTTACAGCAAAAATTACTTTTATGAAAATATGTTAATTTAAAAAAGAAAATATAAATTTCGCATTTGTTTTTTAATGTAAAAATTTTAAATTTAAAAATTTTGTTTAATATGAAAATAGTTCTTGCCAAAAAATTTAGGATAACGAGGGTGGTTTTTTAAGTGTATTTTATTAATAGAATTAAAAAATTAACATTTTTTTATTCGAAAAGATAAGGCTTCAAAAATGTTTGGGAATTAAAAAAAATGATTGGGATTTGAACTCTACTTTCAGTATTGGACGAAATGGTGAATTTTTCAACGAAATTTAAAATTCTTCGGGTCAGAAAAAAGTCATGTGAGACCTTTAAGAACTAAAAAATAGTTTTAATAACTAAATATAGTACAATATAGACAGGAAAGCATATTTTATGAAGTTAGTCAAATTTTGAGAACAATATTTTTTAAGTGCACAAAAAAGCATATTAAAATTATTTATGCTTAATTTTATTTTTAATGTGGTGCATTGGCAAGTTAACTTTCTTTTCCTGTTCCAAAAATCATTTTGAAAGATTTAGTGTATAATTTTTAATATATTTTCAAATTAAAAACACATTTGTCTTAAAAATTATAAATAATATAATTTATACATTTTTCAAGTACGTAAAAAATATGAATATTACATAAAAATAGACCTAACTACCTACATCTTGGTAAAAATTGTTAAAATTTATCCTCCACAACTTTCCTTTCCTAAACATTTCAATTCGATTAGACGTTTCCTAAATTCCACTTCATGCCAGGCGCGAATAAATTTGAGCTAAAGAGTTTGGGGGGGGGGGGGGGGCGGTTTGTAGGATTTTTTTTGTTTTTGAAAAATTCGGAATCATGTAATACGCCATTTACACCAAACAAAAACTATTAGTTTTTGGCTTCAAACGGTTTTTGATTGAAAAACTACATAAATTTCTTTAGTTTTTCCATTCAAATCAAAAACCATTTCTATCTTGTAAAATAAATATTTATGATACTGCCCGTTTAGTTGATTTCATAAAAGTGAGCTTTTGAATATGATGAATAAAATAAAATTGTCAAATTTCTTGAATTCTTTCGTTTGTATTTTAAATTTTGTTTAAAAATTGTTTTTTAATTATTGTTTAAAATATTTTAAACAACAAGAATAAACTAAATTTGATTTAAATAAAAATTTATAAAAAAATAAAAGCGTTAGTAGAAATCACAGTGGGAGATTTTGTAAATTTAGTTTTCCAAAAACCAATAAGTTTTTGTTTCGGTCTAAACGACATATAAAAGATTTTAATGGCTAAAAATTTAAGTTGATATGTGACGATCAAATTTTATACAATATTTTTATAAATAACTTTTGAATTATAATTTTTTTTGTCAAAAAAAAAAGAAAATTATATTTTACTTCATTATTCCTTTTTAGCTTTTGAAATACAAACAAAAATTTTTATGAATCTATGGTTCGTAAATTTCAGAGAATATTGAGTGGATTTCAATATTTTAAGATAGATGTGTTTTTATTTAATTGTTATCCTCTAAAGCATTTCAAACAAATAAATGCACTTCAATGAAATATAATTAAAATGCATGACCTAAAAAACTTGAAAGGTTGAGCTAAATAGGTTTTGATATTTAGAATATCAATTTTACTTAAATAGATCTAATTATATTCTTTAATGTCAAAAACTTACTGATGCAAAAATTTGGAACTAATCTGATAAAGGGAACCGATATTTTTTACGAAAATAAAATAAATATTTTATTTTTGTTTGATTTCAGTTAATAATAGTTTTGCTCCCATTAATTTTCATTACTTGTAAAAAGTAAGAAATTGTAAGAAGTCAAACGCGAAAAAACTAACATATTTCAAAAATTTTGTAAATTTTTAGATATTTCGAAAAAAAAAACGTTTTGATGATAGATGGTACACCAAAGATGCCGTAGCTTCCTAAATTTATATTTACTACAAATAAGAAATAATTTATTAATTTTTTTTAATTAAATTTGCTATTTCAAAATAACATTAAAGATATCTAGTTTTAAATGATATTTATTTTATGATTAAATTCAATTCAAACAATTATTTAAAAATTTCAAAACTTTATCAAATTATTTTTAATATATTTTTATGCTTTACTTGAAACATACTTGAGGCAAAAATAAAAACGTATAAAAAGTTTAAGTAAATTATTCCATATAAAATCGAATAAGTTTTACAATTTTTTCCAGTTTAAAGGAAATTAAATCTTCCCAGCAAAAACTTTTTGGTTTTTAGTAATGACAACTACTTATTAAAGTAGTTTCTTGGTAATGAGGCGTCATTATTATTTGCCTACTGTATATTACATTAATAAGTACTCAATAGTATAATAGCACAGTAATACTGCAATCACGTGGATGAGTTGGCTAGAGCGCCGGATTAACAACCAGAAGGTTGTTGGTTCAACCCCATTCTGAAGCTGTTAGTTTTTTATAGCAAAATATCTAAAGAGATATTTTAAACTAAATAGAGTTTTTGTCGCTTAGGATGCTATGTGCGATATGGTGTACTGAGTAAGACGTTAGTCAGTAAAAACGAATGGTTAGTATGTGTCCAAGTTCGAGTCTCAGCGAAGGCAAAAAATTTTTTTTTTTAAGTTTTTGTTTTCGTTTAGGTACATATTTTTGAGTACCCCAAGAGTCAAAAAATAACTACATGAATTTGTGGACAAGTCGAACAAAAATAAATAGTAGTTCAAGCAAAAAATAAGTAGTTTATTTTTGTTTCCAATTATACCTGCTAGCTTACCAGGAAAGCAAAGTTTTTACTGGGAAAAATTAAGAATACTAAAATTAAGAATACTATTTAAATTTTTTTTGCAAACATTCTATTTTTAAAAATGTAAATGTTACTATAAATGATTTTTAACATCGTTTTATTTATAAAAACAATTTTTTTTAAATCTTCCCAGATAATTTTTTTAAGTGTCTATAATTAATTTCGAGTTTCTCTCTACAAAACTGTATTTTATTACTAAAACAATTATAAACCTCGAAAAATAATAATAACACTGGTTGGCAAAAAAATCCTCCCCTAAAGATGAATAGTTGGACTATATGGATTTTGATGTGTTAAAGACTTTCTTTCAGTTTTTTCCATCAGGTCTGAATTTTTTTTTATGGTTCTATCTAATATTTCGCCGTAATAAGGCTTTTACACGAGTATATTTCACCATAACTCAAGAACGGTGTGTATAAATGATACACCAAAAGATGAGGACTAAAAATGTCTTCTAGCCATCCTAGTATAATTTTTGTATATGCTCAATATTTTTGGAGTTATTTGAAAATTAGTATTCGAAAAAAAATTTAAGATTTTTTTCTTAAAAGTTCTTCTAAAAAGTGAAAACGCCAAAAATGTTTCGGTTTTTTATCCTTAATATGAAGCTGGTAATGTTAGGAATAAAATAAGCCATGTATCATCAAAATTGAAGAACAAAGCATGATTTTATTCACAGTTAAGTGAAAATACCCATGTATAGCTACAATCAAGTGGAGATAGACTGGTGGGCAAAAAAAATTAGACTAAAAGGAATTTTACGAGCTACTTTTGCTTTTTCTCTATCACGTACTGATTCCTTTTTAATTGGTATCAATAATATGATCACTTTATTCAGTGGTCACATTTGTATAATTCGAGAACGGTTTGTCAAATTTAGATAGATAAAACTCCTATAGATGCCGATTTAAATTATCTTCAGGCTATCTTAAAATTATACTTTCATCCGCTCAATATTTCAGAGTTATAGTAAAATATACTTCTATAAATACATTATTAATGGGGAAATATATCAAGACTTGATAGAAAAAAAAAAAAAAAAAAACTGTAGGCAGATTCATGTTTAGCACGTCAAATTTCACCTATTTTTGTTTAAAAAAGAAAACAATTTTATTTTTTTATTTTTTATTTTTTTGCCCATCGTGTATCTCCACTTAATTGTAGGTATACATGAGCATTTTCACTTAATTGTGAATAAAATCAAAATTTGTATATCAATTTTGATTATACATGGCTTATTTTATTCATAGTAATACCAACTTTATGATAATGAATTAAAAGCTTCACATTTTTTTTGGTTCAATTCTTAAAAGAAATTTGTAAGAAAAAAAAAAATTCTTCAATTTTACATAAAAAATTGTTTTTTCGACAGTCATTTCTGAATAACTCCGTGGGGAGACAAAAAATAATATCCAGTTGACTTAAATATAATTTAAATCTGCATCTTTTAGTGTTCCAATTGTCTAAATCGTACAATCCGTTCTCGAGTTAGAATAAAATATGCTCGTGTATTCGCCTTATTAAGAGGGAGATATTGGACATGCCCATAAAACAAAAAAATCACGACCTGATAGAAAAAACTGAAACCAGATTCGCGTTTAGCAGGTCAAACTTCAACTAGTCCACATATCTTTTTTTTTTTTTTTTTTTGCCGACCAGTGTATTAATTATTATAGTTGTCTTTAACTACATGCGATTTATTTTTAACAACTAACTTGAATTTTATATTTACGATGAAACAGTGGCAAAAATATAAAAATTAAAAACTAATTTTAGACGGAAAATCATAAAGAAGCACAAATAACTTAAAAATTATTTTGAAGGAGGATTACATCATATAAGTTTTAATAAAATAAACAAATTAAAATAAAACTTGAATTTTTGCGAAAAAAAAAATAAACATAAATAAATACATATATACAAACAGAGGTCACTTGTGGTACTAAAAAATATATATTAAAGAACTAAAACATAAAAATGTTAAGAATAAAAGAAATAAAAACAAAAAGTAATAATTTTATGAATTTTAAAAATCATTCACCAAATTACATTTTGTTTGGCATTTTAGCTTTGGTTCTATTGATCCAACACAATCAATATTTTCAAAAATTTACAGAAAATATGAAAATATTATTAATATTATTAAGAATGACGCATAATAAACAATAAAAGTAATAACAACAACAGTAATAATAAGAAGAAATACACTCATCATCATAAGCTAAACCACACCATTGACGAGTGACAATTCAACACCAACATTTTCGATTAATTCTTAAAGTGTGGGATGTATTTTTTGTTGTTGTTGTTTATTAATTTGGGGCTTTGTATTGTAAATTTTTCTTTAACTTTTTTCTTTTGTTATTGCTGTTGCAGAGCGTAGTAAAGTAAAATTAAATGATGCTAAAAATTTTTATAAGTTATTATTTTATTTTTTTTTAATTTTTTTAAGATAATCATGCATACATTTTATTAAATATTAAGGGTGTTTATGGAATGGTGTAAAACATAAGATAAAAAGAAATTATAAAATAAATCAAAAATAATTTTCCAGTATAATTAATTAAAAGTTTAGCGAGAAAACATTAAATTTATAAATGATCATTTCTTTTGTGTTATTTCTATAAATTGTAATTACCCAGCAAAAACTTTTTGGTTTTTGGTAATGACAACTACTTATTAAAGTAGTTTCTTGGCGTCATTATTATTTGCCTACGCTGTATTACAATAATAAGTACTCAGTAGTATAATAGCACAGTAATACTGCGATGACGTGGATGAGTTAGCTAGAGCGCCGGATTAACAACCAGAAGGTTGTTGGTTCAACCCCATTCTGAAGCTGTTAGTTTTTTATAACAAAATGTCTAAAAAGATATTTTAAACTAAATAGAGTTTTTGTCACTTAGGATGCTTTGTGCGAGATGGTGTACTGAGTAAGACGTTAGTCAGTAAAAACGAGTGGTTAGTGTGTGTCCAAGTTCGAGTCTCACTGACGGCAAAATTTTTTTTGTTTTTTTTTATTTTTTGTTTAGGTACATATTTTTGAGTACCCCTAGAGTCTAAAAATAACTACATAAATTTGTGGACAAGTCGAACAAAAATAACTAGTTATTCAGGCAAAAAATAAGTAGTTTATTTTTGTTTCCAACTATACCTGCTAGCTTACCAGGAAAGCAAAGTTTTTGCTGGGTAATTACCACTATTGATTTATGTTTTTTGTATTTACTTGACCTTTGACATTTTGAATTATTTAAAACGGGTTTAATGTATTTCAAAATATATATAATCATCTTTCTTTTTTTTTGTGACAACATATCTCTATAATTAATTTTTTAACTTCTGATATCTTGTTTAATTGCCTTATGGCTATTTGTTTCATTTTTGTTTTGATAAATTGTTTTTAGCAATACGTCCAATAAAATTTAATACAAATTATACACAAGGTTTAAAAAAATATTTAAGATGATCATTATATTATCTAAGAAAACATTCTAAAAGTTTGGTTATTTCTGCGATTTGGAAGAGAAAAATACTTAAAAAAAAATCCCATGAAAATATTAATGTTTTCTGAACAAAAACAAAATAAAACAACTAAGAAAGATATAGTTGGTCAAGCCCGACCATATTATACCCCACACCATTGTGTACTTCCATCAAAATTCGTGGAGGGGTCTTATATTAGACATGTGAACAATTGTGGACCGACACTTTTACGAAGTGTAAAATAAAATATACAAATGCAGAATATTACGTTAATAATAACATTTATATGAATTTATGCACTTTAGGGTGACTCCCGAAAGTGAACTTATATGGGTGCTATGGTAAATTATGGAGCGATCTTCATTAAATTTGTCACTGTGATTTCTATTTATATAAAACTTATTTGTGTCGAATATAAACTTGATACTAACATGTGTATGTGATTTATACACGTTAAAGTGATTTTCGGAAGAGGGTTTTATATGGGAGCTATCGTCAATTATGGACCGATCTTCATGAAATTTGGCACAAAGATTGATACTTATACAAAACTTCCTTACAACGAATTTCATTACTATATATTGCCATATTTAAGGCATTTATATGATCGTTAAACCTCTATTCCAGGAGATTTTTATGGGGGCTAGTTGAAATAATCGACCGATCATAACAAATTTCAATAGACTTCGTCCTTGTATCATGAAAGTCCTACGTGCCAAATTTCATTGAATTATCTTTAAAATTGTACTTTGTGTACAAGGTTTACGTGGACAGCCACTCAGCCAGATGGACGGACGGACCAGCATCGTTAGATCGACTTAAAAAGTGATTCTGAGTCGATTGGTATACCTTAAGGTGAGTGAATGTTGGATGATTTTTTCTGTGCGTTACAAACATCAGCACAAACGCATAATACCCCAACTACCCTACGTATAAGTAAAATATTATATATTTAAAATTAAAATTTATTCATTTTATTTATTTGCTTTATTTAAAATGAGATCTTTACGAAAGAATTTTATGAAAATATTTAAAACGTGTAAGAAAGTTGCAGTCGGCCAAGTTTTGCATTTTAAATTACTTTAATACGCAAAAATAATTTTGTATTGGCGTTGGTGTGACAGTTCCTCATATGGAAGCTATAGTCAATTAAGGACCAAACCTTGTGAAAATTTGACTGCAAGACTAATACTTAAATAACTTTTATTTGCACTTAATTATGTCTTTGTATGGTCATTTATAAGAGAAATATGCCCGTCAAAATGATTTTCGGGACTGGCATAGTGTGTGATTTTATCAAATTAGATGGCCAACATTTTAATTTTGACATTACTGATTTAGAAGCTAGTCTAAAATATATTTTATATACAGTAGTCCATATATAGCTTTTATAAATCAGCAACGCTTTAATGTTACTAAACTTTTGAAATAATTTGGTACCGAAAACAATTTCACAAATTATTATCTCTTCCGGTCCATAATTGACCCAAATTCTCATGTATCGTTAAGAAAGTTACAAGTCTGGGTATTTATTCTATTCTTGTAAAAAAAGTGAAGAAGCAAAAATAAGCACCTGATAGTTTAATACTAAAGTGGTTACAAATACCGACAAATAAAAAAACAATTGATTCACAGTTAGCTTTTCGTAAATAGGTCTAAATTTAAAAGCATTTTCATAAAGAAACCTCAATGTTTTTGTTATGTATTTAAGTAGGGAAAAGTACCCAGCAAAAACTTTACTTTCCTGGTAAGCTAGCAGGTATAATTGGAAACAAAAATAAACTACTTATCGACTTGTCCACAAATTCATGTGGTTATTTTTTGACTTTTGGGGTATTCAAAAATATGTACATAAACGAAAACAAAAATTAAAAAAAAACAAAAAAATTTTGCCTTCGGTGGGATTCGAACTTGGACACACAATAACCATTCGTTTTTACTGACTAACGTCTTACTCAGTACACAATCTCGCACATAGCGTCCTAAGCGACAAAAACTCTATTTAGTTTAAAATATCTTTTTAGATATTTTGTTATAAAAAACTAACAGCTTCAGAATAGGGTTGAACCAACAACCTTCTGGTTGTTAATCCGGCGCTCTAGCCAACTTATCCACGTGATTGCAGTATTACTGTGCTATTATACTATTGAGTACTTATTAATAATTAATAATAATGACGCCTCATTACCAAGAAACTACTTTAATAAGTAGTTGCTATTACCGAAAACCAAAAAGTTTTTGCTGGGTACTTAAATAAAATGACTAATAAATAAAAAAAAAAAAAAAATATGGAAAAATTTGTTTCCAATAAAATTTTATGTGTTTCAAATATTTTCAACAATATTATTGAGCTTTTTAACGCCTAAAAAATATCTCACTTTGAAGCGTGGTTATACATTAATGTGTGCGAAATGTCATATTTTTTCATTTTTGTAGTCTACATACAGTTCTTTAAAATATGCAATCAAATTCAATGGTTAAAAAATTTAATTTTCGACGGGTAAATCACTAAAATCTCACACTGTGAGTGGGTCTTATATGGGACTTATATGGACCGATTCTCAAGAATTTTATTGGTATGATTTTTGCTTAGAAAAATCTCACATGTTAAGAAATTTATGAAAATACAAATATATTTAAGATATTTATAAGCGTTTGACTTCTTTTCGGGAAAATTTGTATATAGGGGCTCAATGAAATAATGGTTCGATTATAACCAATTTTAACATTTTATATTATTGATCAAAAAAAAAAAAAAAGCTAACGTCATCCATCAGCTTATTTTTTAAAACGGCAAAGTACAAATTATTTGAAATTTTGGATATTGATGTAAGGACATATTCAAAAAATATTTATTTCATATACTAATGACCAGAATTATGCGACACTTTTGGCATTTCTATCCCACTGTGCGTTGTACAAAATACTTATGATATTGCACCACACATTATATTATATCTCGTGAACGAATTATCTGATTGAAAATGGACATATATGCCAATTTTGTTTTTCTATTAACATAATTTCATTGCATCGAAGCATAAATGTTGAATTTATTCACAATTCAATAATAAATTATTTAAAAAAAACCCATACCAAAGCATCCAGTGTTGTCAATTTCGCAGTTTTAGTGCTAGAACTAGCATTTTTTAAACTCATTTAGTACGAAAAAAAATGAATAAAATGACAATTAAGTAAACTGGAGATCAAGAACGCATGGGCACGCGAGGATATTAAGTTTAATACCCCCGCAATTCAATCAATTTACCGACTATATGATTCCCCAGATGGACTTCGGAAATACTATTAAAGTCCTATTCCCCACCAGGAGTGAATGGAGAAGGGGAAATCTTCTACAATTTGGAACTAGGATATACACTGACGGCTTAAAGATGAACTGCGGTGTCGGCTCTGGTGTCTTCTCTAATGATCTTGGAATTAGACACTCAGGTAGACTCCCTGAAGAGGCAAGCGTATTCCAAGCGGAAATACTAGCGGTTAGGGAAGCGTGTAAACTAATTCGCGATAGAAATATTCAAGGGAATATTGGTTTATTTGTCGACAGTCAAGCGGCAATACTATCGCTCAAATCACTGAAAACTACCTCTATTCTAGTCAAACAGTGTAAAGAGGAACTGCTAGGACTAAGTCGACTATATGACATTACTATAGTCTGGGTTTCTGCGTATAGGGACTACTATGGTAATGAACAGGCAGACGAATTAGCCCGGGCAGGCTCTGCTATGAATGCCTCCTTATCGGTTTCTATCGCAATCCCGTTAGGAACAGTCAAAAGCAGAATCCAAAAACACTTTCTAGAAAAGGCAAAAAATAGATGTCGAAATCTGGACAAATGTAGAGTCGCGAAAGAAACGTGGCCTATCTACAACGAGAAACGCTCAATGCAACTCATTGGCTACAAACGCAAAGACATCTCGAGACTAATAGCATTGTTTACAGGTCACTGGACGATCGGAAAACATGCAAGCAGACTTGGTCTCCTTTACAATGAATATTGTCGTAGTTGTGGCAATCGCGGGAAGGAGGAGACATTATTTCATCTTCTTTGTGAATGCCCAGCCTTGAACGTAAGCAGACATAAATTCCTGGGAGGGTACCAATTAGACAACCTCTGTGAGATATCTGACACCAGACTCAGTGACATCATTAAATATCTCAATGCTACAGGCTGGATCTAACTTCTATCTCATTACAGACTCAATACAACTCACTCACCTGGCGAGTAGTGTGGTTCCATCAAAACGGACTCTAACGAGTCTAATTGATTGCCCGTAAGGTTACGGGTTACCATGTAAACCAACCAACCAAACTATAACACTTTTGTTATAAGTAATAATATAACTTATTAATTAAATAACTTATTAATTTTTAAATGTAGTTTGTAATTTAATTGTAAATTGATATCGTAAATTAAAATAAAACAAAATTTAAATTATTTTCAAATTTTGTTGAAAATTAAAATATTTATACATAATTTAAAAACTTTTTACTCAATTTAAAACATCATGATATTATGTGCCCTAATTTATCAAATTGTAATCTAAAGCCTAATTGTAGACAAAATGATTAGTTTTTTTTTTTTTTTTTTTTTTGAAAAGAATGATATTTATATTGATAAATATTGCTTTTTGGGTAAAGGTCTGTTTATTTAGTTAAAATTATTTTTTTAATATCATTTGAATATCATTTACTTAGCTAAAATTTTCGAATTTTAATACAAATTTTGTATGATTCATTTAAAAAGAAATATTTTTTAAGCAATTTCATGAATATAATATAAATACGAAATATTCGGTAATCTTTCCGTTCTGTAATTGAAAGTCCTTTCTTATTAAAAAGTTCATTCTTTAAATTTTTAGTATAACTTGGAAAATGCAATAAGAAATAATTATTATGTAAGAGTTGATTCTAGTTGAATTCCTTCATTTTCAGTTAATATTTTTTCAAAAAATTATTCAGTAAAAAGAGTACAAAAAAAAACTTAAAATATGAAATGTTATTTGATGAAAAATTTGAACTTGATACTCTAACTGTCATATATTTAATAAAAACATTTTTCCTTATAAATTCCCACTAAGGTTTTGGCAACACTGATACCACTAAGGTTTTGGCAACACTGATACCACTAAGGTTTTGGCAACACTGATACCATCACTTAATAGTGAATCAAGTCGACATTTATGGATCGAATTTAATGAAATATGAATCGTTTTATTTGTAATATGTATATAATAATAATAATAATAATAATAATAATAATAATAATAATAAGCATATATAATATGCTGTATGAAAAAACAGAAAAATTTGCATTTTTATCCTTTTCGATCTCTAATTAAAAAAAAATATATATAGTTTTTTTAAACGTTTTGCTTTCTTCGACACAATTTTGTTTAATATCTCCGAAATTATTCATCGGCTTATAAAATAAAATTGATATTTTATTACAACAAATCAGAAAATCCGTTCTGGAGATATGTTGCAAAGTGTAATGCAACAATATAATTTCTATTTAACGGTTTATATTATATTTTTATTAAAGAAATGAAAGATTGGTCTGTTCTTATATGATTCCCAAAATATTACATCTGAATGTTTAAATTTTCAAAACATCTCTAAAAATAATGGGTGATTCAAGTAGAGATACTTTTTTCAATAGCCTTTTTTTGACAAGTCACGTGTGAGTCGTGTCATGCTGTCATGTTATTTTTGTTTAGTATTGTTTGGCATTTCATAATGGAAAGACTTACGCCTGAACAACGTTTACAAATCGTTAAACTTTATTAAGAAAATTCACGTTCTGTGAGGAATGTGTTTCGTGCACTTCGCTCAACTTATGGTCAACATAATCGGCCTACGGAGCGTACTATTCGCAACACCATCACCCATTTTGAGACCCAGCATTCATTATTGGATAATATTCGACCGAATAGACCACGTCCAGCTCGCCGTGAAGAAAATATACCGGCCGTAGCTGAGAGTGTACACGAAGACCGTGGAGAGTCGATTCGGCGCCGTTTGCAGCAACTCGGACTGACGTATGGAACGACTTGGCGCATTTTACGTCGAGATCTTAAATTGAAAGTGTACAAAATACAGCTTGTGCAACAACTGAAGACGCTCGACCTTCCCAAGCGACATCGCTACGCTCTATGGGCTCTTGGAAAGTTCCAAGAAGATCCGACGTTTTCGAGGCAAATTTTGTTCAGCGATGAGGCCCAATTCTGGCTCAATGGGTATGTAAACAAACAAAATTGCCTCATTTGCGACGAAGAGCAACCTGAAGAGATTCAAGAACTGCCACTTCATCCAGAAAAAAAACGGTTTGGTGTGGTTTGTGGGCCGATGGAATCATCGGTCCATATTTCTTTAAAAATGATGTCGGTGCGAACGTAACCGTAAATGGCGACCGTTATCGTGCCATGATAACCGACTATTTGATGCCTGAAATTGAAGCTCGTGATCTCGGCGACATTTGTTTTCAGCAAGACGGCGCCACTTCCCATACATCTCATCAATCAATAGATTTATTGAGAGAACACTTCGGTGAGCACATAATTTCACGTTTTGGGCCGGTCGATTGGCCACCAAGATCGTGTGATATCACACCGTTAGACTTTTTCCTGTGGGGATATGTAAAGTCTAAAGTTTATGCTGACAAACCCGCTTCGATTCAGGCCTTGGAGGAAAATATCACGCGTGTCATTTGCCAGTTACCAGTCGAAATGCTCGCAGGAGTCATCGAAAATTGGACTCAACGGATGGACCATCTGCGACATAGCAACGGCCAACATTTGATAGACATAATCTTCAAAAAATAAATGCCAAGGAATGTTCTTTCAAATGATAATAAACATTCCCCATTAAATTTGAATTTTCTGTGCTTTTTTCTTTATCATTATGAAATTTTTTGTTATAAGAAAATTAACTTCAAATTGTAATAGAGGCATACTAAGTCTTGGTATATTAAGGTTTTACTAACGTTTTTCTTTTTTTGTCATATATTTTTTATTCAAACATATAATTTCATATATTTCGGATATTTTTCAACATATGTTGGGTTTTAATGTTCCCTTTAACAGCAGAGGGTCAATTTTATGCATTTGGTTTCCAAAAGGTTAAAGTATTTATTATGCTTAAATATAGATGATTTTTGAAGTTTAGTCACTAATTTACTTGAATTTATAGTATTTATGATAAATATATACTTTTGGTGAAATTTATTTTCTTAACTAACCATATATTTGATATAAAAATTAACTTAACCAATTATGGACCGGATATTCAAAAATATTACTTGTGCAACTAAAGGGTTAAATGAATACATATATTAATAGTATTGAATGAGGCCTTTCCGCCCTAAATATAAATTACGATGGAAAATGTCCAAAATATTTAAGTTGACAATATGATTTATAATATAATATAAATTTTCAACTTAAAATAATTGTATATATAAATATTTAAAATAAAATCATAGAAAATTTTACTAAAATTTTAATTTCTCGAGAATGAAAACTAATTTATTTTTTTTTTTTTTAATCATTATATATTTATTAATTAAACGTCATATTTTATTTTCTTATTTATTATTTATTTTATTTTTTGACAAAAACCATATTTTTGGAGGTATTTTACAAATAATCCAGCCTACGTGAGCGAAATAGTTATACCGAAAAATTAGTTTAAAATATATCAATTTTTAATTTAAGGGGGGGGGGGGGGTACATTTGCAATATTTCTTGTCTCCATATAAATCAATGCACTTTAATGTTAATGTTGATATTACTTGATTAAGAAATTCCTTGCCGCTAAAAAAAAATTCCTCTTTTTGTTACCCTATATAATAAAAAAACACTTCCCCAAAAATTGCCCATTTAAATGAACTTTATGCTCATACGTCTGACGACTTTCAATGATCGATAAGAAAAGAAATTAATAAATTGAAAACGTAATAATGAGACATAAATATCAAACGTTTGTCACACTTTATTGATTGCCATAACAATTTAGTCAAAAAATAAAAATGTTTTATCAATTCATTGGGCAAAAAAAAGTATCATATTAATAGATAGATAATTTTTCATTATAAAATAAATTACAAAAAAAAAAAATATATATATAAAAAAATAGTTACTCGTAACAAATACACACTTACCGCTACAGGTAATTTTCCCATTATTTAAATATAAAACAGGTAGACAAAAAAACGGCTACAATTAAATATTTTTTGTGTGGTTATAAATAAAATTGCATAAATAATTTTTTATTTGTTTTATTTTTTGCAATAATACTCGTACAATTGATAATTTTTTGTATTTTAGATTTTTTAGCAAAATATCAAAAACCCATTTGACTTTAAAAGGTTATCATAATCTAAAGCAAGTGCAAGTATTTTTTCTTAAACTTGTTTTTTTAATAATTTGAAAAAAAAAAAATAATAAAATAAATTAAAACAAAATAATTGACATTAGACTTAAACCACAACAACACGCAATTTTAACTTTTTTAAGCATTAAAATTCATTTAGGATTCATGAATTTAATTCATCAAAATGACATCATATTTCTAATAATTCTTATTATTATTTTTTTCTGTATTTGTTTTTTTCTAACAGCACTTAAAAATTAATGACCATATTTGTTATAATTTTAGATTTTTATACTTTTGTTTAATTTATTTATTTTTTTATTTTTTTTTTTAACATTTTATATAATCTATTTTTGCATTTTTTATTTATTTCACTTTTTTTCTTCTTGCATTAAACAATTATGACATTTTGTTACATGACACCTGTTGTCATCAAATGAACGAGCATAATGGGAGGGAACATAAAAAACAATTAATAAAATGTCAACACGTTTAAATGTATGTAAAAGTAACAGATTTTGCATGCTAAGTGAAGAGAGTAGTATGTATGTAGCAGCAAAAAACAATAACAATTATTATTTAATAACAACTGTTCTTTTTTATTTTAATGTAATACAACCACTAGCACTTAAATAAATATTAACAACAACAAAACGTTAATCGTTATACATACAAACGTTAGGGTAACATGTTTGTATGCAAGTGTTTGTTGTATTCCTTGTTGTCGTATTAATTCGCAAAAAAAAACAGAAAAAAAATACCGTAACTTTAAATAATGTTTACTTAGCGATTTACATACTCTTCTATAATTTACATAAAATTAATAGTAGTACTCGTTTTATTTTTCAAAACCGTTTAAATTTTTTGTTTTCTTTTTTCCAATTTTTCGCAAGTATTGTAGACAAGTTGAAAGTTTCTGAGATACTGACTTAAAAACATTTTTTTCAATACTAGTTTTCCGAAAATAACACAAAAATAATAATAAAGTCAGCAGCAAATTTAAACAAAACACATGAGAGACGATCAACAACAATGTGTTTTATTTGCAAAAAAAAAGTAATAATAAATAAGAAAAAAAAATAAAAAATTATATGAAATATTTGTCATATGGCCACAAAGGCTGGCTGACAAAACGAAAACTGGTGTCTAAATACAATTTATGTGCTTTTGTTTGAATGAGTGAGTGTGTATATGTGTCGGTCTGTCTTTTTTGAGCAAAGCTGTAATACTGGTTATTAAATGCGTTTAAAACTCATAAGTCAAATATAACGACGTTACTTGTGAAAAAAAAAACAACAATACATATTCACTGCTACAGAGAATTTGGGAAGGTATCTTTATTATTTTAGAACATCTGAAATTACTTTAGCTTGTGTTGGTCCTTTTTCCCATAAAGTATAACTATACGACCTGAATATTTATAACTCATTAGAAAATTTAAATTTTAAAAATATCTAACACTAGCTTAAATCTGTGTGCTTATTGATGCGATAACTAATGCGTAGTTACTTTGTGTGGGGGTTACAACTTCCCCTAGTCCTATCCGACTTATTGCTATCTCAACTGTGAAATGTATGAGGTTACTACTCTCTCAAGACCTACTCGTCGTATTTTTATCTGAATTATGAATGTTGATAGAAAATAATTCTCACAAAATATTAAAAGCCTTATTCAAAATCAAATTTTAAATTTACAAGAGTTTGATAAGTTTGAATTTTGCATGAAAATTTAATTTTATTAAACACATTTAAATATAAATATGCACATAAAAAGATTTTTAAATTTCTCTAAAATTATAAACTTTTTAAGAAATTTAACTGCATATTAGTAGTTGCAATATTTGTCACACAAATATGTGGTTGTAAAAGGACTAATAAATACTAAAACTTATATCGAAGTGTTTAGAGAGGTTTATAAAAAATTTTATTCAATAATACAATAGTTCTGTGCTATTTTAGCCAAAATTTACCATCACTCACTATGCAAAAGACACAATTGAATTGTACAGTGCAAATATTATAAATTTTGTTCCTATAAAGTAAATTCTTCAATGCGCCCGAATATCTGGCTGAGAGATATCGGGCGCTTTAGGTTTATATTGCTTAAAATAACTATTATTAATAAAAAAATTAAAAAGTGTATTTTAATTATTTCAGTATATTTCATTTTATTTTAACAAAATATACATTTACATTGAATGTATAACGAACATCCTCCTCAATATTATCTTTTTCGTACATTACATTATTTTTAGTATTCCACTTAGCCCATATTAGATCAGGATCGGAAAGATCATTAATAAAGATCAAATAGGTAGCACAAAGCTGCCAAATGTTCAGAATAAGTGGCGAAAGGCCACTTTTCTGATCTCCGAAACTAATGTTTGGAGATCAGAAAATGTTCCGAAAATAGTATGAAGGCAAATCACAATGACATAAGTTTTATTTCATTTTTAATATAAATATATAATATGATATAATATAATATAATATAATATAATATAATATAATATAATATAATATAATATAATATAATATAATATAATATAATATAATATAATATAACATAATATAATATAATATATAATATAATTTTTAATATAAACTTACATATGTATAGGGTGATCCATTTCGAGGTTCCCTACTTTTTTAAAGAAAAAAAAAAAAAAAAAAAAAAACACAAACAATTCAATTTTAATGGGGAATGTTTATTATCATTTGAAAGAACATTCTTTGGCATTTATTTTTTGAAGATTATGTTGAGTCCAATTTTCGATGAGTCGTTCGAGCATTTCGACTGGTAACTGGCGAATGACACGCGTGATGTTTTCCTCCAAGGCCTGAATAGAAGCGGGTTTGTCCGCATAAACTTTAGACTTTACATATCCCCTCAGGAAAAAGTCTAACGGTGTGATATCACACGATCTTGGTGGCCAATCGACTGGACAAAAACGTGAAATTATGTGCTCACTGAAGTGTTCTGTCAATAAATCCATTGATTGATGCGATGTGTGGCAAGTGGCGCCGTCTTGCTGTAACCAAATGTCGCCGAGATCACGAGCTTCATTTTCAGGCATCAAATAGTCATTCAGGCATTGACGGTTACGTTCGCACCGGCATCATTTTTAAAGAAATATGGACCGATGATTCCAGTTGCTGCGAACGGCGCCGAATCGACTATCCACGGTCTTCGTGTACACTTTCAGCTACGGCCACTATATTTTCTTCACAGCGTGCTGGTCTATTCGATCGAATATTATCCAATAATGAATGCTGGGTCTCAAAATGGGTGACGTTGCTGCGAATAGTACGCTCAGTAGGCCGATTATGTTGACCATAAGTTGAGCGAAGTGCATGAAACACATTCCTCACAGAACGTGAATTTTCGTAATAAAGTTGAACGATTTGTAAACGTTGTTCAGTCGTAAGTCTTTCCATTATGAAATGTCAAACAATACTAAACAAAAATAACATGACAGCATGACACGAATCACACGTGATCTGTCAAAAAAAGGCTATTGAAAAAAGTATCTCTACTTAAATCATCCTTTATATGAAAATGAATCTTTGTTTGTTTGTACCTTAAATAAATAAATGCTACTTTATTTTACGATGGGAGCAGGGGGAAGAGTACGCCCGAAAAAGGATTATCGCATATCTAAAGAATTATTACTTAATCAAATTTTAAATTTATATGTGTTTAATAAAATTAAATTTTCATGCAAAATTCAAACTTATCAAACTCTTATTAATTTAAAATTTTTAATCCACGTAACTGAATTTATTTAAACCTTTACATCCCGAGGTACTTTTTTGCACAAAATTTTTTCTCAATTTTTTTCTTGCGCTGACGATATTTTACATTTGCTAATCTCTTAAAGTTAAAAACAAAAAGTGTTTTAACACTGACAAATTTTGCTAAAAAATGGCACTTGTTTTGTACAGATTTGGTTTATAGTTTCCCAGCAATATTGAGCTTAAAAAGGGAAAAATTTTTCGTGGACAGGCCTTATATATATATATATATATATATATATATATACATATATATATATAGATAAAAGGTGGACCTATATTTCTCAATTTCCTGATTTATTTAGTATTTATTTTAGCTTTTACAGAGCACTGTAATGGTTGGTGTCTAAGGTTGTAGTAGTTTGGACGTGAGAATGCTTCCCACTAAATCGACTTAATCGGCTAAATCGACCCTGAATTTCATATGGACCAAAACTACATACATACATTATGGGGTCTTGAATAACTTATATTTTAGTGTTACACATAGAACGTGAAACTTAATATAAAAAGGCTAGATTCTTTGAAGGGTATCGAACCTGCAATTCCTAAACTTTTTTAATTTAATAGTTGTCTTCTGAAAATGTGCCTTCAAATGAAAACTGCAAAAATAGGGATTTTTGGATTTAAATTAGTTTATTCTCTTCTTTTTTTCCGGTGAAAATTTTGGGAGGTTTCCATATCAAGGAATATGGAATTAAAAAACAATTTCAGACTGCCAGACACATGTAGTGTTCTTCAGGCGGAAATATCCTCTATTAAATCTCTCTCAATTTCACCTTTGTTCTCATTTAGCCATTTTTAAAAAGAGAGTTTAATGAAAATCTAATACTCTTTGCAAATCAAGCCCTACTTATCTAAGAAAATATTTAAAGTAACTGATTTAAAAAAAGTTATTTTAGAATAAATTATGTTTGAGCAAGGAAACTGAACAACAATAATGTCATTATCAGTGCTGCCAGAGGATGAGAAAATAAGAGACTAAAATGAACTTAAAAAAGGTTAAATGTCTTAAAAAATAAAGTAAAAAAACTAACATTTTTTTAGTTTTAAAACTTATCTTTTCACGTTCTCATTAGTTTTAGAAATTTTTTTAAGAAATTGTAATAAATTTATACATAAAACATGGAACGGCTGCCAGCAAAATGACCCAATGAAAAATCATTGAAAAATTTCACATAAATATCTTTAATAAGAAAAATGACTCAATGTTTTAAAGTAATTTGTCGTCATTTTAGAACTATAGTTTCTTTTTGATTAAGCATTTTCACTTTTATGAGAATTTTTTTTAATTATATTCATAAATAGTTCTATGGTTAATGAAGTATTTTAAAAAATAATTATAATAATTGATTTAGTAATTCCATAAAATTAGTTAAGTTATTATTGATTTGGAGAATGAAGCGCCGTAGGCGAAAATTTTTGTTAAATATAAATAATCTTGGCTTTTTGTGCGAATAAATACACAAAAATGCTTAAAAGGAAGATTTTGTAAAAAATACAATTAGTAATATTAACATTTTAGCCTTTTTAAAACAATTTTAAGAATGAAAAAGGCTAGAGAAAAAGCTAGCAGTTAAAATGAAAATTTCGAGGTTAAAAGCATAATAAAAAGGCTAGATTTAGCCTTAAAAAACTAAACTGGCAACACTGGTCACCATTGTTAATAATGGGGTCTATTCTTGAAAACGGGTGGAATAAGTGAAAATTTCCATTAAAACAAAAACAAAGTTTAAAAAATTGTTTTTGTTTACCGTACATTTCTAAAATGGAATTTACCGTTTTTAAAAGAGAGAGAAACGCGTTAAAGTTCTCACGTTTATTACATTTTAAAAATATATGATAAACAAAAACAATTCTTTAAACTTTGTTTTTGTTTTAATGAAAATTTCACTTCTTCGACGTGTTTTCAAGAATAGACACCAATATTAAAATAATGATTATTTTAAACGTGTTAATTCATTCATGAAAAACAACTGAAACGATTCATTATCAAAACTTTGTCGTTTATTGGTCATACCAAGATAAGAAAAATTTAGACGAAAAATAAATTATTCATTGTATGGGCTACTAAATAGAAGGTAGTACTACATTTTAGTCATTTGTTAAATAAATCACCTTTTAAATGTTTCCTTAAATTTTCTTGGAAATTTAATTAAAACAATTTTTATTCAAATATTGGTATCCTTCCCCTCTACATTTTTTTTTTAAGAAATGCTAAAGCTAAACTTAGACTAAATGATTATGGATATTTTGGATAAAATTGTTTATATTGTGGTTGTTTTGCTTTGTAACAAGTGTAGCTTGTGGCATACAACAATACATAGAAATATAAAAATATAAGCCTTAACCCTGTAGATTGGAAGATGAATTATGAACTAGTGATTTTAAAGCAATACTGTTTAAGAAACAGCTAAATAATATGGGGTTTTTGTAGGAATAATTATAACGGCTATTTATAGATTACTAAGTTTTTGTTTAGTAAAGGTTAAGAAATTTGAAATAGACTTTAGATTACTTGGGGACAGTAAAACAGCTAATTTACTGCGGTTATCATTAAGAATAACACATATGCGAAATCAAGTGCCCCAGAAATTATATAAAATGTAACTAACTAACCAAGTAACTAGAGATTAATGAGGTTTAATTTAAAAAAAGGAACCAGAACTGTAGGGTTTTTTGATATGAGGTATATTATACTCTCTTTATTATTTTATACTATTACTAAAATTTTGCTATGACTTGTACTATTTTATTTGTTTAATAAAAGGAAATATATTATTTTAGTTTTTTTTTCTAAAAAATTTAATATAAAACACCATAACTGACTTTATGTGTATGTGTGTGTGTGTATTTAGGCTTGTATGCAAATACAGCACAACCCACCAACAACAATGACAACATGAATATCATGCAACATATGTGTCATTTATGAATGAAATGAAAAAAAAAGAATTTTATTTATTTATATTTTTTTCTACTAAATTAATTAAACATAAAGAATTTTATTACTTTAGTCATCTTTTATAAAAACACACATACAACCCCCACAATAGAGACACTCGCACACATACTTATATATTTACTCACTTATACTGTTGTAAGTGAGAGTGAGTATTTGATTTAGTGAATAAGAAGAACAAAAAGGGTTAAATAAATAATTGTTTTTTTTTTATTATAAAAAAGTTTGAGTAAAAAAATATACAGAGAAAGAATTATGGTTATAATGAAGTTATGAGAAAAGGAAGAAGAACGAAAAGCACTTAAACATTTGAATATATTTTGGGGAACAGTGGAAATGATTAGGAAAAAATTAAAAAATATTCTGAATAATTATAGCTAGAGGGATGATGAATAACGATGCTGTCTGTGGGAATTTACTTTAAGAAAGCCCTTGACAACTAACGGTCATACGCATGTTTTACATCAATATAGTTAATGTTTTAAGAATTTTGTTATTGAAAATCATTGAAATCTGTTTAAAAATGTCTGAGTTATAAGTAAAAACCCCAATATATATATATATATATATATATATATATATATTTTTTTTTTAAATTTACATTTTGAAGCCCCCAGATAAGGTATGGTGCTGGTTCTTTCTTTATTTGTCAAACATTAGATTTATATGAAATTGACAAAATTTCCTCTCATTTTTTACTAAAAACCAAATTTTCATCAAAAACCCTTTTTCATAAAAAATCATATTCTTTACCAAAAAACCGAAAAAATCAAATTTTTTTCTATTATATCTTTTATTGTTACTTACATGTATATGTATATTCTTTCTTAATTTCCTTACTTCTACCCCACTGTTTTATCAGACTTACAAAGGAATATTAAACACACATTCAGCAAACGCATTAAATTTTCAGAACTTTTCTTATTTAATTTATTTTTAGTCCCTTTCAACAAAATATTTACTTAAATATAAAGTTTCTTTAAAAGCCTTGAAAGTTTGTTAAACGAAAAACTAACAAAAATAAAATCGAGGAAAAAAATAAACAGAAACTTAAGAAACTTAAAAAATGGTTATGGTACTTATCCAAAGAACTTTTTTCCTTATAACTCTTACTTATGTTTTAAACTATGTATTAAGTAAAGTTAAACTTTATAAAATTAAACACGTTCTTAATGGCAAATTATTGTTTATGGTTGACTAACAAAAATAATAAACTTTTGCACAAAAAAAAAAAAAAAAAAAAAAAAAAAAAAACTGGGTGAAACGCAAATGTGTCGTATTGAATGTAGAATAATTTAAATATACTTTGTATGGATATTAATTGGCTACCATATTGATATGTATATTTATTCGAACCTCATATTGTTATGCCTTTTAGGGAACAAATGTTTGTATATAACTCTTTAAGGTATAAAAGTTAAAAAAAAGAATAGCAATAAAAATTGCATTTTTTAAATAGGAAACTGTTAAACTTTGATGCATATAGTGTAAACTTTTATTTAAATTTTATATTGAAAAGTGTAGGTTATTTTGGTAAATTACTTAGTTACATAAATTTTGATCACTGAATTTTCACCATAAACTTGTTTCTTCTATTGAACACTAAGGCGAATTTCCACTTCTGATGTTTACAAAAAATATACTAAAAAATATCAGTAAGTCTATCCATGACTCAGGAAGAACTAAGGCTTCTTCGTAATATATAGTACTATTATCTTAAAAAAGGAAGATAGGAAAATCTTGGATAAATCTTTCAGGATTGGCATAATAACAAACAAAACTGGACGGCAAATTATTTTATTCAGGACAATCATATCTCATTCTTCAATTAAGAGTCGAAGACTAACACGAGAACTGGATCGAGATTATTTTCCGATAACACTGGTCTTTCGATATCTTTCTCATCACATCGCATAGAATTTTACCCAGAGGTCTTCGTTATAAATCAAACAACGTATTTTCGAAACTGCTCTTTTAAGTCGATAGTATAGCGACTATTAAAGACCTCAATTCGTACAACATAAAGAAATTCGATCTCTGCTTAAGTTTAAAGAGCTTGAAAGCATACGTAGAATGGAAATGGCTGATGAGAGCACGAAAAACGGATCGTCTATGAACGAAACAGACTCCCAGCCGAATATCAATATTTCCTTAGTCAAACTGACAAATGTAATCGAGAACTAGGCGATTGGAATACAGATGTAGTTAAGATTCTATGTTAACTATCTTCGTCCCTGACTACATGACTGCCCATACAGGCTTTGGATTAACACTGAAAGTTTAATTTTCTTTTAGAGGGGGATAAAGTGGAAGTGATCTTATATATATATATATTAAGTTTTAATATAATATTACACGGATTTTTTGAAAAACTTGGTAAAAGGCTTTCTAAAGAAGCCAGCGAATTTCAAGCAAAGTCATTGTTGGTCATGGAGCTATGGAAAATACTACTAGACAGAAATACTCCGAGTGAATATCAGTATATTTGTCGACAGTCATATGACACTTCTGTCACAAGATTCTCTATGTTTAGACTATGTCGAAATTAATGAAAAGTATTAATAGATCACTGGATGATCGTTAAACAAGAGAATAAACTCGGTCTAGCTTTCAGTGAATATTATTGTATACAATAGCTTTGAAGAATAAGAAAAGGAAGAAACGTTTCTTCATGTTTTAATCGAATGACCATTTAATAGATAACCTTATTAAGATAAAGCTTATAAGGCTTAGTGACCTTATTCGATATCTCAATGCTACGGATGGGTACTGTTTCGCATTTCTAATTTTTATGCAGAGTTTTAAAATGAAATTACACTGATTCTAGTTGATTACTCACGTACTTTAAATCAAGCCTATGAAAAAAGGTAATGTTTTGGGATGCAGAATATATAAACTCTTTTAGTTGTGAGAAGTTGGAAAAAATGCACTTAGGATATTTGGCAGGAAATCAATTGCTTCTTTTGGCAGGTAGTCTTACTACTGTATAATAGCATTGTTTTCTCGTAATGAGAAGCTGTATAAACAATATTCTTTGTATGTAGGGAACGTTTAAGTTCTTTTCACAGTAAAAATGTTTTCAATGATGTATGAGAAATTTGCCAGATTTTATCCTAAATATTAGATGATTTCATAGGAACCATCAATTCCAAGGACCAATAGAAAAGCTTAAACGATTATTTCAAATAGATCTTAAGGTCACCAAATAAACAAAGTTTTTGGTGAATATCCCATCATACAACAAAAGCTAAGTTTAAAGGTCTTTAAAAGAAGGTACTCGAACTTGTTCTTCTGCAGAACTTTTCGAGGCCAGCTTAACAAAGGTAGATGAATCAATGAATCCACCTATTCTATTTCGAATCAAATTTGGCTCATATATGACAAATTCTTGTCAAAATTTATAAGTCTATACTATAATTTGTTTATTCATGAGCGAACATATTTAATTGAACAATTCAATTATATGTTATTTTTGTTCACTTTGTTCTTTTTAATCATTTCCCAGCAAAAACTTTTTACTTATTAAAGTAGTTTCTTGGTAATTAGCCGCCATTATTATTTGCCTACTCTGTATTACAATAATAAGTACTCAATAGTATAATAGCACAGTAATACTGCAATCATGTGGATGAGTTGGTTAGAGCGCCAGATTAAGAACCAGAAGGTTGTTGGTTCAACCCCATTCTGAAGCTGTTAGTTTTTTATAACAAAGATATTTTAAACTAAGTAGAGTCGGTCAGGCTGCTATGTGCGAGATGATTTATTGAGTAAGACGTTAGTCAGTAAAAACGAATTGTTAGTGTGTGTCCAAGTTCGAGTCTCACTGACGGCAAATTTTTTTGTTTTCGTTTAGGTACATATTTTTGAGTCAAAAAATAATTTGTGGACAAGTCGAACAAAAATAACTAGTTATTCAAGCAAAAAATAAGTAGTTTATTTTTGTTTCCAATTATACCTGCTAGCTTACCAGGAAAGCAAAGTTTTTGCTGGATAGAGCATGAAGTTAAGGTCTCCCCTTCAAAGTCATTTTTTTTTTGGACCATTCGAAAATTTTATTAATTGCCCATTTTCAATTTTAATCTATTTTTAAATATTAGGTATATATATTATAAGTTTCGGCATATTCGTGCTCAAGCCCGGAAATTTATAAATGAATTAAAACTGTTAGAAACTGAAGCTAATGGTAAGGTTTATGAAAAACTATTTAAAACATTAAATGCCGAATATTTGTTGGGAAAATTAAAAAAACTTTGTCTCATTGTAGTGTCTTGGCGGAACGTCTTTTTTATAAATTATCACTAATGAAAAATAAATTGTCCAGCAGACTTAAGATCAACACTTATAGTTCCATGCTTTTAGTCCTAAATTTGTTAGACGGGGATTTGGAAGACTGGACTCCGAGAGAATACCTCGTACAAAAGTACAGAAGTTTAATAAATAAAAAGAATATTTTATGTTAAATATTTCTATGAATTAATCTTTATTTTTGCAATAATAAAAATTATTATAAATAAATTATTTTGCTATTAATAAATTTGAATTTAGTTTTTTTTAATTATTTTTTTTTTGTTTTTATCAAATAAATAAATTTTAACGAGTTTTTTTGGTATTGAAACAGTCGGCCCTGCAACTTTTTTTTAATTACCTTTTTTTGGACACTTTTTAAAAATTCGTAACGGTAACGCTCGTGCTATATTCGACTATTACTTGTCTATAACTTTGTTTCTACTAATACGATTAATGTGACTATGAGCAGCCAAATATTTTGTATAAATATTATTTAATTCCGCTAAGTAATCTACAAACTACGAGGGCGAATCAACAAGTCCTTGACTTTTCGAACATCCCTCGTATTCATATGAAATGCAACACTATTCCCATCAAGTACCACTGTCAATTTTTGAGCAAGTTTCGTCATTTGCTTTGCTTAAAAAATAGGATTTTTCAAGGTCCTTAAAATAGGCATTTGTTCGTTCAATAATTTCATCATTGAAACTGAATCTCTTTCCACTGAGCAATTTCTTTAGTTTTGGAAATAGGAAGTAGTCAATAGGGGCTAAATCCGGAGAATATAGCGGATGAGGTACCAATTCGTAGCCCAATTCATAGAGTTTTGACATTGAGACTGAACACGTGTTTATGGTCAGTTGAGAGCAAATGCGACACACATCTTGCAGACAACTTTCTCAAACCCAGCTGATCATTTAAAATCGAAACCACACTGCCATATGAAATACCTATGGCATCAACAATCTCACGCACTTTTACTCTTCGGTCGGCCAACACTATAACGTGGATTTTTTTTCGACATTTTCGGGTGTAAAATCAAAATTTTTACTATTCGGTTCAGATTTTGTTTTATAACTTTTTTTCTGCTGAACCGATTCAGTGATTTTAAATAACAAATTCCTTAGGGAAGCAACATTTTTGATGAATTTAATTTTATACGGATTAGTCGGATGAGAATATTTCTTATAAGGTCATAGCTACATTTTATTTTACCACTAATAATAGATAATATAAAAAAAATAAATAAATAAAATAAAGATGAAATATTTAATATTTCTGTCTAATTAAGATTTATTTTGATTTTAAAATCAGCAACATATTTTGGTTAAGCATAAAATAAATAAAATAAATTTAAAAAAATATTTATGTTGTCAAATCTGCCAAAAAAAAGCTATAAATAAAAGTGTTTTTTTTATTGATTTAACAACAACACAATATTAAGACTGGTTTGTTTTGATACTCGTATGTCTTGACTTTGGTACCCTAAAAATAAACAAAAACAAAAGCACATGTAGTCCATTTGATTTAAATACAACAATATTCTATCTAACCCTGCTGGCTCAAAATTACTTTTTTTATTTGTTGTTGTTTTATTTGTTGTTTAAAGATAAAAAAAAAAATATTATTGACGGAAGAAAATTATATTAGAGTTTATTTTACTTTATTCTCTGATACAATCGTACAACAACTATATAGTTAAATATATATTAAATAAATTGATATCTCATTGACCTTGTAGCTTGGTGTTTGGCTTTGTGTGGATTTTGTTAGCGGTTTTATTATTATTACTATATATTTTTGTTTTTTTTTTTTTTTGTTAGTTAATAAATTGACAGCTAAATTATGAAGTATTAGCTGGTTTTGCGTTTGTTTGTAATTGATGTTCTGAAAGTAATAAAGCTTAAGGGAGCTTAGAATTTAAAATTTATAATGAACAGGGCAACCAAAAATATGCAAAATCGTATTTTTTCTTGGTATACAAATTAGCCTAACTGTTCGTTATTTATCCGTTATAGACAATTTTAAGAATTTGGCATCAATTTGTTATAGCATATTTTTATATATTTTGAGCATAATAACATAGTTTTGCATACAGCATATTTTATCATATTTTCCATGAAAATCTTTATTTTAGAGCATATTTTAGCAACTTAAATGAGATATTTTTGTATATTTTATACTTAAGAGTATAATTTTGCGTATTGTACACTTAAGAGAAAATTTTTTAATATTGTGCACCCAATAAATTTCTGTTAAATAATTTTTCAATTAGTAAAAATTTCATTTTATTGTTACCTACGTTTTTCAAATCCGTTGCTCTAATAATTTTCATCTTATAAATTGATTGAAATTAAGTTTTTAAGCGCAAAAAGAAAATATCATTTAGCTCTTGCTAATAAAAATCAATTTATTTTTAGCAAGAATAATTTAAAATTTATTCAGAATAATAATAATAATATTTTAAGCAGTAATCCGACTTTAATACTTAAATGACGAAAAAGCTCTAAACAACAATATTTATATTTATTTTAAAACATATTTACTTCTTCATCATCATGGATATTTATATTTAAAAATAAAAATTTCTTAAATATTTTTTTGAATTAATTTAAACAATTTTTAATCATCTAGGAAAAATTGTATTAATTTTACAACTAGTTCCAGAACGCATGAAAATAGTCTATACTCGTTCTACTTTGGCGTTACGACCAATGATTTGTCACCCTCACAACTATTACTGTGAAAGAGTTGCGTAACCATTACTCATTCTATGAAACGGTTCTAGTAGAACTAGTTCCTTAATCAATAATTTTTGCCAAAAATTGTTACATACAGAACTAGTTCCATAGAAGCGTTAGGGAATGGTTCAAAAACCAATTATTAAAATCAATGATCAATGGTGATTCTCAAACCAATTTGGATTAATAATACGGTTCTAATCCATGAGTGCCAGAGTAGGTTGCGACACCACTAGTTCCAAAGATGTTATTAAAGAAATTGAAATGGTTCTAATTACACCAGTTCCAGAACTAATGATTTAAGAATAAGTTCTGAAAAAATTTCCTAAGCAGTAATGATATTTATATGAAATAAAAAAAAGAAAACAAAACTTTTTCGGGTGCCTCTGATTTTAAGAATATTTCTTATGTGCATAAAACACTTTTTTAGAAAACTTTTTGGTTCCCCTAGTAATGAATATAAATAAAAACCTTTAATAATATAATTATAAAACTAAGCCGATTCAAAAGTTAATTATGTTAATTAAAAATAAACTACATATACTAAAACGAATTTTTGCTAAAATAAAAAATAAAATATTTCCTTAATTCCAATCTAAGTAAAAAATTGCTTAAAATCCTTTAAATTTAAATCCTCTAAACAACAATTTTAATCCCCTTTCAAAAATTTAAAAACCCTATATATATATATATATATATATATATATATATATATATATATATAAATATATAACAATAAAAATAAACAATAGTACATACTTTTAGGCTTTTAAAAATATAAAAATATATTGCATATGTACACAAGATTGAACTCAATATGTTTTAAAAACCTTTCTTTCCATTTGCATATATTTTTTATACATTTATTGATTTTTTTCTCAATGAATAAAAGCAAAAAAAAAGCAGAGAAATAATGCTTACAATAAAATAAAATAGTTACAATTCAATTGTTTGTTTTATTGTACAAAAAGTAGAAACAAAACTTCATATCATCCTCATAGTGTAATAAGAAAGTGAGCTCGTAAGCACGGCTAATTTACAAGTTTTTCATGTACATACCGCGCGAAACTGTCAAATTGTTTTTGTTTTCGTATGTAATAATTTTTGCCGCGTTTATTTACTCTTATTCTTCATTTTCTCATTTTTTATTCATAGCATTTTGACATTACGTGCAGTGGTTTTACACTAGCAAAATGCAAGCAATACCTGGTTTTGTAGATATGCGGTCACTTTATAATTACATTATGTATCACCCTAGACAAAAAAAAAAAGTAATAATCAGTGATTTTTTCCAACCCCTTTTTTAAAATAACAACAAAACAAACAATCAAACCAAAACCCAAAACTAAATGTTTAAACTATGTTTTTTTTCCTGCAATTTGAGGAATAGGAGGAGGTAATTTCCTCGGTTACCATTTAGAAAATATAAATAGTTACATGCAGCAATAACAACAAACTTTATCTAGGCTGCAACATAAAAGTAATAAAATCATTTTCATACTCTTTGTTTGAGCACACAAGTTGTTGCCATAAAATATTTTTAGTATATGGCTAAAATAGGTGGTAAATTGTTAACAAAATTGTACATATACATATGTATATAAGTATAATTTATAATATACATATATATATATATATATATATATATATATATATATATATATATATATGTGTGTTTATTGAAAACAAACGAAACGAACAAACAAACAACAATATTTAACTAAAATATTTCGTCATCATGGTAACATGGCGTTAAAAAAATAATAAAAACAATGTTACCAAATAAATGCTATTATTACCAAAGAAAATATAAAAATAGTAACAATAAACGGTAATATAAAGTTTATATAAAACTGACAAAATATTTTAGAGTAGAAAATTGGAAGAAAGAAAAACTGGGTTAATTTATGCCTTAATGGGTACCCTATAGCAGGATTATATGATTATTTATAAAATATTGTATTATAAAATTATTATATTGGTGTCTATTCTTGAAAACGCGTCGAAGAAGTGAAAATTTAAATTAAAACAAAAACAAAGTTTAAAAAATTGTTTTTGTTTACCATACATTTCTAAAATGGAATTTACCGTTTTTAAAAGAGAGAGAAACACCATAAAGTTCTCACATTTCTTACATTTTAAAAATATATGGTAAACAAAAACAATTTTTTAAATTTTGTTTTTGTTTTAATGGAAATTTTCACTTCTTCGACGCGTTTTCAAGAATAGACACCATTATAAAATTTTTGAAAATATTAAATTTTATTTTTTTCGTGTTTATAAAAAGCACTTCTTTAATGCAGTTTGGTAAGGAAATAAATCGAAATTTAATTAGATAGCAATCTATTTTTATTCAATAGTTTAATAAATCCTAGAAAAAAAAAACAAAGGTACAGGAAGTATAAATTTATAGGTAATGTTTCGTTATTAGAACTTTGATTTCCGAAAGACACTTACTTGAATTAAATGAATCCGATTTTTAATATACATATGATCCTTTTCACTCTCTTCCGCCAAATATTATTTATCACATAGGATACCAGAATATTGAGAAAGAACGAAGAAAACCCTGTATGAGAATCATTTAAGCATTTTTATTTTTTTTTTATTTTTATTTTTTTTTTTGAGAAAGAATGTTAACATTTCCAATGAAATATCCCAGCAAAAACTTTGCTTTCCTGGTAAGCTAGCAGGTATAATTGGAAACAAAAATAAACTACTTATTTTTTGCCTGAATAACTAGTTATTTTTGTTCGACTTGTCCACAAATTCATGTAGTTATTTTTTGACTTTAGGGGTACCTAAACGAAAACAAAAAAAAAAAAAAAATTTTGCCGTCAGTGAGACTCGAACTTGGACACACACTAACCATTCGTTTTTACTGACTAACGTATTACTAAATACACCATCTCGCACATAGCGTCCTAAGCGACAAAAACTGTATTCAGTTCAAAATATCTTTTTAGACATTTTATTATAAAAAACTAACAGCTTCAGAATGGGGTTGAACCAATAACCTTCTGGTTGTTAATCCGACGCTCTAGCCAACTCATCCACGTGATTGCAGTATTACTGTGCTATTATACTATTGAGTACTTATTAATGTAATACAGAGTAGGCAAATAACAATGACGTCTCATTACCAAGAAACTACTTTAATAAGTAGTTGTCATTACCGAAAACCAAAAAGTATTTGCTGGGATGATTTAATTTTGGTATATTATAAATAAACATGTCCTAAAATTAAAGAAAAAGAACCTGCTTTTTTATATCAAAATTAACAAAAAGCCAATCCAAGCAAAACGTGTTTCAAAAATTATTTATTTATTTATTTATTCACTAAAATGAGTCTCAGAAAATAATTTTTGTGCGTTTAACCAACATATGAGTATATTTAATTATAATATTTTTTTAATCCCATTTTAAACTTTTGAGAATTTTATAAAATATAAAAAAATAAAAAATAAAAAAAATCTTGAGGCGCTGTATTTACGATCCAAATTTTGCTGTGCAGCTTAAAAGTGGCTTATAATAAATGAAGCTAATTATCCTAGATAGAGTTTATAAACATAAGTAATTTCAAACCATTGAAACTTCTGCAAGAAATTTCGCCTTATGTAGTTTCAATTCCACGTCATATGTACGTAAATCTTATCAGGAATTTGGCAAAATTTGCAAAGTTCGTTAAGCAATTGCATCTTTTGAGAATTTTGCTTTGTCTATCTGAGGTCAGATGCAATTCCCAATTGGCGTTTGAAATCCGACACGACTCACCATCCAAAACAATTAATCTACGCATTCAAAAGATCCGATTTATGTAATTATGATATATAAAGTAATCCTTTATGATATTTGATTGACGGACAAGCCTTTATATCAGCCTAGCTGTAAGATATTATAAAGATTCTCATACTTATAGATCTTCTCAAACTTTTTATAGTTGAAGAGTAATTATCCACCAGAAAGATCTAAGGCCGCTTTGACATTGAAATAAGTGTCGCCAAGAATAACAGAAACTGCGACATATTCATACAAATTTGACAGATAACTACACTGCTCACTGTCACTGAGGAATTGAATTTATTTTATTTTCAGAGCGACATTTCTTATTCTCTTGACTTTTCTCTCACAAACACTCATTAGAGTTGCCTGGTTCATGTGTTTTTTTTTTTTTTTTTTTTTTTTTTTAAAGAAAAAAGTGTAGTGTTGCATACACTAAAAACTAAAATCGCAATCGAAGCTTATAAAAAACGTTATTAAATAGAAAATATTAATGTTATAACTATTGCACATTTAAAGCTGTTTATTTTAATAATAATGTTAAAGATTATAAAATAAAAAATAAAAACAACAATATTATAATTAGGTTAAGTAAAAAAGTTGTATTCTTTTATTTTTGCTTTTTAATAGTCTCAAACTTTAATTTTTTTGCTATAAGGTAAAACATTTTTAAAGCAAACTTTAGGAATTATATAGAATTTAAATAGTTTGATCTTAGAAACAAAACTAAATAAATTTTTTATCAAATATTTAACTTTGCATTTACTACAATTATTTACTTTAATTTGACGCATAATTTGCTACATTTCTTAAAAGTAGACATCACTGAATTAGCGCGTTGCGCCGTGCGCTGTTATTCTGGGTCAAATTTTTTGGGAGAGAAAAATTAGTGTCGTTCCGCTGGTATTCTGAGCCGATACTAAAAAAAAAAGTACCAAACATACCTGCAGCGATGCTACAATTGATTATACTACTGATCTATATATGTCTGGTATAAAAATATGAAAAGTCATCTGCAGCAACGGAGACCACATCTTGTAGTTAAAGGTCCAGATTAACTGACTTAAAAACAGGAATTCATTGTCATGTTGTTACATTACCCACAGAAGTTTCTCATAATCGAAATATTTAAAGAAAATACAAAAAAAAAAAAATCTCAGAGAACTTGCAGAATAAAGATCTCATAGTGACTTGATCGTATTGATCTAATTGTTGTGATAATACCACGAATAGATAAGACTTGGTTTTAGGTCAGAGTTTGAAATAAAACATAATAAAAGCATTTGATATATTCCGATTCCAAGTGAGTGTCCCAACGATCCCAAAGTATTAATATATTTAGTCGTTTATAAATGGATCTTTAAGTCACAGGCCTCTTCTAATACAATTGGTTCTTCAGTATATATATATATATATATATATACTTCTTTTTCCTTGAACTCCAGGAAATAACTTTTACGATCTAAGTTAGTTTTATATTATTTTCTATGAGTTTTTGTCTCAAAGTCTTTATTATTTTTTTTAGTTTTTCCTGAAAATAATTTTATAACCGATCACTTGCGTTTTACGCCGATTAAAAAAGAATTCTCTATGCCTTCTCTATGGTAGCGACTGCCCGCATCAAAGAGGTTGTATTCGAAAAGTTAATTTGACGAATTTATAAAATTCTGAAATATATTCTTTTCCTAATCGAGTTACAGTGTAACTCTTCTGATATTGCAAATTTCCTCAATACATCATAGTTTGATAATACTTTTAAAATGCTTGTATAAATTGCTATTGGTAATAGCACTTATTGTCCATGCACTTGGCTCAATTTTAAGGCATCCAATTTGCGACGTTAAGCAATGTTCAGACTAGACAAATATTTGACGAAAAAGAAGTAACCAGTAAGTAAAATAACTTTTAATTCCTTTTTTTTTTAACTAGGAACATATTTTTTTTTTACTTATCATAGATCTCGGCTGACATTTCATTGTATTTCGTTTGAGATCAAATAACGGTTAACAATTTTTTGTAAAACTAGTGGTCACACAATTTTGATCAAATATGTATTTTTCTAATGTCAACATAGCTTTAGATAACTTATTGCTACCAAGCTGAGGTTATAGATTTAATTGCAGCATTTGGTACGAAAGATCATAAACAAATTGTAATCGGAAATTGCCCTTATTGTCATAATCTGTATTAATGGGTACAAAGAAAAATTAAAATGGGAATGATATTGGTATTAAAAGAAGTAATAAAATACTTCTCT